>CM034150.1:257243586-257657307 GCA_019776745.2 Taxus chinensis
TCATAGCACGAGGAGTTCCCGGTGAAGAATTCTCATAGTGCCAGATTGGTGATGACAGGCCAACCTCCGTCAAAATTTCGAGTATCAGAGTACCAAACTATCAGTGGATAGGGTTGTAGGTTGTCAAGCACCTTAAAATGGAAGATAGCGCCATAACAGAAGATAGAGTATTAGAGTTACTGGGTGAACCTAGCTTAGAACCACACCTTAATGAAGAAGAGTCAGAAGAGGTGTTACTTGAGCACGTGTGCATGGAGAAAGAAAAGGGAAATATGGTCTATGTACAAGATGGTGAAGAGATGTAGAGTTTGGATGTTAACCATAATGAAGGTACGTGTAAATTTATTAATAGTGCTGATGAGAAAGCATGTGCCTACCATGAGCCCCTCAAAACAAATAAGGTTAACATTGGTTCAGAAACAAAACATAAGAAGGTTTGAAGATCATTGATCTACTGCACAATTTTTAGGACTTATTTCCACAAAAATACCATGATCTTAAATGCGTCTACCACTCCTTGGGAGAAGTGAAAATCAAGTTAAAGGAGGGTGTGCACCCGGTCCGGAAGAGGCCTTATTGAATGAATTTGAATATTTGTGTCAAAATCAAGGAGGAGATAGACAAGATGATCACTTCAAGCATCATTGAAGTTATGGAGGAGTCAGAATGGGTAAACCACATGGTCATCAATATTAAAAAGGATGAAAGGATAAGGATTTGTGTTGACTATAGAGACTTAAATGTGGTATGTTTAATTGATCCTTTTCCAACCCCTTTTACTGAGGAGATAATGGAAGGAGTAGCTGGGTGCAAAATCTATTGCTTCATGGATGGATTCTCAAGATACCATCAAGTTAGAATTGCTAAAGAAGACCAAGAAAAGATAACTTTTGCCACTGAATAGGGAATTTTTTCCTATATGGTCCTAGATTTTGGAATGAATAATGTGCCTACTGTGTTTTCATGCATAGTCGTTCATGTATTTCAGTGTTTTATCCATAAGTTTTTGCAAGTCTACCTTGATGGCTACACAATGTATGGACTAGTGAAAGACCATTTTGACAATTTGTGGTTAATTTTTGAAATATGTTGGTAGTTGCAAATATCCTTCAACATCAAGAACTGTCTCTTCAATACTCCATTTATAACCCTCTTGGGGTATATTATATGTAAGGAAGGTTTGTTGGTGGATCCCACAAAATTTTCTATTATTGTGGGATTGGGGGGCCTACTATTCAGAGCGCAATGCATGGATTCCTTGGGATACAGGGTACTACTGGAATTTTATCAAGGGGTATGCCAAAATTTTTGCTCCATTAGAGAAATTACTAAAAAAGAGTGACTTTAACTAGGGAGAAGCACAATAGATGAAGTTTGACACTTTGAAGGATGGACTTGTCATTGTTCCCATACTACGATTTCCTTCTTGGGGTAAACCTTTCCACATGCATGTTGATGCTTTAAAGATGGAAATCAGGGCAGTCTTAACATGACCTAGAGAAAGGATTGTTGACCACCCCTTGTGTTTTGTTATCAGAAAGTTAACACCAGCATAGAAGAACTACACCACTACTGAGCGCGAAGCACTATCGATGATCTACCCACTACATAAGTTCAAGCAGTATCTACTAGCAACACCCTGCATATTCTACAAAGACCACATGACATTGAAGTACTTGGTGAACAAGCCTATTTTGTAAGGGTGCATATGCCGGTGGGTCTTGTTGTTTTAGGAGTTTGAGTTTATACTTGTTGTGAAACCAAGAAAGAGTAACGCATGGATTGACCATTTGTCAAGAATAGATTTAGGAGAGGACACATAAAGTATTAAAGATACAATTACAAATGTAAAACTATTTAGACTGTGATGTGTACCCTCTGAATTTGAAGATATTGTTGTGTTTCTAAAAATAGGTGTGGCCCCAGAAGGAATGAAGAATTTGGAAAGAAAATAGATATCCATATACGTCGATCCCTACATGCTAGTTACTAGAGACTTATACAAGTTAGGTCATGATGAGGTTTTGTGCCGATGCATGTTAGAACATGAGGACATTGTAATAATGGAAGAATCACATGGTCAGATAGTAAGAGGGAGCTATGTAGGGAATGCCACAACGTGAAAGATTCTACTCATAGGGATTTGGTGGGAAAGTATCTACTAGGATTGCATTGAATTTTTTAAGGCATGTGACCATTTCCAGCGCCTTAGCAAGCTAGGAAAAAGAGATGAGATGTGATGCAACCTAGAATATACCAAAAAAATCCTAGGCACACTGGCACATCACTTAACCTAGACTGAGAACTCACCCAAAGTGCGTGTAGGTACCACGTCCCTCTTTAGGGTTGTTGTTATAGGAGGTTAGTATGATAAAAACTTAATGCATTCAGATCCATCATTAATAAAATAGAGAATATTCATATATAGATCTTAAAGAATCATGAATCACACGATAAACACAGCAAAATCATTTATGTGGTAATAAACTATAACCATGATTAACACATTGATTCAGTCAATAAACTCCATTATATAAAATGAAGTAATAAGCAGAAGCTTCCTTACAATAATAGTAGTATATGCTTATGTGCATAATAGAAATTGACAGTATAACTTCACACTAACTCTACTCTCACACTCTCATACTTATATCTATCTATGTATTTATCATACTACATATACCATTACATATTTATAAAGGTGGGTACTTTCCCTTCACCGCTTATCTAATCCCAAAAATAGGTCAGATGCTATTATTAGCCCCATATCATTATAATAATATCCACACATGCAAGTGCGTTAATAATAGACTTCTTCTAGTTAACTGTTAGTAGTAAATCTATTCTCGATATGTACCTATGTAAAGTGCTTCATAACCAATCCTCCAAAAATATCCAATGTGTGTCGCACAAATCTTTAACCGGTTTGTGTGTTCGGCATGCTATCTCTAAAAATAGCTCATACACGTGAAAATGGCTAAGTCCCAAATCCATCTCTCTTCTTCACGCGCAATTCTTTCCTGACCCTTCCATGCCTTTAAACGTGCTTTGTTCTTCTTTGTGAAAATTTTGTATGTTTTTTGCTAAGTGTCATATTTTTACTGACCAAAATTACCCCACACTAATTGCATTGTTGCCCCGAAAATGGTTGTCTCTAAAATAAATCAAAGAATATGAATAGAAGAATAGAAAGAATTTTTATGAATAAAATAATTACTTTACAACATATTTTGCTTCAACTGGAAGAATCAATTCTAGATATTCTTCTTTTATTTTCACCTCTAAATTATGTCAATCATTGAGTGCAACCTCTTCCTTTTTTGGGATATCTACTGCAATTAACTTTATCTCATCTTATGTAATTTCTCCTTTCTCATTCTGCAAGACCAAAACAATGCTAGAAATTGCAGTCATTCTTCCTTCTAATAAGTCCATCTTTTGTGCGATGATTTTCCCAAGCTCATATAGCCTTTCCTTGTGTGGTTCTTATGTTTTTGTAAGGGCCTCACACTTCTGCTTGACAAGTTCTAATCATTCTATGTGGCCCAAGGTCTCATCCTTATTGGATTTCAGGACTTCATTATCTTCCCTAATGGTCCTGGTTCTTATAATGGCTTATGGGGTTGTATAAATATTCATCACTTGATCTTCTTTCTTAGTTATTCTTGCAACATTTGGAGCAATTCCTCATATGATGTAATCTTCCTCATCACTGAATGCTGCTCCCTCTCTACTTCCTGTGTTGGATCCTTTGGTGTTGGCATGCGCAAAGGTCCATGTTGAAGCACTAAGTCCGCCAAGGTATGTACATAATGCATCGCTGAAAAAAACTTTTTTGGTACCTTGGATTCTAGGTGTGGTCTCTCCTTCAGGACAAGGTCTCCAATTTCCTCTGTCATGCTTATAAATGCACTATTCTTATTTTTCTCCAAGTCTTTTTCTTGCTTTAGGCACGTTATTTCTACATCCTTAGTTTTGAGTTCTTCTCTTAGCACCCTAATTGTTACAACCTTATCCACATTTTGTCGTCCCACCTCTTTCAAGAATTTTACCAAATCATTACTCACTTGTTCATCTGACATAATAGTAGGCTTTACTATTATGTGTCTAGCCTAAGGTGTCTTCTTCAACCTCCTTGATACACATGACTGTTCATATACATCAAAGTCTAGTTCATCAATGTGTGTATGCATAGACCATGACAACTGTTTCCTTGTGCACATGGTTTCCATATCTTCATCCATCGTCTCCCATCCATATAACTCTTTTGGTGTCACCGTGCTCTGAAAATGGGCACGGACAATTTTACATGTGTCCTCAGCATATCCCATGACCGGTGCAACATATTATCTACTTGTTCTTTTCGATATTGACCCCTTAGGAACTTAAGCGTCAAGATTTAGAGCTTGTTATACTATGCCCTGAGTAGTCTCTTACATTGTCTCATCTGCCTCCTTTTCTCCTTCTTCTCCATCCTTTATTTATTCATCCTTTGGCTCTTCCACGTACTCTTATGGTGTAGGGGATTCAACGTGCTTTATTTAGACTCCTCTACCTCCTCTCCCAATATCAACTTCCTCCTTTTTCTTCTAGCTGTCTCCTTATGAGGTGAGAGTCGTGGTGACCTTTGAACTGATTGTGGAGTAGCACTTTGGGTTATTATTCTCAAAAACACCCTTTTAAAATGATGTTATGCTTGGACTGCATCCAATTCCTCATCACCTTCCTCTTATGGATGGGGTGGAGTAGCCATGCACTCATATTCTACCCTATCTATAGGATTCCTCCTACCTTTGTGCTCCAAACCACTACTATCTTCATGCTCCTCTTCTTCATTATCTACTTCTATTATCTTTTTGGGCTTAGGTTCTCGAACATTTTCCATTATATGCTTATCTTTTTGCAACACTGGGAGAACAAACTCATTCTCCACATACTTATTGTTCTCTAGCTTGGGCTTGAGTTGAAGGTACACAAGCGCTACTCCAATGTCCCCAACTACCAAGATTATAGGCTTCATGCTTATAACATCTGAGAGTATCCTCTCAATGTACACAATCCATCCTAGATATACATATGCCTTTCTCAGTGTATGGTATTCGCAATCTACCTTGTTTGGATTGAAGCTTTAGAGGAATGCCTCCAAAAATTGGTGAACCGATGCCTAGAAATATCATGTTGTGAAGGCATATGGTAATTTACACCATGGGATCCAAGCTCTGTCCTTCATGGTGAACCGCGTGATGAAAAAGTGCTAGTATACCATAGACTGCACTGTCTTCCCTACTACTAAAGGTAACTCCTTTGGTATGCACCATTCTTCTTCAAACACTACATAGAACCTATCATACCACTTCTCATCCCTCTTCTTGAATGGTCCACTCATTGATCCTTCGAAAAAGAACTTTCCAAATATTTTCACAAGTGACTTGTTCTCCATAGGGTATTCTCATATTTTCTCCTTTATCCCATCAGGCACCCCGATTTCCATAAATGCTAGAGACAATAGAAAAACCCCGAAAGTAATTTTCTCTCCTATGTGCACTTCTTCAATGATAGTTCCCACGATGTAATTGGAGATGTTGTAAGTTACTCCCTATGACATCTTCTTTGCAATGAGTAGCCACATTTTGTTTACTTGCGACCATATTTCTTGGTCATTCAACTTTTTCACTAAGTGTGTAGCTGCTTGTATGATTGGGTACTTCTTTAGTTTATCAATGTTCATGCTGCATGTATACCCAAACTCCTTCCTTTTCTCAAGGATTGCAGCCTTTTTAGTTAAATCATAGTCTAGATCTACCCTTGTGCCTTTCAACCCTGTTACTATTGAGATCAACATGGCTGTGATCCTTACCTTGCATCCTGTAAAGTAGAAGAAATATTCATGTACCCTTCTCATCAACCATTGGTACAAGGGTTCATATTTACCTAAGTAGGGGAGCTCACACAACTAGTAAACTCCAATATGCTTCAACAACTTCTCCCCAACGTTGTCATACACCAGCATATCTTTTGTTGTGCACTTATTTATCTTTGTGTTTAATAACACATCCAACTCCTTATTCTTAGGTATACGATGGTTGTAATCAATGATCTTGCTCTTCTGGATGTTGGAATCCTAATTTTGACCCATAATCACACCCTCTGGATACTACATTACTAAGAAATTACTCTCAGTAATCATTTCCATCTCTACTTCCACTTTCTTCTTCCCTTGAGCTCTTGTGGTAGGTTCTTTCTTTGGTGATATCTATAAGTTGTAATCTTCTAACTTCAAATACTCACCTTCTATCTCCTATAATGTGTAAACCCAAACTCTAGCTTGATTCAACGTGCCCTAGTTGAAATTGCATGCCCTATCTCTTTTGCAATGCCTTACTTCTCTCAAACCCTTCGCAACTGGAGATGTAATCTTCCTCTGTGCATAAATCTTCTTATCACGTCTCAATTCACACTCTTCACACCTGAATACTCTTCTCATAGCTCAATGACACTTGGATCTTTCAAATTATCATGAATGCAATGGTAAGAATAAACTCACATCCCCTCCTTTTATAGATTTTCAAAAATTTAGTGTATTTATTGTTCCTTCACCTACCAACAATCCTCATTAATTGATCCTTTTTTCCATTTTCCACGCGTTACATCTTTGTGCCCAGTCATAACCTTCTAGCCTGCCCTCCTACCTTCTAGCTTTAGAATTCTCTTCAGCGTGCTTCCATGTAGTCGAGTACCTCGTCATTGCGCCTTCCACTAGTAGTCTTCATGGCCTCCACTTACCTTGCGTTATATTGTTCCATCATTTATCTCCATCTATGGTCATCTTGTCTAGAAGTAATCCTTTTTCTAACAATTCTCTAACTTTGAATAGTACCCATAGCTATTTTTTTCCTTTCATGTGTACTTATTTTCAACAGTCATGTACCTAGATATCAATAACCACCCCACACTAATGGTATGTGCATTCCTTTATGCATATAAATGATTCAAATAGTAATTAGCTTCTAGCACGTAAACGTGCTTATTACATAAAAAAACTAACTAAATTGACAAAGCATAGCGATGAATAAGGAGATACATTAAGAAAAATACATAATTGAAAATCTAACCTAAATGGAAAATTTTCCTTATTACAAATACCAACAAGACCTATTTATAGTAGGGCTTCATCCTACTCCTGTTGAAGTAACTGGGTAGCAGTGTTCTATCAAGCGTCTCTAATTGGTAAACAACTATTTCAAGTATGTGAGTGATAACATATGGCCCCAACCAATGTACTTTGAGTTTTCTTGGATGGCACAAAAACTTAGAATCATAAAGGAGCATCATCTATCCAATTGTGAACCTTTTATCCCTGATTTTTCTTTCATGCCATGCTTTCTGCCTAGCCTTTTATTTTTTTTTACTCCAACATGCTATTTATCATCACTCATATAGCTTAATTAACTTTTTAATTCATTCTTCTAATGCTTTCTCATTAGCTAGACCTCCAACCCATGTAATATGTAAAGAAGGTAACATGAATTCCATAGGAAGAACTCCTTCTGCATCAAACACCAATTGAAAGGGTGTGGCCTTGTTTAACCATTTATATGTTGTGTGATATACCCAAAGTAATGTAGATAATTTATCATCCCAATCTTTTCTTCCAACATCATAGATTTTTGTTAATGTCTGGTTCAATTTTGTTTTTGAAATCCCTAGCATTCCCATTGGCCTGAGGATGATATGGTGTAGTCTTATGGTGTGCAATCATGAATTCATCCAATAAAATTTTGATTGTCTCATTCAGAAAGTGTTTGCCCTGATCACTAATCAAACTTAAAGGACATCCATACCTTGTAATAATATTTTCCCATAGAAACCTGGTTGTTGTAACCATTATACAATCCTTTATAGGCACTACTTCTACCCACCTTGTCAAATAGTCTGTGCAGGTAATGATATAGTGCAATCCATTCCAACACGTGGTTGGTGAAATAGGACCCAAAAAATGTATAGCCCATTTCTCAAACTGTTCTACATTAGTAATAGGTCTTAGAGGCATTTCATCTCATTGACTGAGTTTCCCAAGATGTTGATAGTGATCACAAGCCTTGCAATAATCCTTACAATATTTATACAGGGTTTCCCACCATAATCCAGCAAGTAAAATCTTACGTGTAGTGGCATCATCTGCATAATGGCCACTTGCAATACCACCATGAGCTTCTTCCATAATATCAGTGCACTCATGCTCCAATACATAGTGGTGCAATACTTCATCTCGACGTAATTTTTATAGGTCACCATTAATCAACATATAGGGTCTTGCATGTATATAAAGTTGTATCTTCTCTAAGGATTTCATTCCTTCTTGTGTCATACATGTTCATAGAAAGACAAAAATTTCCTATAATTCTAATGGCGCACGTTGTAACCTATATAACTATGCATCAGGCATGGTATCTTTAATGGTTTATGCTTCTTTTCCTAACTGTATTATGGATAAATGGTCTGGTCCAAAACTACTTTTCCCTGGTTTGACCACAAATGTGAAATTAAATTCTTGAAATAAGAGTACCCATCTGCATATGTGCCCCTATAAAATGGGATTATTTACCAAATACTTCAATGTCATGTGTTTTTTATAAAATAAAAATGGTGTAGTTAACAGGTACTATCTAAATTTATGTAGCACATTGATCATTGACAAAGTTTCACGCTCTATAGTTGTCTAATTCTATTCTGCAAGAGTCAACTTTATACTGGAAAAACATATAGGACGATAAACAATACCTTCTCCAGGATGATCCAATATTGTGCCAATGGCCATACCAGAGGCATCCACATGTACATGAAATGTTTGGTCCTACAAAGGAAAACACAAAATAGGTGCGGTAGTAAGTTTCTCCTTTAATGTCTTGAATGCGCGTTGTTGCGGTTCTTTCTAATATAATGTACATTTTCTTTTCACTAACTCCTCCAAAGGTGCAAAAACCTTGGCATATCCCTTTATGAATTTCTTATAATACCCCATGTGACCCAAGAATCCATGCACCTCACTCTGACTGGTAGGATCTTTTAGGCCCATAATGACTGCAACATTAGCTAGATCGACCAACAAACCTTCCTTACAAATTATGTGTCCTAACAATATTCAAAATGGTGTAGCAAATATGCACTTCTTGATGTTCAAAGAGATACTAAAATTTTTATGTCTTTCAAACATTAAGCATAGATTTTCACAATGATCTTTAACTAATCCATACACCATCCAATCATCCAAATAAACCTAGAAGAAGTTGTGAATAAATTCCTTGAATGCTTGAAAAATTATGCGCAAAAATAGAGCAGGCATGTTTTTCAGACCAAAAGGCATCATAGTATAGGTGAAGCTACCCCATTCAGTAGTAAAATTAGTCCTTTCCTAATCCTCCTGGGAAATCCTAACCTGATGATACCTAGAGAACCCATCTGTAAATGAATAGATTCCGCACCCTACAACAGCTTCTATTATTTCCTTAGTGAATAGCGTAGGAAAGGGGATCAGTCACACATGTAACATTCAATTCATTGTAGTCCACACAAATCCTAATATTACCATCCTTCTTGATACTGATCACCATTGGACTAACCCATTCTGAATCATCTAGGGGCTTGATGATTCCAGACTTCAATATTTTGTCAATATCTTATATGACCTTTTTGTGCAAGTTTGGGTTTATCCTATAGGGTCTCTTTCTAACTGGGTGTACACTGTCTTTAAGATTTTTCCTAATCTCCCCTAATAATTCGTGCACACCTTGAAGCTTATGGTAGCTCCAAGGGAATAAATCCTGATAATCCTGTAGTAACTATATATTTTTTACACTTCATAGTCTGACCAATAGTCCCCAATTATGGCCTCCTTAGGCTCAACATTTGATCCAATATTCACGTTCTTTGTCTTCATAGGTTCATGATAGGCACGTGTGGTATTATCTGCACATTCCAACACCTCACACCTACATGTTGAATGGTTTACTTCCAAATTTTCTACTTCTTCAACATCCACTAAGTAGACCATTTTTCCTTTTTCTTTCTCAAGGAAAGTGCACTAAATTAGTGTAGCATTAGCCTCTGTTTCTTTAGAAAAACGTGCTCCTGAATCTCCTTAATCCAATAAATTTTGAATGAGTTATTCTACCTTGGCACTATCCCCCATAATTAAGTGTTTTATAACCTTCAATACTTCTTCTACTTGAGGTTTAGAAGAGAAGAAGTAAAACGTGTGGGTCATTCCCACAATTAAATCCTACCAATTGCCAGTCTCTCTATGGAGTTCTGCATACACATACCAAGCACACATGAAGCCTTGTAAAGTGGAATAAATTTTGTACACCTAGAGCAAAGGTGGTAAAGCTTCCCACCCCTCATTCTAGAGTCTCTCACACCATTGAATGTCATGATGAACAGGTTGATTACCATGATATGTATAGATTTGTGTATGTGCATTTCTCTTGAAGAACCCAGTAGTAAGAGAAATCCTAATTTCATTCCATCTTACAAGATTATCCTTATGGACCACCCAGTAGTGCGTTGTTGTCCTACGTAGGGTATATGCTAGCATATTCCTTCTCTCCTATTGGTTTATCCACTGTTCTTCCATGGAGCATAGGAACACCGTAGGGTATCCTTCTCTGGTGTAACAAGGTATCAATTTTTTACCTATTCTCTTGATATAACGTGGTTTGTTGACCCTAGGAAATATTCTCTTTACTTCACGCCCTACCAACTCATAAGTGCTATGAGCCCAATTATCACAAGCAACACTTGTAGTATTGCTAATAAACTATGCATCCTCCCACTGAAGGATTCCTTCTTTACATGGCTCAAGAACCTCTGGATCTTGGATGGCGCGTACATAAATCCTATTCAGATCATCTTCACTCAAGGGCTCAATATATGGTGCAGATTTGCCATATGTTAAAGGGATAATAACTCTTTTCACCTTGTTTTCAAAGCTGATATAACCCTTGTTGAACCAAAGATCAAAATTATTTGCATAGCACCAAGGATTCCCCAATAAATTTGGGAAGCTATCTTACTCTTCCAGCACTAAAACCTCAAAATCTCCAGTGAACTTGGCTGCTTGTATGGTAGTGTATGCATCTTTTAAAACTCTGATGCGATTGGCCTTAGTACAGTTAGAAATGAACAATACATAGATGATGGCTTCAATGGAGGTCTCCCCATTTGTACCCATGCATCTAAGGTAAGAACATTGAATTCCATGTCCGTATCAATTAGTATATTAATCAATAGCTACCCATCCACAACAACATTTAGAGTTATTTCCTTTTCATAATCTAGGCTATAAGGGGGAATATTTACATGCATGATTTTCCATCCAGTCTCAATACTTGAGCGTGGAGTGTTTCCATTCAACCAATTTCCCAATAGTGGAATGATATTCTCCTGGCACAACAATTTGCACAGTTCTCTTAAGTCATCCATATCAGTTTAGATTGTCTCTGATGCTTTCTTTTGATCCATCTTTCATGATTGCTCCCTTAAAGACTATATTTCACCCTAAAGATTCCTGAGTACCTCCATGGTTACTTGTAAAGCTCCTTCTGATAGGTAGGGTCTAGGTACTATGCATTTAGAACCTCCTCCTTAGTGATGGTAGGCTTATGCTACAATGCTTCTTTGGTGCCCATTGCTTTAGCGTGGGTCGTGATCTTTACCTATAATTCCTCGTATTCTAGTTCCAACTTAGGCATCCACTAATTTTCCATAGCACGTTGTATCCTAACTGTTGGTGCTCACATTTGTCTCACCCCATTTTTCATTGAAATTCTTCAGATTGCTACCTCTGTTATGTTTTATGTCTCCCCAGGCTCAATTGGTGGTTGTCCTACATTTTATGGTTTGACGGGTGTAATTTCCCTGTCAAAATTACTTCTTGGCATCAGTTGAAAAGTGGCCCTTTCTGGTTGGATGTTGTTCTACAGAGAACTTTAAAAATTCAAAGGCTCACTTCAACACAAAACATTTCCATGTGGAGGCTTCTGCCGGGCCTTCCCATACTTAGACTTTTCACACAACTTCCTAAAGGGGCATGAGACATGTGGAGGGACCACGCACATTTGGGGACTAACCCTTGAGTTTTATTTTGAAGAATAACTAGGAGGACACTTGGAGACTTTTCCAGACTAAGACACGTGTTGGGCCCATGCTTGTTTGGGGTCTCTACTTTTTCAAACCATCTCAAAGTGCACCATTGAGACACGTAGTAGGTGTGGGGAAATGGAGGTGGGGGCTCACAGAGAAAATATGGAACTTTTTCCTTTTTGGAAAATAAGGATAAAATTTGTACTTTGAAGCATAGGTCCACTGGAACCCACATTAGGACACGTGTCAAGCCCTTTTTCTGAGGGCGGAGGGGCAGAGAAAATGTCAACATTTTACCTTTTTCTAAAAATTATAAAATGCCAAAAGGTGCCCCCATACCCATTTCCAATCACATTTTACCATATGGAGGGCTCAAATTAAAATTTGAAATGTAGGATCAACAGTAGCTATGTATTTCATTTGATTTTACCACCATTAAAGCTCCAGGATGTTTGGAGATGCATCTATGCATCATTCTTCATCAATTTTTTGGAAAATTTGTGTCATTTGGGTTCGTAAAGTTTAATTGAATCAATTTGGGAGTTCAATTTGTAAATCTGAAGTACTTTTGAGATGGATTTTTGCTCGGGATCATGCGAGAAAGCAAGAGGCCAAATCCAAAAGTTACTGAGTAAAATTTAAGAGGGTAAAAGGATGAAATGATTAAAGGCACATGCGTAAAAGGTGAAAAGGAGATTGCCTCGAGAGCAAAAGGGATGACCTGTCAAAGTCTAGCTATACATAGGCTCTGAAAAATGATTAAAAAGGGAATTTCTCGCATGACAAAATCAGAATGATTAAAACAACTCCCGAAATTTTTTGGCATGGTATCCTAGTCATTAGTCAAAGGCCCAAGAAACATGATCTGTTCATAGTTGGTCCACCTGGTAGATTTTCGATTTGAATTTGTTAAATGTCTATCTTAAACAAATTGGTAACAAGAAAAGTTCCCTCAAATATTCTTCGCTTGTGAGGGGAAAAGGTGGTGTAGGTGCCAAAGATGAAGAATATGCCTCCACTTAGAACAATTATGCAAATATTTTCAATGATTCACCTTTTTTGATAACACCTAGCAACCTTTTCGTGGATCTGTTAAATTTCACTTTCTGCAAATCATGATCCAATATGTGCAACAAAGGTGCTTTGAATATTCCTATTTTGGGGGGGGGGGGGGGGGAAATTGGATGTAAAGGGTGTATTATAAATGTAATGAGATTACTCTTGGAAAAGGTCAGAGCTCATTTTCACGAGAAAATTTTGAGAAAAGCTCATCCTCTAAGAAAACTTTCTGAGAAACCAGGTTAACTTCCTCTGTGTTAGATTTTCATTCATGTTGAGTTGGTTACAAGTGTATAGTCATCAACAAGCTCTGAGAATGTTTACATAACTCTCCCCTGTTGATGAATCTGAATTTTTTTGAGTTAATTTGTGTCAAATCTCTGGAAAATTTTGTGTTTATTTCACTTTCAAAATGTGTGCAAGTAGTTTTTATTTTTCCTATTGCAATCTTGTATCAAAATCTCTTTGAATCACACAAATCTCAATCCTTGTGATAGTTTAGTGGCATCTGCAATTTCATTTTTCAAAAGATCTTTCATCTGGGAATGAAATAAATGATTTAAAAGCACTTTTGTTTCATCTGTTGATAGAGATTGTTTGTAATCCTCTGGGTGTACCTCAGGCATGACTGATCTTATATTTTGATGTATTATTGGGTCTTTGAACTCGAGCCTTCGTGTTAGAATCTCAAATATTGTGTGAAATTTTTTTTATGTCTGGGCCTCCATTGATGCACACCTTCTGGTCGAAGGAATGCTTTTTACTATTTTAAAGCTTTCTGTTATTGAGTTATCCATTTGTTGTGAATTTTCTCAAGGATCTAGAAATTTCCAATCTATCTTATTGATCTCCCACCAACAATTATTCAAATAACTAATCCTACCCTAAACTACCCCTTTTTTCTCTATATATCCACAAAAGAACAAAATCCATTTGCCAAAGTATGCATAACAGATCAAGATTCCAAATGTCTTTAGTAACCTTTACCTTGTGTTGAAAATATCCCCATAATCTGGAAGTGACAACTTGTGAGAGTCAGATTTGATGTGTTGATCATATTTTCCCCAAGGTCTTCTCTATAAAATTTGTGCAAAAGAAAGGTATCTGCATCTCCTTCAACAATAGAGGTTACAAAATAGGTTCTCTTACCTTGGTTGAAAGGCACAACCTAAAATAGTTAGGATAAGATCACATCCTTTTAAGGTGCTACCCACTTCTTTAAAAGCATGAGTGCTAAAAAGACAGATAGATCTGCTTCCCTGACTACAAAATGATGCAATAATCATCTATCTACCTCTGAGTGTCTTGTCAAATCCATGATGCTACTCGGCCTTTGAAGAAGAGTAAATCTAGGTACCAACACCCAAATGGTGTTGTTGTCAGGGAATCTTTGAAAATATTTGAACAAAGGCGTATGTGTATAGAACCTGGTAATGTTTTTTGCAGTTTTGTGTGTAAATATGTTTTGTAAACATCATTCTCTGATCAGATATCTAAGGATTGAACAAATTTGTAAGTTCTACGTGTTGTCTGTTTAATTTTTCCAGTAGTTATTGTACTAATTTTACCTCACCATTGATAAATTTGGGTGAAGGACGGTCTGATTTGTAAAGCTTTGCATGATTTTTAGTGCTGACAGACATTTGACAGATTATTTTAGTGCATTTACATAACTAGGGTGAAAATCCTTAGTGGTGACTCCGTGTTGATTTATTTTTGATCAAATGCCAGTGTCTTAACCTCTGTCAATTGTGAATTTGTTACTAATCTTTGCAAATCTGGAAGGAAGAAGATCTTTCTTCACCACAGACCCTAGTAGAAGGTTGTTTCCATAGTTTGAAAAGTCTAATTCAGAAGGAGGAAAAATTTGGAAGGTTTTTGGAGATCAAGCATCAAGAAAAGAGATCTCCATTGGTAAAATTGATTGGCACATGTTGAAGATTACAATACTTCCTCAACTGCTTCTGAATCAGGTAGTCATCTCTGTAAATCCAAATTCTCCATTTGGAGAGGGCCCTTCTCATTCCATCTATATTTGAAAGATTTTCATTCTCATCTACCCCTGTGTTTTCCAAATCTAATAAGAGTTTTCTAAGAGATAGAACCTTTAGAGGATAGTCATTCTAAAAATTGTATCCCTGTACCACACAGACCCCTCACTCCTCATCACTTTGTTTCTCCTGTAAGATCACCTCCTCAGAATAATATGGCTCAGCCTCCACCCATACCTCCATTTTTCATTAATACTTTTGGTCCCATCAGTTTTAGAGGTATGGATGGCTATCTGAATGGTGTGCCACATGATGTAAGAAATAGATTGCCCAAGTTTCAATGAAATAATGCAATAACTGGTGATCAGCACTTGAAACTCTTTGTCAATATGATGGAGGATTTCGAAATAGAGTTTGAAGATGTATACATTAAATTATTTATTCATACATCTAGAAGAGGATGCAAGGGACTGGTATAAATCTCTTCCTGATAACTCTATTGATTCTTGGACTGAAATGAAGAATGCATTTAGATTGCAGTATGGTGACAGGACAGACCCTAGGTTTCTTTTGTTAGAATTTGAGAATATTAAAAAGAATCCTAATGAATCAGTTCATGACTTTAATAAAAGATTCAATAAGACATTGAGAAGATTTCCTATGAATTTGAGGCCATGTGATGAATCTTTTCTTATAAAGTATGCTAATGCATTTGACAAGAAGGTTGCATACTATTTGAGGGATAAAAACCCTGGCACTTTGAGGTAGGCCTTTACTATGGCTCTACAAATTGAGAACAACATCAAAGCCAGTTGGAAAAACTCCTAAGAGGGAGGGTGTCAAACTGATAAACCCAAAAAACCTCAAACAAGCAAGAGTGTGTATCTTGAGGAGGTTGTTAAAACTTTGGTAGGGGTTGTCAAAGAAATATCTTACAAACTAGCTCGGGTAGAGAAAGGAATTGGGAAGAGTTCACAAGGTCAGCAAAAGGCAAAAAATCATGACATATTTGGAAATCATCCTAGGGGTGATCAGAGGTCAGATGACAGAGGTAAAGGACCCATGGGATCTGTAAATAGACATCCCCAAGCACGTGAAAGTAGAATGGTGCCTGATCCTCTGATTGCCCGGGTTGCTGTTGTTGATGAAGCCAATGAGATTGATTGGTGTGATAGATGCTTTCTGCCCCATCCTCCATGTGAAGTAAATCAGTAAGAAGAAGAAGCTGATAATGATGATGGTACTGATGATGATGCATGCATGGTGGATTCCTCTACGAGTTCACAGTAGGGAGAAACCTCAACTGAGCTGATGAGTGCCAGAACTACTAAAGATTTCTGGGATTACATTCACCGGGTATTACCTCTTCCTCCCACTCATACTTCTGAAATTGATATGGTGCAAGATTTTGAATTGCCTAATAATGATTTTGAATACTTAAGGGCACTAATGATTGAGAAGTATGATGGAGGGATCCCTTCTGAGGAGGATAGGCAATTGTTAATGAATGTTGTGGTTGGCCATGAAAAAGAATATAATACCAAGAGTAAGGTTGCCAAAGGGGCAGGGCCTCAGGCCAAACCAAAAATTCCAGTGCTTACCAGTATCCATAAGGAAACCCCTAAAAAAGATACATCTGGCAAAGGCTTGGTCACCCCAGATAAAACTTGTGTTCCTCCCCATGCTCAGACTGTAAAAACTCCTGTGCCATCTAATGAGTTTGTCAATCTCCCTCCCAATGCTGCCTTGCCCAAGTATGTTCCATATGACATATCCCAAATGTTGAGTCAGATCAAGATTTTTGTTCCTATTGTTGAATTGCTTAGAATTATTGAGATAGGAAAAGAGCATTCAAATATTTGGGATTTAGAGAAGAAAAGGTCACCCAATGCAAAAATGTAAATAATGTTGAGACTCCTCCTACCATTTCAGAGTTGAAAAAACCCCAAGTACTGGAAGAACTAGGTGAGCCACCTGAAGTATATTTGGGAACATCCTTGGTTGAGTCTCAGCTGAAGGTGGATCCATTTTTTACTACTTTGATTATTAAGGATAAGTTGTTACACAACTGTATGTTTGATTCTAGAGCATCATGCAATGTTATGCCTCTTGAGGTCATGAATGAGTTGGATCTCAAAGTAACAACAACTTATGGGAAGTGTACTGCCATGGATTCTAGGGAGGTGCTAGTGGTTGGATGTGTCAAGGGTCTGATAGTGCAACTTGCAGCTTATCTGGGTAAGAACCTGAAACTTGATGTTGTTATTGTGGATTGCCCTGCCAAATGGGGTATGTTGTTGTCCAGAAAATGGGCTGCAAATGTTGGTGGGAGTGTTCAAATGGATATGTCCTATGCCACCATCCTGATTGAGGGAATCCTTGTCAAGTTACCTGGTGAAAATAAAATGTTATATCTTATTGAGGACCCCAATAATGCTTCTTATGAAGTATTGCATGCAGATATTGATATTGATAACTCTGTGAGCTATGTTTCTTTCAAGGAATATGAAATTGGTCAATGCAGGTATCATGAGTAGGATGATTTTCCTAAGACTTTGATGTTTGATGCAGCCCCGAAAGATGTTAGAAAACTTGACCCAGGCACAAAGGATAAGCCTGAAGAAATGTGGTCAGATAGCAACTTGGATGGAAAAGAGAGGCAATCATATGACCAGATGTTAAAAACATATCAGAATTGCTTAGCATGGTCATATCCAGAATGGCAGGCACTTGAAGTTTTTCCTTGATTATTTTCTTTGAATCATGATGCTCTCCATTATATAGTGTATAGTTCTTTGTTCTCGTTCTGATTTTTTGTTTTGTTCGTTCTGGTCCTTGCTGACCTAGTTTTGTTGGTTTCACAGTTCAGTTTTTGGAGGATGGTTGTGGTTGTTCTACTATGCTAGCTTTTTCTTTGACTCTATTGCCCAATGGTATGTTTTTGGCACTTGGTCTGTTCTTGGCACTTGGTCTGCTATTGGTTCTTGTGGCACTCATGGGGAGTGCCCATCCCCGAGTCAGAGCCTATGTTGGTGCTCAAATTTGTCTCACCCCATTTATCATTAAAATTCTTCAGATTGTGGCCTCTGTTATGTTTTCTATCTCCCCGAGCTCAAATGGTGGTTTTCCTACATTTTACAGTTTGATAGGTGTAATTTCCTGGTCAAAATTACTTCTTGGCATCAATTGAAAAGTAGCCCTTTCTGGTTAGATACGAGCTCTGCAGCGGCACTTAAAAAATTCGAAGGCTCACTTCAACACAAAACATTTCCATGTGGAGGCTTCTCATCGAGCCTTCCCGGACTTATAATTTTCATGCAACTTCCTAAAGGGGCCTAAGACATGTGGAGGGACCGCGCATGTTTGGGGACTGACCCTTGAGTTTTATCTTGAAGAAGCACCAGGAGGACACTTGGAGAGTCTACTCGGACTGAGATAGGTGTTGGGACCGTGCTTGTTTGGGGTATCTATTTTTCGGGGCCATCTCAAAGTGTGCCATTGAGACACATAGCAAGTGGGGAAATAGAGGTGCGGGCCCACTGGGAAAGTATGGAAGTTTTTCCTTTTTGGAAAATAGGGATAAAATTTGTAAGTTGAAGTGCAGGTCCACTAGGACCCACATTGGGACACATGTCAAGCCTATTTTCTGAGGGTGGAGGGGTGGAGAAAATGTCAACATTTTACCTTTTTTCGAAAAACATAAAATGTCAAAAGGTGCCCCCAGACCCGTTTCCAATCACATTTTTCCATGTGGAGGGATCAAATTAAAATTTGAAACATAGGATCAATGGTAGTTGTGCATTTCATTTGATTTTTCAACCATTGAAGCTTCAAGATGTTTGGAGATGCATTTTTGCATCATTATTCATCAATTTTTTAGTAAATTTGTGTCATTTGGGTCCACAAAGTTTAATTGAATCAATTTGGGAGTTTAATTTGTAAATCTGAAGTAATTTTGAGATGGATTTTTGCTCAGGATCATGCGAGAAAGCAAGATGCCACATCCAGAAGTTACAGAGTAAAATTTCAGAGGGAAAAAGGATGAAATTATTAAAGGCATAGGAGCAAAAGGTGAAAAGGACATTACCTTGAGAGCAAAAGGGATGACCTGTCAAAGTCCAGCTATACAGAGGCTCCGAAAAATGATTAAAAAGGGGATTTCTCACATGATAGAATTAGAATAATTAAAGGGATTAAAGGGACTCCCAAAAATTTGTGGCATGGTATCCTAGTCATTAGTCGAAGGCCTTAGAAACGTGATTTGTTCATAGTTGGTCCACCTAGTAGATTTTGGATCTGAATTTGTTAAATGTCTCTGTCTGAAACAAATTGGTAACAAGCAAAGGTCCCTCAAATATTCTTCGCTTGTGAGGGGAAAAGGTGGTGCAGGTGCCAAGGATGAAGAATATGCCTCCACTTAGAACAATGATGCAAATATTTTCAATGATTCACCTTTTTTGATAACACCTGGCAACCTTTTCGTGGATCTGTTAAATTTCACTTTCTGCAAATCATGATCCAATATGTGTAACAAAGGTTCTTCGAATATTCCTCTTTTGGGGGGGGGAATTGAATGTAAATGGTGTATTATGAATGTAATGAGATTACTCTTGCAAAAGGTTGGATCTCATTTTCACGAGAAAATTTTGAGAAAAGCTCATCCTCTGAGAATTTTTTTTGAGAAACCAGGTTAACTTCCTCTGTGTTAGATTTTCATTCATGTTGAGTTGGTTATGAGTGTATAGCCATCAACAAGCTCTGAGATTGTTTAAATAACTCTCCCCTGCTGATGAATCTGATAAATTTTGAGTTAATTTGTGTCGAATCTTTGGAAAATTTTGTGTTTATTTCACTTTCAGAATGTTTGCAAGTAGTTTTTCTTGTTCCTATTGTAATCTTGTATCAACATATCTTTGAATCACATAGATCTCAATCCCTGTGATAGTTTAGTGGCATCTACAATTTCAATAATCTTTCATCTAGGAATGAAATAAATGATTTAAAATCACTTTTCTTTCATCTATTGTCAAAGATTGTTTGTAAGCCTCTAGGTGTACCTCAGGCGTGACTGATCTTAGATTTTGATGTTTTATTGGGTCTTCTAGCTCGAGCCTTGGTGCTAGAATCTCAAAAATTGTGTGAAAAAGTGCATGTCTAGGCCTCCACTGATGTACATCTTCTAGTTGAAGGAATGCTTTTAACTATTTTAAAGCTTTATGTTATTGATTTCTCCATTTGTTCTAAAGTTTCTCAAGGATTTAGCAAAGTCCAATCTATCTTGTTGATCTCCCACCAACAATTATTATAATAACCAATCCTACCCTAAAATACCCCTTTTTCCCTCTATATATCCACATGCAGAATAGATCAGGATTCCAAATGTATTTAGTAACCTTTGCCTTGTGTTGAAAATATCCCCATAATCTGGAAGTGACAACTTGTGACAGTCAGATTTGGTGTGTTGATCATATTTTCCCCAAGGTCTTCTCTATAAAATATGTGCAAAAGAAATGTATCTGTATCTCCTTCAATAAAAGAGGTTACAAAATATGTTCTCTTCCCTTGGTTGAAAGGCACAACCTAAAATAGTAAGGATAAGATCACATCCTTTTAAGGTGCTACCCACTTCTTTCAAAGCATGAGTGCTAAAAATACAGATAGATCTGCTTCCCCGGCTACAAAACAACACACATAATAATATATCTACCTTTGAGTGTCTTGTAAAATATATAATGTTGCTCAGCCTTTGAAGAAGAGTAAATCTGGGTACCAACACTAACGATCTATGCACCTTTATTTTCTTGTTTATGTTTCTTGCTAAGATGCTCATACAAGTCTGGGAATTCCTCATAGCTATGATTATTTCCATAGAAATAACATGTAATATTCTAAGGACATTCACACTTGTAGTGGTTAAGAGATCCACATGTGTAACACATTCCATGAGGGAACTCACTTCTTCCACGACCACGGTCTCAGCATATCCTCCTCAAAACCCTTGACCTATTCCACGACCTCCTTCAAAACATCCATTCCGATCATAATGTGCTTGATTGTGATCCTGATGCTCACCTTTTCGTTGAGATTTATCTAATACTCATGTCTACTACACATCAATATCTATGGCATCATGGATCTAACCAATTAACCAGTAGTCTTCCGTGTCATGAGTCATGGACCTAAAATTTTTAAAGTAACAAGAGACATTTTTACTTATCAGGCGTTGTAATAATGGTCAATGGATAGCATCATGGTTTAAATGGCATATATCATAGTCCAACAATAATGAGCGCACTGATCTGCGGGGACAACTATCCTTTGTGTGACATTTTACTTCGCAATCTATACACCAAATCCCTATGTGTGTCTGATGTGTTGAATTTTTTGATAGCTTCTCCAACTGCTTTGCCATAGCTGTATTTTTTTCTTCTAAAAATGGGCTCACCCCAGTTTCTATACTTGTAATTTCCTTAGTGCGTAAATTTTCTTTAAGTGTTTTGCATGCTTCACGTGGATTAGTGTATGTCTTATGTGATAGCGCCCTTCTAAAATGTGCTATTAGGCCCCCAATGAACCATATCACATGCTGTATTACATGAATATCATAAGAAAGTTTAGATAATAACATTTTGAAACTAGTATCATAATCTCTAACACTTTCAGTAGTTCCTTTCTTAATATCCATGAGTGCACATATACTCTTCTATTCAAACTCAGGGATATGAAATTATTTTAGGAAGGCATCTTTTAAAGCTGCATAGTCTACGCAAGTCTGATCATGGTCAAAATTTTTGTACCATTTATGTGCACACCCTTATAACGTAGAAGAAAATTGACTTGACCTACGCTCAAAAGCCATGATTCATTTTTTGTACCACATTATTTCACACATGTGTACGTGTTTAACAACATCTTCTATGTCCCTATACTCTAGGATATGAAGGGACATCTCCATGTAAATATTCTGGGGTTAGTACAGACCTTACCCACCTGATCCAGAACCTTCTATGTTTCTTTTGCCTCTAGAACCACTAGATCCACTAAAACTAGAGCCACCCATACCTCTTGATCCTGACCCCGTAACTAGAGTCAGACTAGAAGATGTACTTCCTTGTGTCCCAATAGTAGTACTGAACTACACCTTGACAGTCTGAGAAGTATTACTACTCCTAGAAGAGATTCCAAATTTGGTGTTCCTAAATTCTATGCAGATGACACCTAGAAAGGTACTCCCATGTAACAATGAATTTTTTTGCACTACCATTGTTTTTTTTTTATAAGACTCATTCCTGCTCTCACACTACCAAAATTAGCTTGCTAACTATTTTTTGTACTAGATACTAGAAAACCTAACACAAGGGAAAGGTTTCTAGGTGGATTCAAATGTGCACCCATGGCCCAAGCCATCTCTGCTAGTGCACTTCTACATGAGACTGAGGATGGTTCCCTGTCATGCTTTCCCAAATGGGGGAGTTCCTGATGCTTGGGTTCCATGTCTTCTACATGAACTTCAAATCCTTCCCAAAATATCTCTCTCCACAATGACATTCACTCTGTAACATCCCGCTACTTCATTATCTCCCTCTCACGCATCTCATTATACCTAAGCTACATTTCCTCTCTTTTCCTTTCTGTCATTAGGTCTACCACCTTTCACCAAACCTGCTTCTTCCCCTGTGCATGGTATGGTTTAGTTCACCATCAGTTTTTTCTCCAATTTTAGGGTTACCATTGGAATTTTGATCGCCAGTCGAATGCCTTGCAGGTAAGTTCCCCTGGAATATCGTAAAAATTGGAATTCATCTACCTATGGGAATGAATAAGTGGAAATTGAGTACTCTAAGATATAGATGTTCAAAACACCATGAAACCATGTATCCACAACATGATTCCAAATCAAATCAGCATCATAAAGTGTCTGAAAATCTTACTGTGTCTAGATAAGTGTGTGATACCTCTAATTCCATTTAGAAGCATAAGCAACTAGCCACTCGTATAGTTCTATCAGAAAGATAATGAAGAAGCTATCGTACAAATAGTCATACAGATTTTTCTCTACCCATATGCATGCGTCAAAGTTAGATCCAGTGTTGAACCTTTGTGTGTATTCTTCTTATAGGTCATGTATCCACTCCTCAACACTTTCAAGGGTCAATTGGTATGTCTTCATTATGAACCATCTTAATAACAACTGAAAAAAAGGTCTCGGCAATGGAACCAATGATTCAGCCTAGAATCTACCAAAAAACTCCTAGGCACATTAGTGCATCACTCAGCTTAGACTGAGCCCTCACCTAAAGTGTGCAAAGGTACCAGGCCCCTCTTTAGGGTTGTTGTTGTAGGAGGTTAGCATGATGAAGACTTAATGCATTCAGATCCATCATTAATACAATAAAGCATATAAAGATCTAGATCTTAACGA
This sequence comes from Taxus chinensis, assembly GCA_019776745.2. Lineage (NCBI taxonomy): Eukaryota > Viridiplantae > Streptophyta > Pinopsida > Cupressales > Taxaceae > Taxus > Taxus chinensis. Next base: position 257,267,200 of record CM034150.1, read on the forward strand.
ATCATGAATCACATGATAAACATAGCGAAATCATTTATGTAGTAATAAACTATAACCATGATTAACACCTTGATTCAGCCAATAACCTCCATTATATTAAATGTAGTAATACATAGAATCTTCCTTACAATAAAAATAGTATACGTTTATGTGCATAATAGAAATTGACAACATAAATTCATACTAACTCTACTCTCACACTCTCATACTTATATCTATCTCAATATATATCATACGACACAGACCATTACATATTTATAAGGGTGGGAAATTTCCCTTCACCACCTATCTAATCCCAAAAATAGGTCAAATGCTATTATTAGCCACACACCATTACAATAATAGACACACATGTAAGTGAGGTAAAAATAGACTTCTTCTAGTTAACTGTCAGTAGTAAATCTATTCTCAGCATGTACCCATGCAAAGTGCTTCATAGCTGATCCTCCAAAAACAACCATTACATGTCACAAAAGTCTTTAATTGGTTTTTGTGTTCAACACACCATCTCAAAAAATAGCTCATACATGTGAAAATGGCTAAGTCCCAAATCCATCTCTCTTCTTCGCGCGTGATTCTTTCTTGACCCTTCTACACCTTTGAATGTGCTTTGTTCTTCCACATGAACCTTCTATATGTTTTTTGTTCAGTTCCATATTTTGACTGACTAACAAGATGCCCTTGAGACCTATAGCCAGTGTAGAACCATTTGAAAAATGGGTAATTGATTTTGTAGGACCAATTTCACCTGCCATGCAAAGGTCTGGTTCACGCTATATCATCACTTACACTGATTACTTAATAAAGTGAGTAGAGGCAGCACCTATAAGGGATTGCAAAGTGGTGAAAACTGCTAGATTCTAATGGGATAACATAATCACTAGGTATGGATGTCCTTTAAGCTTGACTAGTGACAGGGGTACACAATTTTTTAATCAAACAATCATTATGTTTTTGGCAGAGTTCATGGTGGCCCATTAATAAACTACCCCATATCACCTACAAGCTAATGAAACTATTGAGGCATTTGATAAGAGATTAAGCCACACACTAACCAAAATTTGTGATGTGGTAAGACAAGATTGGGATGATAAGGTATCAGTCGTTCTATGGGTATAAAGGACAACGTAAAAGAGATCGAACAAAGCCAAACCATTTCAGTTGCTGTTTGGACCAAAGGCTATTTTACTGGTTAAATTTATGCTACCATCATTGTGTATTGCATGCTTAGGAGGGCTAGATGATGAAAAATTAATTCAAGAGTGCATGGAGAAGTTAATGTAACTAGATGAAAGATGATCACTTGCTAGATGGAGTCAAAAGACTGAAAAGGCATGACAAAAACCATGACATGATCACTATATTAAAAAAAACAATTCAAGGTTAGGAAAATGGTTTTGCTTTATGAATCCAAAATTTTGCACCATCCTGGGAAACTAAAATTCCATTGGTTAGGGCCATATATCATCTAGTACATCCTTGATTTAGGTGTTTGCTAGTTACAAGCACTAGATGGAACATGGTTACCAGGCCACTTCAATGGGAGTAGGCTAAATCCCTACTATAAATTATTCTTCCTTATGTTTATAAATAAGGCAGTATTACCATTTTAGCCTAGGATTTCCTTTTATGCATCTCTTTTCCTTATGTTTCCCTTTCTCATTATTTGTTCCTTTCTTTTTGTTATTGTTTTACATACCTTGTGTGCTAGTAGCCACTTATTATTTTCAAAAGGCTATTTATGCGTAGAGGATCATGCATCTATTTTTGTGTGGGGTGGAGTAATGTGAAATAAAAAAGAAATTTGGTAGTATAATTTGTGTTTCGATGGTCTGGATTGAAGGATGAAAAGCGCATAGTGTAGAAGAATGCATGTGGAAAAGGTGGACATAAGGAATTTTGGTGTCAGGAAATCTTTACAAAGACCACATACAAAGGATGAGAAGCACAGGAACAACATGAGGTAGCCAAGGGAAAAAATTAGGTTAAGGACAGAAGAAGTGCATTCGGCACTGCAAGCACGTGCGTGAAGATCTTCTATTAGTAAGGATTTTAGTGCACTAGAAGGTTATAAGAATTTTTTGCACAGGATTGGGTGTGGGGGTAAGAGCACCTAAGGTTGGATTTAGTGTAAAAATCCACCTTTATTGTAAAAATACATTAGTAGGTGGCATAACATTTATTGCAAGAGAGAAGTAAAATTTATAAGTAGAAGGTTAGGTACATTGTTATTACCTAGAATTTGTGATAAATAAGAGCTCTTGCGAACTAGGGCATCCACAAATAATATTTATGTGAAGGAAAAATTGTGAGAATCTTAGTGCATGAATAGTGTGATTTACAAACCAGAGTGGATAAAGTACACAAGCGTAGGGGGGAAGGTTTTAGAAGGGTACGCTGTCTTATGGAAGGATTGTCTAGGTAAGGGTTCTACAGCTAGGGAACAAGATTAAAGGGATTTTTTCATGAAGGAAAGCCACAAATTTGAGTAGAGTGTGGAAGAGGAGCAAGGAAGAGTTTGTTTTTAGTAACCCGACAAGAAAATGGTACTAAAGAAGGAAACCATCTCACCAAAGAAGGGAAAGGGAAAAGTGAAACATACTGCTGCCACCACTAGCTTTAATGAGAAGTGGTATGTAGAGATGCAATATCTAGTTGACATGTTACTCAGAAAGTAATGGGTATTCCATGTAAGGAAGATGGACAGTGAGCGATTACAACCATAACACAAGAACCTCCAAGAAAGATATGGTATTAGTAACTGGTTCACCCAATAGACAGAAGGACACCAAAAGGGATGCTCAATATATAGATGATGAAGTGAAGGTAAAATTGGAGAAGGTTGGGTTGCTGCAACTTTATGAGTTGCCCTTAATTCGAAAACTTGAGCATGGCTGTATCAATAGTTGATGTTGCACATGCACATGAGAACCACTTATACTTCACAAGCCATGAAGGATACACATAAACCTTAAACTAATCTATAAGTTTACTAGACCTTATCCTACAAAGGGGAAGCCACTAGATGATGACTTGGAGGAAAAGGAAGCCATTGAGGAGACAATACTAGGATTATGATTATAAAAGGGATCACAACTATTTTTATATCTAAAATATATCCAACCTAGTAATGAGGATGGCCATGCGTGATTGGTATCCAAGATGAATGGCAATAGGAGAGGTGGACATAGATAAACAAGGCTTGGTTGAATGTGTGCTCAAAATATTTCAGAAGGAACCATCTATAACATGTCACCTTTATTGCAGAATAAATCATCAGTGTCGCGCACAAAGGAGAAAATATCATGTTTTGGAAATCTCCTCCTCACCATCATCTTCTCATAAATTGGAGTGCCCAATGGGCCATAGAAGTTTGTATGGGAATATCCAAGATAAAGATCCTTCCCCCAGCAAAGTTATTTGAAAAATACACTTGTGACACCATGATGGTCTGCCCATAAGGTGTGCATGGAGAAATGGTATAAGAGGATGTGTAACGCATTCAGGCCTAAATGGAGGATACCTAAAAAAATTGTCTAGTGCTAGTGAAAGGAGAGGCTAATTTTTCTATTTACCAACACTTCTGCATTGGTAGATTCACATTGGCAGATGGAACCAAGAGCCCATGGTGTAAACTACCTTTCTCGTTCACTGCACAATATTTCCAAGCAGGGGTCAATCACTTCAAGGAGGCCAAAATACTAAGGTTCAACCTCAGTGAGGTGGACCAAGACCACCACGAGATGGGTGCAGAAAACTAGTATACCCCAAAAATCATGCTTATGTGGAGAAGTATGTCTCCCATGAGGTGTGCATGACAAAACTTGTGATGCTGCCAATTGTTGGAAGGACTGCAATGAGGGTATACCTACGCATCAGGCCCAAGTATGAGAAGGGTCACCTACTTGGAGAATGATGTCTCCATCCCAAAAGACCCCACCATGGGAGGAAGAAGGCCACACCAAAGAAGAGGGAAAGAGAAGAGGCACTAGAGAAGAAGGCACCAAGTGTGCAAATAGCACAATCTATGGGCGCATAGGAGTCAAGTACATGAATCCAAGCACATATGCACGGAGGAAGAAGACCCCATTAAGGAAAAAGAAAAATCACTCAAGGAAGAGGTGTCTAGAGCAATAAAATCCTCTTGTATAATAAAAATTGCCAAAGAAGGAGTCACCTGCTTAAGAAGAAGAGAAGGAAGAGTCTTCTATACTAAAATCACCAGTTATGAAGAGACAAAAGATAACGGAGGAAGTGGACTCAGAAGGAACAAAGAACCTGGAGGCCTATAGAGGTGAGAGAGAGATGATGATGAGCATGAAGAGGCTCAGGACCATCCTGTGTATGATGTGCATGACTCTGAGGATGAGGGAAATGAAGAAAAGGATGGGGAAGAGGAAGTCACTCAAGGAAAAGGGGAGAGTGAGGAAGTGAATACAAAGGATCAGAGGACCCCAAGCCTCACCAAGGAGTAGATAGAAGAGGCCATGGAAAGAGAAGTAGTAGGCATAATAAAGGATTTGGTGGAGTAGGAGGTGGAGCTGCAACACTGACAAAATTATCAAAGAGATAGATGGAGGAGAGTCATAGGAAAGGAGTATGGGAGCATGGGTGGAGATCCCAGCCTAGCCAGAAAGATTTCTAAAGGCAATGCGCATAGGAGGAAAGAGTGTGGTAGTGGCACATGAGCAAGGTAATGAGTTATATCAATGATCCAAATAAGGTAATGTGCACACACTTCCAGAGTACCATTCCCATAGAATAAATCCTTGCATGGTATTCATTCAAATAAGAGGGCACGTACCCATGAACAAGGAAGATGTTATCTTGGGATTTTGAGTCCCATGTTGATGAGCACAAGTTTGAGGTCAACCAAGGAGAACTGATGAAGATACTAGAATAAAGGGAGTGAATCCCCTGATAAATTCTCAATAGTTATCTGATGAGAAAGTTTGTAATGCCCTTAAAAAGGTATTGCGGTTGAGGTTGAGGTGAGACTCTTCGGAAGGAATGATAGGGTAAGGTTCCTAGAGGAAAAACTGGAGAAGATTTGAGAAGAGAAAGGATCTGAAGCTAGAAGAGCTTATCAACGTACGGTTAAGGTGCAAACTAAGGGAGGAGAAGGCGAAGGTACGTGAGGTGTACAAGAATATTGAAATGATCACAGAATGCCATCACTTTGAAATACCTAGACCTAGCACCACCTAAGCAAAAATACGAGTCAACCTTATAATGCTTGGAACACTTAACCCACATCCTTACCATGGAGAGGCAACTCACTCTAGAATCAATAGAAGAGGCATTGGAAACACCAAAAGGAGGAAGAGAAGTAGAATATTAGGGAGATAGTGACATGATATTCTAATATCCTTACCATTGTATAGACTCACCACGTGGATGGCTGAGGCCGTGTATGATAACTACTCTATTAGAGATAGTGGTAGAAAAGCATAATAGTTACTACACATGAGGTGGGTCTAAAGGAATACAAAGAGAAGAATAAAGGAAATAAGGTGGAGAGGGATAATATCCTAGCCAAGGTAGAAAAGAAAATGAAAGTAATTGAAACTATATGAGGAATGATTAAAAATTGGCTTAAGGAATTATATCTCCAGATCACCCACAGAATGGATGTGTTAGAAGACCTTAGTAAGAAGCTAGAAGGGATTGTAGATATGCTAAATGCTAAGGGTGATGAACTAATTTTTGAGGAGGTAAGCACTCTAGTGGGTGACCTACTTCAGCAGGTGCAGGGTGAGGTGGATGCCTGGGAAAAAATTGAGGCAACAATAAGGATTTCCCACTCCTCTTGCAACAGTAGCAAGATCTTCAATTATTTCATTTCTTCTATTCTTCATTCTTCCATTATTTACTTCTTCATTCAATTTGTTTGGGTTCCACCATTCATTATTCTTTAAAGGAGCAGTATGTTTCCAAGGATGGAGAACAAGCTTAGTGTGGGGTGATGTTGGGCCTTGAAATATTGGCTAAGTGCCAAAGGGTGCGTGAGTTACACGGAACAATAGGAAGAAGGGCATGTGGGGAGAAGTGCATAAGACAAGGGTTTAAAAAGAATTTATGAGAAACTAAGGCACACAACGCATGTAAGGAAATACAAAGGTTCTAAGGACTTAGCCATATTCAACATTCTAGAGGCACTTGAGGAAAAACGTGACCCGACTAGGCATGTCTGAGTGGATAAGGTGCCAACCTGGAAGACTTGGTGGTCAAGGAAAGAATATTCCACACATGGAATATTCTTAGAAGACATCATTGCAGAAAGTGGAGAGCTCAGAACAAAATAAGCATGCACCATTAAAGGACCACATGGACACTTGGCATATGATCTACTCTTGAGAAAAGGCATAACAGTGGGTATTGGTGCTATAAAGAGAGATGAAGTGGAAGACACAAAGAAGACACACCGAGGAAGGCATAGATGGAAGACATATATTATGAGGAAAGTGAAACTCTACAAAAAATATTAGGAGGCCCTAGGAGTTGGGGTTCTCATTAGAGGACTGTAGGAATGTTATCATGTCTAAGGGATGGGTTTGTAAAATTTTTGTAATAAAGAAAACATAGCTAGACCTCTTATATATGGGTTAGATCCCTCTCTTAATACATTTGGTCTGATAAAAACCTTTTGAATGTAATGTGGTTGTTGAGACTATGATCAATATAAATATATGGATCTGTTCTGAATATCTGGTTCAGGGGTGCAAACCCTAGTGTTATTTCCTTATATTTTATGAAAAAAATTGTTCTTTGTATTTCATGCCATGATGTTTCTCTTGTTATTAAATTCTTGGGTATAAGGATATGATAGCTCATGTTGTGATTTTACATGAATATTCACTTCTCTACAACTAATCCTCTAACAATGGCAAGATCTTCTCACAAATGCTCACATAAAGGAGGGGCTCGATGCCTCAAGCATGCCCCAAGTGAGCGACCCAGTGCCCGATGGGTGATAGGATGGAATCAATGGGGTTAGAAGTTAGTAGATGGGTAAAAATGATTATAATTCATACCTTAGAAGAGGATTCTCTTGATTGGTATAATTTTTTACTAGACAATTCAATTGATTCATGGAATGAAATGAAAAATGCTTTTGGATTACAATATGGGGACAATACTGATCATAGGTTTCTTCTCTCTAAATTTGAAAATATCTAAAATAATCCTAATGAACCTGTCCAAGATTTTAACACTAGATTTAGTAAAACCTTTACCAGATTTCCTATGATTTTAAGGCCAAGTGATGAATCCTTCTTGATAAAATATTCTAATGCCTTTGATAATAAAGTTACATATTATTTTAGGGACAAAAAACCTAGGACTCTAAGACAATATTTCTATATGTCAGTAAAAATTGAGAACAATATTAAGACAACAGGGAAGCCTCTTAAGAGGGAGGGTGCCAAATTGGTTAATCCTAAAAACCTCAGGCAAATAAGGAAGTAGACTTGGAAGAATTTGTTAAGAATCTTCCAGGAGTAGTGAAGGAAATATCTTATAAATTTTCTAGAGAAGAAAAAAGGACAAGTCAAAATTCTCATGCCTGACACCAACCCCAAGGTTAAAATAGATTTCCTAATCATCCTAGAGGTGACCACATGTAAGATGATAGAGGAAAATGGCTAATGGGATCAAGGAATAAGAAACATTCACCAAGAGAAAATAAATTGGTCCTTAATCCATTGACTGCCAGGGTTTCCTTGGTTGAATAAGATCATGTGATTCACTAGTGTGATAAGTGTTTTCTACCACATTACCCATGTGACCCTTCTAAAGGATGTGATGAGGTTGATTACTGTGACACTTATGGTGATGTTTAATTGAGGTAATGCATTAATAGCTCAGAACAAGGAGCCACTTAGACTAAGTTACTAAGTATAATGACTATGGAAAGATTTTGGAACTATATAAAATGGGTAAATTATGTCCCTTTCACTACCATCCTTGATGTTGATATGGTTAAGGATTTTGAGTTTCCTAATCACGATTTTGAATACTTGAGAACATTACTGTTTCAAAAGTTTGATGGAGGAATTATTTCTGAGGAGGACAAGAAGCTTTTAATGAATGCATTGGTCACCCAAGAAAAGGAGTACAATTTAAGAAATAAAATTCTTAAAGGGGGAGGGCCAAAACCCAAACCAAAGATTCCCCTCCTCACCAACATCTCAAAGGATCCTCCCAAGAAATATGTGCCAAAAAAAAATCCCAGTTACTACTAATAAATCTATTATCCTTGTCCCTACCAAAGCCATGAATAACCTCATACCACAAGAAAAGGAAATTACCCTACCTCTAAATACAACACTACCAAATTATACCCCCTATGATATGGATCAAATCTTGAGTCAGATCAAAGTTACTGTACCTATTGTTGAGTTGTTCAGGATCCCTAGGCATAAAAGAAGAGTGTTTGAGTATTTGGGATTTAAGGAGGTAGTAACCCTAGGAAAGGATGTTAAGAGTATTGATCTTCCACGTGTTATTATAGAATTGGAAGTGCCACAAGCATTGGAAAGTTTTGGGGATTCCCCTGAAGTATATTTAGGTAGTGCCCTGGTTGAGTCCCAACTTCATGTTGATCCCTTTTACACTACTTTTATCATTAAAGATAGACTTATTCACAACTGCATGTTCAATTCATGAGCTTCATGTAATGTAATTCCTCTCAAGTGATGAATGAGTTAGATATAAAATTAATAATATCCTTTGTAAAATGCATTGCTATGGATTCAAGATAAGTTCCAGTAATTGGTTATGTCAAAGTTTTGGTGTGCAATTAGCAAGTTACCTTGGTAAGTTTTTAACTTTGAATGTGGTCATTGTTGACTGCCCTGAAATATGGGGTATGTTGTTGTCAAGGAAGTGGGTTGCTTATGTGGGAGGCAGTGTGTAAATGGATATGTCATATGTAACTTTACCAATAGAAGGGAACCTTGTCAAGTTATATGGAAAGAAAAATATGGTGTATTTGATTGAAGATCCTAACAATGCTTCTTATGAAGTATTGTATGCAGATGTACATGTTAATAATTTTGTTGGTTATGTAGATTTTTAGGATCATAATACTAATGAGAGTAATATTTTTAAACAAGTTGGCACCCCTTGGACCTTAATGTTTGATGGAGTTTGCTACAATATGGGAAATTGGGTTAGAGTTGTACTTATATCTCCAAGCCAAGAGAGTTTTAATTTATATTTCAAATTAAAGTTTGAGTGCACAAACAATGTTGTAGAATATGAGGCACTACTTTTAGGTTCGATGATTTCATGGAGATATGGTATAAAGGATATAATTGTTAAGGGAGATTTAGAGCTTGTAGTGAAATAAGTAAGGAAATGGTATGCTATGAAGAATCAAAGAATGAAGTAATAAAAGAATGCAATATGGGATTTTGTTGAGTTATTTGATTCTTTCAACATCTTATAGCATGCAAGAGATAAGAATGTTATAGCTGACAGGTTGGTAATCCTTGCATCCAGGTTTGGAAATTACACAGTCTCTCATTATTGTAATTATGATGTCAAGATATTGTCTAGACCATCTCTAACAAATAATGTGAAACATTAGCAAGTATTTGAGTATGATGTTCAGGTTCAAAGGTTTTTACAAAATGAAGGATAATTCACCAATCAATGTATGGGATGGGAACCAATGGTCTTTGTTTGTGATGGTAAAGAGATCCTGTTTGGCAAGGATATCATTCAATTAAAAACCAACACTATTCCCAGGGGGTTGGTTAATTTAGAATCCAACTTTGATAATGATGATAGGGTGGTTCATATGTACATCTATGATTCAAGGGATGTTGAAGAATATAATTTGTGAACTAAATAAAAACCTAGAAACGTGTGGCTTGGGAGAAATTTAAGTAAAGAATAAAATCAACCCTATGTTGAATTGTTGAAAAAATATCAAGACTTCTTAGCATGGTCTTACTCATAATTAAAAGAATATAGGTGTTGTCACCCTCAAAATTCCCCTCATTTTCTAAAATTTTTGAGTTGGTGCCTCTAAAAATATTGAAAACAAAGTATTGTGAAATATGGATCTTTTTAAGGGCTTGTGGTCTCCTGGAAACTTCTTCATCAGATGGGAAATTTCTTCCCATTTTTGAAAAGGTAAAGAATTCCTCCTAATCTATTTTCCTTGAAAGTATTGTCTTCTCCTCCCTCCCTCCTCTCTTTAAGTATTCTATCATCATGTATTGATAACTTTCTAGGTATAAAACACATTTCAAGATATCAGGAAACCACCATTGAATGAAAGATTGTGTATTTGTACATAGGTTTTTCCCCTTCCTTCAATAATGGAACCTCTCCCATTAAAGAGGAGAGAATTACTTGTCCCCTAACTGTTGTTTCATTCTAAGTGCAAATATGAAACCCAACACTTTTTGGCGACTCCGCTGGGGATTTTTTCAACAAATTTCCTTTCTAAAAAGAACAACTAATTTGATCATTTCTTTGATCTGGCGACTTTAGGATACACTTGTGGTAGAAGGGATCTTGGAATTGAAGATCCCCATTTTCAACTCCTGGATCAACAAGTTTTTCAACTCCCTCCAACAAGAAGAAATAGAAGAGCTCGTTCCACAAGCACACCCCCTATTGAAGACAAAAATTCTTGTAGTAGCATTCCTCATACACAACTTAGCCCTAATCTTTGTGCCCTAATTCTTACTAGTGTCTTAATTCCACTTCAAGAAATATTTCCAAGGATGGAAACACCCTTGCCTTGGGGATAAAGAGTTGGGCCTCTGGCTCTTCCTCAACCATTTCCTGAGTTACCTAGGGGTAACAGGAAGAATTTTCCCAAATTTAGAGGTGATGATAAAGTGCACCCTGATGAACACATTGCAACCTTCATTGGTGTATGTGGGGTCATTGGAGTTGAACATGATGATGTCCTCTGTTAGGCTATTTATGGAGACCATGCAAGACAATGCTATGAATTAGTTTTACCATCTTCCTATTGGGACCATCACCGATTGGAATACTATGAAGACTGAATTTGAGCAGTGTTTCAAACCTACTGAAGATGTGCATGATTTTTTATCTCAGATTTATCAAATCAAGAAGGAGCCACATGATCCTATGAGAGAATTTGTGGCCAAGTTCAACAAGTTGATTAACAAGATTCCACTAAATACTAGGCCTGTTGATCAAATTTAGAAGTGTTTCCTCTTGAATGCTTAATTATAGGAAGTAATATATGCCCTTAGGAGAGAAAATATTGCAACTTTGGATGCTGATCAAAGATTGGTTGTTAGTGTGGAAGATTACTTGATCATGTCTGGAAAATTGAAAATGGATTTTTTCAATTCGAAAGCATCTTCTTCTTCCTCTTCTCCTGGAGGTAATGCAGATCAGTTGGTGCAAAAGTTGGCTAATGACCTCATTTCCATCAAGAAACAATTGGCTCAACATGCTCCATATCAATATGTTTCAAGGAAGAACTTTCACTCTAGGAACTGCTTGCCCTCTTCTCAAATTAGGTTGGCCATTTAAGGTCCACCCCCTCAAGGTGTCTATCAATTCTACTTGTGAGGTTCTTGAGCCTGATGACGAGGAAGAAAATGGGCTTTATGATGAACAAGAAGAGGAATATGATGAAGAAATGGAGGATCCTAGTGGTTCTCAAGATTATTTCCTCGCAACTGAAGGTGTGGGATGATGAAGATGACTATGATGATGTAGTGGCTGAGATAAAAAGTGATTCATATGTTGTTATGACCTGGGAACAGACCAACAAAAAGGAAAAAAGTGGTGCAACCTGTAAAAATATCCAAGGAGTACCCCATCACCATCCCGGTGATTACAAGAAGAGGAGCTCCTATTCCTACTAGTTCCACCCAAAAGGTAATATCTACTAGTCCTTCTCCCTCTACTTCTTCTTCTGAGAATTCTTGTCCAACAAATGATAAAGCTGATAGATCAAAATATCTTCCTACTCTTAGTAGTGATTCCCCATCCACATCTGTATCTTTTGACATTATAGACCATCTTAAAAAGACCAAGATTCAGATTTCTGAGGTAGAGTTCTATCAAAACCATCCTAAAGCATTTGCCAAAATGGTTAAATTTGTAAATTCTAAATATAAAACCCTAACCCATTCTTCTAAAGGCCTTTTTCTCACTCCTTCTCCACCTCAACCCAACCTTGTAGCTACAGTAACTTCACCCAATGAGAATATCAAACCCTTCTATGTGACTCTCCTCATAACTAGCCACAAGCTTAGCAATTGTGTCATTGATTCTGGTGCATTAGATAATATAATTCCTATAAAAGTGGCTCATGCTTTGGGTCTAACCCTAGCCCACACTTATGGCTCTTACTATTCCATGGAAAGTAGAGAAGTGCCTTTGGTTGGGAGAATCAAGGATGCACAAATAGCTTTTGCTGCTTTACCAGAGAAGAACGTCTTGGCTACCATCTTGGTTGTTAATATCCCTCCTTCTTATGGCATGCTGCTAAGTAGGAACTTTTAGAAAGATGTTGGAGGTGAGATCCAAATGGATTGGTCACATGCCTTGATCCTTGTCAATGGGAAGATGAAGAGAGTTGTTACCTGAGAAACAAGAAGAGTATATTATGCAAAAGACAGATGATCCTAAAGCACAAATACTATATGAAGACATTGGGCATGGGAACTACATGATCATGTCCCAAGAGGAGACAAATCTGTCAAAGGGAGTCTTTCTTGATCCTAATGGTGTGTGGACTTTAGAGTTTGATGGAAGATACTCTTTACCTGGTTCTGGAGCTGGTATAGTGCTCATTTCTCCTGGAGGTAAGGTTCATCCTTTCTCCTTCAAGTTTTATTTTGAAAATACCAACAATACTACTGAGTATGAGGCCCTCATTCTTGGGTTGAGCATGAAAAAGGAAATGGGAGTGAAGAACCTTCTTACTCATGGAGATGAAAAGCTAATTTTAAAGCAAGTTAGAGACCTTTATCAAGTAAAGAAAAGAAGTTTGAAGCACTATAGGAACTTGGTCTTAGATTCTATTGAATTCCTTGATGATTTTCCATTAAAGTTGTGCCAAGGGAAAGGAACACTAGGGCTGGCTCTCTAACTGTTTCGGGGTCCTTGTTGATTCCTCATCTTGATTTTTCTCAGGAGAAATTCACCATTGAGATGATCCATAGACCTAGTGTGCCTGACAATGTAAATAATTAGAAAGTTTTCAATGATGACCAGTATTTTCTTTCTTTCTTGGATCTCAGAGAAAAATTTGATCAGTTATACTTTGAAGGAAGTGAAAATCTTCCTAGAGAGTTTGTTTCATCAAATGAAGAGGGTGTCAAAGAAGAGATGGATCAAGATGGATGCATCAAATTGAAAGGAAAAAATCCCTAAAGGGATGGTGAGTTTGGAGGATTTTTTTGATAAACATGATAGGTATATGAAGTCTAAAGTTTCTCAAGGAGCTCAGCAATCTACTAAGTCTGAGAAAGTGAATATTGGGAGTCTTGATGATCCCAAAATGTTCAACATTAGAAAATGCTGCACTCGGGAAGATAAAAATAAGGTGGTGAATCTGTTGAAGAGGTATGTTGATGTTCTAGCTTACTCTTATGATGATCTTAAGGCTTTACAGCCTAAAGAAATGCAACATTTCATTCCTCTTAAGCCTAGGATCAAACCCTTCAAATAGAAGCAAAGGAAATATAATCCAAATATATCTGATACAATTTTCCAAAAAATACAAAAGATTTTGAAGGCTAAGATCATCTTTCCCATCCACCATTCAACGTGGATTGCTAATATAGTGTCTGTCAGGAAGAAGAATGGTGAGATCTAGATCTATGTGGACTTCATAAATCTAAATCAGGGTTCTTTAAAGGATAACTACCCTCTCCCCATGATGGACCAAGTATTGCAAGATATCACAGGCTCAGAGATGTTATCTATGTTAGATGGATTCTCAGGGTACAATCAAGTAGAGGTGAATACTACAAATCAACATAAAACTGCCTTTTCTACTCCTTGGGGCACCTTTGCATATAAGTGGATGCCATTTGGTCTCATCAATGCTAATGCCACTTTTCCAGAGGGCCATGGACTTGTCTTTTGGTAGTTTGAAAGGGAAATGCATTGTTGTGTATTTATATGACTTGATAGTGTTTTATAAAGAAAGAATATATCACTTCCAACACCTTGAAACAATATTGCAGAAGTTTAGAGAGCATGGAATTTTTTTAAACCCTAAGAAGTATGTGATTTTTTTCATAGAAGGAAATTTTTTGGGACACATTGTTTCAAAGGAAGGAATCAAGATTGATTTAAAGACAATTCAGTCCATCTAGAAAATTCCTCTTCCATCAAGTAAGAAATGTGTCCATTCTTTCTTTAGTAAGATCAATTTCCTAAGGAGATTCATCCCTGATTTTGCAGAACTTACTATGACCATTTCTCACATGATGCAAGGGAAGAAAAATTTTCGTTAGTCCTCTGAAGGGAAGAAATCATTTGAGGACATTAAATAGGCTATTGTAAAGACTCCAATATTGGTGTGCCCTGACTTTAGCAAAGATTTCATTATCTATTGTTATGCCATTGAAAATACCCTAGCTTCTGTGTTATCCTAGAAGAATGTTGAAGATCATGAGATCTCAATTATAGTTATGTCTTCAATACTCATGAGATGAAGTACACCATGATAGAGAAACATGATTTTACAATTGTTAAATATGTTAAGTAGTTTAGGTTTTACATCCTTAATTCTCATTGTGGTGTTGGTGCCTAATACAAAAATCAAATCCATTCTTACTTAGCAAGAATTTGGAACCAAGAGAGGTAATTGGGTTGGAAATGTGAAATAATATGATCTTGAAATCATGACAACAAATTTGGTTTAGGGTAAGGGCTTATCTGAACTCATTACTGAGGGAGTTTCCAAGGAGTTTTCTAAAGATGGAGTTGATGTCCCTATTGTTATGTTCCTCAACTTGACAAATGTATGGTTTACTGACATTGCTCACTTTCTAACCTATGGAGAGTGTCCATATAATTTGAGTGCCAAAGAGAAGAGAGCCATCAAACTGAGGTATACACAATATGTTCTATGGGATAATGCTTTGTTCAAATGAGACATAGATGGAAGGTTTTTGAAGTGTGTAGACAAAGAAAACCAAAAGAAGTTGTTCTCTATTTTTCATGACCAGGCTTGTGAAGGTCATTTCTCCTCTGCTGTAATAGCTCATAAAATAATTCATGTTGGTTATTATTGGCCCACTTTGTTTAGATATGCATTGAAATGGGTTAGTAAATGTGAAGGATGTTAAATGTTTTTTGGAAGACCTAAGTTGGCTGCTTTGCCTCTCAAGCCTCTAGTGATCGAAGAGCCATTTAAAAAATGGGGTTTAGAATTCATTGGAGCACTCAATCCATCTTATAGTAATGGGCATACCCATGTTTTGATTTCCACAGATTACTTCACCAAGTGGGTGGAATCCATCGCAGTCAAGAGGAATACTTCCAAGGTAGTTTTCAAATTCATTAAGGAGAACATATTGATCAGGATTGGACCCCAAACAAAGATGATGGAATTTTTTTATGGGTATGGGATCTCCCTTGCTCATTCTTCATATTACTACCCTCAAGGGAATGGACAGGTAGAATAAAAAAACAAGAACTTGGTGAACATAGTTAGAAAGCTTGTAAATGATTCTCAGATGAATTGGCATAAGAAGCTATATGATGCACTTTGGGATGATAGAATTACACTCAAGAGAGCAATTGGAATGTCTCATTTCCAAGTGGTGTATGGTGTGGAAGCTCAACTGCCATTCATAGTAGAATTGTCAGCCTTGCATCTAATGAAAACCATTGAAGATTCAAGTTTCAGTAGCTCTTTAGACAAGAGAATTTTGTACCTTTAGAAGCTTGATGAGGAAAGATTGCAAGTGGTTGATAAAATAGCAGCTCATAAGTTGAAAGTGAAGGCTTTGTTTAACAATAAAGCCAAACCTAGATTTTTCCAAGTGGGATACATGTGTTGCTTTGGGACAAAAGACATGAGCCACGAGGAAGCCATGGTAAGTTTTATTCTCTTTGGCTTGGTCCTTTGAGAATCAGACATTTTTATAGAGAGAACTCTTTTTATCTAGATTACATGGATGGATCTCCTCTCCAACTTAATTATAGTGGGCATTACCTAAATTAGTTCAAGTCCTAGGTGGCTAGGAAGTACTTTTGTACATTGCATTTGGTTTTTGATTTTTGGCTTTTTCCCTTTCTTGTTCTTTGTTGTGTGGTGTGTTTTTTTGGGTATTCCCTTTTGGTTTTTTTTGTTTCTTTTCTCATCTTGTGTTTGTTTCCTTGTATTGGTTTTTCTTTTGAATCATTTTCTCAATGGATAAGGCACTACTCATCTTTTCCATAGTTATCTAAAGTTCTTGATCTTGCCTTGTGTCTTATTTCCAAGCCAAGTCATCCCCAGAAAGAGCCATCTGTTGTCACCCTCAAAATTCCCCTCATTTTCCAAGTCTAGACTTAAAATTTTGAGTTGGTGCCTTTAAAAATATTGAAAACAAAATTGTGAAAAATGATTCTTTCCAAGGGCTTGTGGTCTTTGGAAACTTCTTCATTAGATGGGAAATTTCTTCCCATTTCCAAAAAGGTAAATAAGTCCTCGTGACTCTTCATATTTTTCAAGTTATGGCTCGGTAGACTTGAGGTGGTACTATTTGCCCAAGGTGGACTAGCGGGGTTGTGTGAGTTTTTAGGCGCTTAACACATTTTGGAAAAGGGCGCAGCTGGCAATGGTATGCTTGTGAGTCCGCGCAGAGAGATATAAAAAGAATTCCTAAGGCTCGCCACCAATTAGATGGTGTCACGTAGCCGTGTTGAAAAGTCAAAGCGGGGATGTAGGTTAGTGGATAATTTTGAAGTTTTAAGCTTTTTTTATTAAAAAGTGTTAAAAGTAAAAAATCAATCCGTGACCCCATCACCAAGCATATAATGTCACATGTCTGACCATTGAAAATTCAAAGCAGGTGAGTGGGCCAAAATGTTCCAAAATGCCTTTTCGCTGTAAAAGTTATAAAGCGTAAAGTTTTCCCCCCACGCCGACTCCAATTAATTTCTTCCACATGGGCGGCCCAAATTTAAATTTGTAAAGGCAAATCAAATGGCCCATATTTTATCTAGTGAAATAATGTAACGACTGTATATTTGAAAATCTGGTTTTCCACCATTAACATTTCTTTGCGAATCAAGAATTCGAAAGGGCGCGAATGACTGGAATGATTTGTAACTGTTTCTTGCTTGCTTGAGGAAATTGTAACCGTCTCTTGAAAGTTATTTCATGGACTTTCAAATCCATTATATGGGGTTGGAATTTTGATATTCTGGAACTATAATTTTTAATTTGAGGAAATCAATACAAGGGTTTTCCCCTTTTTCCTTTGTTTTCTCTTTCCTTCTTTCTCTGATTTATGAATCATCTAATCCTTGCATGCTTAGAAACTTTGTGTTGTAGTTTATACAATCTCAAGAACTTTGATTCTACGGATTGTGCCTATTATAAATGTGAATGGTTCTACTATATATCTCATTTTCTCAATACATATAAGGGTTTTCTCTTCCATCTCTTTTACCTCAAAGTATTATCTTCTTCTACCTCCCTCCTCTCTTCAAGTCTTCTATCCTCATGTATTGATAAATTTTCAGGTGTAAAACACATTTCAATATATTGGGAAACCACCATTGAATGAAATATTGTGTATTTTTACATAGGTTTTTCCCCTACTTTCAATAAGGGAACCTCTCCCAGTAAAGAGGAGGGACTTTCTTGTCTCCCTGACTGTGGTTTCATTCCAAGTGCAAATCTGAAACCCAACAATAGGGAAGAATTATTTCAACATGAAATACCTTTGGAACGCAATCCTAAACCATTTAGGAAAAAATAGAGGCCTATCAGCCCACTTCTCTCACTAAAGATGCAAGAAGAATTGACAAAATTGAGGGATGGGGGGATAATATAGCCCACAAGGTATTCTTCATGGGTGGAAAATCTTGTACCTGTTAGAAATAAAAATGGGGATATAAGGTTGTGTGTATTTTTCAGGAATATGAATAAGGCCTCCATCAAGTATAATTATCCATTACATAATATGGATAATATGCTATAGTTAGTCACTGGATCTAAGTTTCTCTCTACATTAGATGGATTCTTAGGGTACAATCAAGTGGTTGTGAATCAATCAAAAATAATTAAAATTGCTTTCACCACTCCATGGGGTACCTATGTATATGTGAGGATGTCATTTGGCTTGATGAATGCAGGGGCTACTTTCCAAAGAGCTATGGATGTTGATTTTACATGTTATATTAACTAATTTACCGCACTATGCCCGGATAATGTGATCATATTCTCCAAGAATAGAAATGACCATCTTAGTCATGTGGAAAAAATGTTGATAAGATGGAGAGAGTATAGGATTTCATTAAATCCTAAAAAGTGTCATTTTAAAGTCCAAAAGGTAAAATATTTGGGGCACATTGTGTCAAATAAAGTGTCATGATAGATCTTGAGAGAGTGAAAACAATTGGTAAAGTTCTTATCCCTAAAACTAAAAA
The DNA here is from genome assembly GCA_019776745.2 of Taxus chinensis. Lineage (NCBI taxonomy): Eukaryota > Viridiplantae > Streptophyta > Pinopsida > Cupressales > Taxaceae > Taxus > Taxus chinensis. Next base: position 257,285,812 of record CM034150.1, read on the forward strand.
GGGGATTCAATATTTTTTTGGTCAAATCAATTTTTTTAGGAGGTTTATTTCTAATTTTGTTGAAACAACTATTCCTATAACAAAACTACTGAAAAAGGAGAAAATCATCAAGTGGGAAGAAGGTCTATCCAAGATTTCAATGGAATAAAAGAATTATTGAAGAATGCCTCAATATTGGCAAGTCTTGCTTATAAAAAGGTTTTTAAAATGTTCTCTTTTGCATCTGAAAATACTATTGCATCAGTGTTATTACAAAAGGATGATGAGGGAAATGAAATACCTATTTCCTCTTTCAGTAAATCCTTACAAGTTGTTGAGTTAAAGTGCACTATCATGGAAAAGTAGGATTTTTCTTTGGTAAGAGCTACCAAAAGTTTTAGGCCTTACATCTTGGGTTCTAGGATTGTATCTTATGTTCCTCACAAAATGGTTAAAGACATTTTATCAGAGGTGGAATTTTCTAGAAAAAAATTGTTAGGGTGTGGAGCCTGTTTTTGGTCTTCTTGAATTAGTGTTGAAGTGCTAGAGCTCAAACGGTTAAGTTTGGAGACTTCAGGAGCATTCTGCAGTCATTTGTTGTGATGTGGCTATGCAGTCGCTATGTCGTTGTTGCGATGTTGCTATTAACATGCAGTTAACTGGTTGTAAACTTCAGGACTATTTTTCCAGCTGTGGGAATTTGAAAGATCGCGACTTTTAATCTTCTAGGGTTGGCTTTATGGCTTCTTAAAAGGATTGTAATCCTATAAATAGAGGTGTTAGGGTATCTTGAAGATATCTTGTGTGTTCAAGAGGTCTTGAGTCGTAGTGATCAAGAGGTGATCAAGAGTGATCAAGTTTAAGCAATTGGGTGTCAATTGTGGTTTAGATGTGGTTTAGTATATTTGTAATTCTGTTGTGAGTTCATAACTGAGGGAAGACTGTGACAATTATTTTACTCTTGTTGATAATAAACTCTAAGCAAGTTCTTAGTGGACGTAGCCCACATTGGGTGAACCATGTTAAATCTTGTCTTGTCTTATTTTGTGCATTATTTATTTATGTTGTTACATTTCTGCAAGTATAATTTTGCTATATAGTTTCCTACTGTTGTGGTTTGAGGAATTGTTTTTGCATATTTGTTCTCTAATTCCTAACAATTAGTATCATAGCTTTGGTGGTTTTTTTGCTGAAGTTGTAAATCACATGGAAAGTTTAGCTTAAGTGGGAGTTATGGCAGATGAGGGCAGATCGAGGGTTAAGAAGTTTAATGGGTAGAACTTTGGTTTGTCGAAGATGCAAATGGAGGATTACTTATATCAAAAGGACTTCCATGTTCCTTTGGCTGGAAAAGAAAAGAAACCTACAGCCATGTCGGATGAGGATTGGGAGTTGCTGGATAGAAAGGCACTCAGGGTAATTCGTTTATGCCTTGCATCTTCGGTTGCTTTCAACATATCGCATGAGAAGACCATGGAAGGTCTCATGAGTGCGTTAAGGAAGTTATATGAAAAACCATTTGCCTCTAATAAAATATTTTTGATGAAAAAGTTATTTAATATGAAGATGTCTAAGAATGGTTCTGTTGCTGATCATTTGAATGAATTTAATACGGTTGTGAGTATGTTAAACTCAAAAAAAATTGAATTTTATGATGAGTCTAGGGCTTTGTTGATTTTTTGCTCCTTACCAGATAGTTGGGATATCTTGGTTATGGTTGTAAGTAATTCAATATCTAATAACTCAAAGCTGAAGTTTGAGGATGTAATAGGTGTGATCCTAAGAGAGGAAATGTAAAGGAAGAGTACTGGAGATTCTTCTACTTCTGGAAACACTTTGACGGTGGAAAGCAGAGGGAGAAAAAATAACAGAGGGAAAGGTAACTGTGGGAGGTTGAATGATCATGGAAGATCAAAGTCTAAGAGTAAGTTAGAATGTTGGCACTGTGGGAAGGCTGGCCATGCTAAGAAAGATTGTTGGGTTCTTTGGTATAAGAAGAAAAAGAAGGAGGAAACTAAAGAGGTAAATGTGGCAACAGGTGATGTTTGTCAGGATTCCTTAATTCTTTCTTTAGATAATATTGTTGAATCTTGGGTGTTAGATTCAAGGGCTTCTTTCCATGTCACCCCACATAGACATTACTTTACTAATTTTGTTCAAGGTGATTTTGGACATGAATATCTTGGTGATGATGAAACGTGCAACATAGTAGAGAAAGGTTGTGTTCATGTGAAAATTTAGAATGGGAAAACATGGCTACTTAAGGACATCATGCATGTGCCTAAGTTGAGGCGGAACTTGATATCAGTGGGAAAACTAGGCAATGATGGTTGTACGGTTAGTTTTACAGTGGATTCTTGGAATGTTACTAAGGGAGCTCTTCTGGTTGCAAGAGGTAATAAAAATGGTACTTTGTATTTAACTAGTGGTGCTGATTATTGCAATTTATTTTCTACAGATGGAGATGTAACTTTGTGGCACCGGAGACTCGGTCATATGAGTCATAAGGGCATGTAGATTATAAAGGACAGGTTGCATGGATTAAAGGAGTTAGATTTAGACTTCTATGAGGACTGTGTTTATGGGAAACATAAGCAGGTGATATTCCTCAAGGTTGGACCTACCATGAAGGAGGGTAAGTTGGAGTTAGTGCATATAGATGTATAGGGGCTAGCTAAGGTAAACTCTATTGGTGGTTCATGTTATTACGTCACTTTCATTAATGATGTAACTAGAAAATTTTGGGTATACTGCATTAGAAAGAAATATGATGTATTTGAAACTTTAAAAAGATGGAAAGCCTTGGTTGAGAATGAAACAAGTCTCAATATGAAATGTCTCAGGTCGGATAATGGAGAGGTCTATTACAGTAATGAATTTATTGATTACTGTTCGGTAAATGGGATCCACAGGCAAAGAATGGTTCCAAATACTCCACAGGAAAATGGAGTGTCAGAGAGAATGAACAAGACAATCATGGAGTGTGCTAGGTGCATGAGGTTACATGCAGGGCTGCCACTCATGTTTTGGGTGGAAGCGGTAAGCATAACTATTTATCTGATTAACAGAGGACCCTTTATGGCTTTGGATGGAGGTATACCTGAGGAGGCTTGGTCTGGTAAGAAAATTGATTACTCATTTCTTAAAGTATTTGGATGTGAGGTATTTTTTTACATTGATAAAGATGATAGGACCAAGTTAGAGGATAAGTTTGAGAAATGCACCTTTGTTGGATATGGTGAATATGATTTTGGTTTCCGTGTTTAGAGTCTTAAATACAGGAAAATATTTCAGTCTAGAGTTATTATCTTTAATGAAAAAATCATGTATAAAGATCAATTGCATGAACAGAAAGAGGAATAAAAGAAAGGATACACAATGTTAGAGGACATTGTGGATGGTAAGGTGTCCAAGGGGCTGGTTCAGGTGCAACATGTTATGGCATAGCCAATTCAGGAACCTACTCATTAGGAACCCCAAACTCCTGAGGTGAGAAGGTCTTCTAAGGTAAGAAGGGAACCTGAATGATTTACTCCATATTTGAATTATTTACTACTCACTGACAGTGGAGAGTCACATTGCTTTGAGGAAGTAGTGCAGGTGGATTCCAGGAAGAAGTGGGAGTAGGCCATGAATGAAGAGCATATATCTCTTATGGAAAACTAGACTTGGGATCTGGTGGAGCTACCCAAGGGAAAGAGAGCATTACAAAACAAGTGGGTGTATAGAATCAAAGAGGAAGATGGAGGCAGGAAATGATACAAGGCCCGGTTGGTGGTCAAAGGATTTACACAGAAGAAAGGTATAGACTTTGATGAAATTTTTTCTCTGGTTGTTAAAATGACTTCTATTAGGACTGTTCTTGGTTTAGTTGTAGTAGAAGACCTGTACTTAGAACAATTGGATGTGAAGACTGCGTTCCTTCATGGTGAGTTGGAGGAGGAATTGTACATGTAGCAGCCACAGGTTTATGAGGTCAAAGGGAAGGAGAGGTTAGTGTGAAAATTTAAGAAGAGCTTGTATGGCTTGAATCAAGCTCTATGGAAGTGGTACATGAAGTTTGACAATTTTATGCAGGAGCAGGGTTACTCTAGGTGTCACTCAGACCATTGCATGTACATCAAGAAGTTTCTTGATGGTAGTTATATTATTTTGTGCTTGTATGTAGATGATATGCTTGTTGTAGGGAAGAACATGCACAAAATAAAGGTACTCAAGAAAAAGCTAGGTGACTCCTTTTCTATGAAGGATTTGGGGACAACAAAACAATTCCTTGGTATGATAATAGCTCAGAACAGGAAGGAGAGGAAGTTGTTATTATCTCAAGAAGAGTACATAAAGAAGGTCTTGGAGAGGTTTAGCATGTAGGATGCTAAACTGGATGGTACTCCTTTGGCAGGTCACTTTAAATTATCAAAGGAGCAAAGTCCCAAGACTGAGGAGGATAAAATCTAGATGTCCTGGGTACCATACTCATGAGCAGTTGGTAGCTTGATGTATGCTATGGTATGCACTAGTCCTGACATTTCCCATGCAGTGGGAGTAGTGAGCAGGTTTATGAGTGATCCAGGTAGAGAGCACTGACAGGTAGTAAAATGGATCCTTCAGTATTTGAGAGGGACCATGGGAGTAGCATGGTGTTTTGGTGGATTAGACACTACATTATGTGGATATGTAGATTCAGACATGGAAGGAGATTTGGACAGCAAGAGGATCATGACAGGTTATGTATTTACGATTGGTGATATAACGGTGAGCTGGATTTCATGGTTACAAAAGGTTGTGGCTTTGCCATCCATAGAGGCTGAGTATGTTGCTGCCATAGAGGCAAGCAAGGAGATGATTTGTCTACAACTTTTGCTTGATGAGTTGGGTCATAAGCAGGAAGTTGGGAGACTACACAGTGATAGTCAGAGTGATATTCATTTGGCGAAGAACTCTACTTTCCACTCTAGGATGAAGCACATTCAGTTGAGATATCATTTCATTGGGACAACTTTAGAAGAAGATAAGTTGAAGCTAGAAAAGATTCATACCAGTTAGAATCCTATGGATATGATGACCAAGGCGGTCAAAAGGGAGAAGTTGAAGTTGTGTTTAACTTTGATTGGCCTTCATGGGTGATAATGAAGGGTTAAGAACTTTTCTCAGTGGAAACAGTCTCCAAGTGGGAGATTGTTGGGGTGTGGAGCCTGTTTTTGGTCTTCTTGAATTAGTGTTGAAGTGTTGGAGCTCGAACGGTTAAGTTTGGAGACTTCAAGAGCATTCTGCAGTCATTTTTTATGATGTAGTTGTGCAGTCATTGTGTCATTGCTGTGACGTTGCTGTTAACATGCTGTTAACTGGCTGTCAACGTCGGAACTTTTTTTTCCAGCCATGGGAAGTTGAAAGATCACAACTTTCAATCTTCTAGGGTCAGATTAATGGCTTATTAAAAGGATTGTAATCCTATAAATAGAGGTGTTAGGGTATCTTGAAGATATCTTGAGTATTCAAGAGGTCTTGAGTCTTAGAGATCAAGAGGTGATCAAGAGTGATCAAGGTTAAGCAATTGAGTGTCAATTATGGTTTAGATGTGGTTTAACATCTTTGGAATTTTGTTGTGAGTTTATAATTGAGAGAATACTGTGAGAGTTTTTTACTCTTGTTGATAGTAAAATCTAAGCAAGTTCTTAGTGGACGTAGCCCACATTGGGTGAACCACGTTAAATCTTGTCTTGTCTTCTTTTGTGCATTATTTATTTATGTTGTTTTATTTCTACAAGTATAATTCTGCTATATAGTTTCCTACTGCTGTGGTTTGAGGAATTTTTTCCACATATTTGTTCTCTAATTCCTAACAAACATGTCTTTGGTCAAATAAGCTACAAGAATATGACATGGATATAAAAACCAATAAATTGGTTAGGGGTCTTGGCCTTGCAAATTTGATGGGAGAAAGCAATTAGCAAGTAATTTAGATAAATGGAGCTGACGAAGGAAATATGGATATCCAGGAGAAGTTGATCAACTCCATATGGTACAAGGACATAATATTTTACCTCAAGAATTTCTAGTGTCCAAGTTATTTAGATAAAAATAAGAGGACACTGAAATTTGCCTCCCAGAAATATGTTATAACTGATTATGGGTTGGATTGGAAGAACCCTAAGGGGTCCTCTTAAGATGCATCATAGAAGAAGAAGCTCCCAAGATTATTATAGAATTACATGTGGGAGTATGTGGAGGTCACTTTGCTAGAAGAGTGACTTCTCATAAAATTTTGAGAGCATTTTATTGGTGGCCTTCACTCTTTAAGTATGTAACTTTGTTGATTAGGAAGTGTGAGAGTTGTCAAGGGTTATCTGGGAGGATGAAAGCTTCAGGTGCTTTACCCTTGCAACCAGTATCAATAGAAGTTCCTTTCAAAAAGTGGGGGATGGATATTATTGCAGAAATATTGGATCCATCAAGTGCAGGGCATAAATGGATACTAGTAGCCACATATTATTTCACTAAATGGGTTTAATCCACCCCCAACAAGAAGGAAACTCACCAAGTAGTCATGGATTTCATTCTAAACAATGTAATTTGTAGGTTTGGAGTACCTGTAAAAATAATTGTTGATAATGCTATGATATTTAGAGCTAAACCACTAGTAACTATGTGTCGGGAGTATGGAATCAATCTGACATATGCATCCAATTACAATCCTCAGGGGAATGGTCAAGCTAAATCTCATAATAATAATTTACTCAATATAATTAGGAGGACATTGGAAGTCAACAAAAGAAAGTGGGGTGAGTAGTCAAAATTTGTTTTGTGGGTAGATAGGATTACTGTTAAAAGATTTATTGCAAAAACTCCCTTTGAGTTAGTTTGTGGAGTTCAATCTCTTTTACCCCTACATATGCAATTATCTTCCTTCTAGTTCATACAATAGCTTAAGGATGAAGAAGTAAATCCCTAAGAAGCGAGGATTAACCAAATAGTGGAATAAGATGAAGAAAGGAGGGAATCTCACAAAATACATCTCAAGTTTAGGGAGAAGTTTGAGAAAATATTTGATAAGAAGGTGACCCCTCAAACTTTCAATGTTGAAGATCTTGTTTTTTGGTGGGACATTTGACATGATGATAAAGGAAAACATGGAAAATTTGATGCCTTATGGATGGGTCCCTATTATATTAATATAAGGATTAGTGAGCACAATTTCTTTTTAAAATACCTGGATGGAGATTTATTGGAATTTCCTGTCGAAGATAGGCATCTAAAGCACTTCCTGGACTAAAGGTGACTAGGTATCACTTTTGTATAGTGTACAATTTTTATATTTTATTGTTTTTGTTTCCTTTTTTGTGTTTTGTTTCTCTACAGTGACCAAGTTGCCTAGTTTTTCAGTCATTTTTTATGCGTATTTGTTTAGAAGGCCATGTATGTGCTTCTATTATGACTTTGTTGCCCAATTTATTAAGGCATTTGGTTTGTTTACACAAAATATGTGTGTGGTTCTTGTGACACCCACAAGGGGTGTCCACCCCGAGTCAGAGCCAATGTTGGTGCTCATTTCAAAATTTCCCCATGAAATTCAAATTATTCCTCTAAAGAATTTCTGTGCCCTGTTTACGAAAATAATTTTCATGCAAAATTTGTTAAAATGTCATATTGATCTTTGAACAAGCCTCCTGATATGTCGTCTTTTTTGATCCCTATGCAAACTAAATTCTTTTCCCTGATACCCAAAGGAAAGTGAATGTGTTATTGGTCTGGTTCGCTATGTCAGACTCAATTCATATATATGCATAGACAATGTAAATATGCAAGGCACGAAATAGTTCCCGAAAGTCTGATAAAATAATCCATGGATAATTCCTATAAAGTGCAATATAAAGTATGGAAATATCCCCATTTCCTGAAATAAAACACATGTAAAGGTACTATTAGAGTAGGAACTGGGCCTTTATTTTTTTGGGCACCAGATACCTGATAAAGTACAAGATGAAGTTATAAGTCAAGAACCCAAAGGAAGACATATGTTATCTCACCATCAAAGTCAACAAGTAGAAGGAAAGAAATATACAAAGAGAAAATTTGGGAAGCTAAGAAAAAGAGGAACAAAGTCTCATGATTGTTTGGGTTGTGTAGTTTATAAAATCATACTTGAAGTCTAAATTACTTGAAAAAATGAATCACGTATGTAGCATACACGGGGGTAGATAAGTAAATACAGTTTGTATACTACAATAACAGTATACCTATCATTTTACAAAAAATCTTTTGAAGTCCATTTATAGAAAAAGAGGTAGTTCATTTATGTACTAGCCATAAGGAAGTAATGCTCATTAATGTAAAGGACTCATGTAAGAGAGATACATAAATGATAAGATGTAAAAATATTGCAACGTCTGAAAAGAAAGAAGAGGTTATGAATTAAGAAAATATCTCTTCACAAATGCAATCTTCGATATTAATGCATAAATCTATGATCCGTTAATAAGGAATCTTATTACAAATATTTTTCCGATAAGTCCAGGCTTCGATACTATGAAGAATTTTTTAAGAAATTAAGAATAACTAAATTGAGAATTGAAAAAATGATCATAGTTTGTTGCAGTGCCCCCCTGTCAAGTTACGAGTATTGATTGGAGTTTTGGTGAAAAGGTAAGTACATCAGTTCTTGTAATCTCTTTCATTTTTTAAGAACTGGTTTAACAAGTTTGAGGTTTTTCATAAAAAGAGTTGAGGTAAAGTTGAACCAGAATCATGAAGATCAATGTGGTGCCCTAAAAAAAAACTAGACTTATTTCTCCTCTACACCGAATCATGGATTCTGATGTTACATCATGTAACTTAGAAGGTTTCAAAAAAAGGTTAAACTCCTCTAAAAGAAGTGATATCATGACCCCAAGTGTCCAACAACTACATTTACCTATTGTTTCTTTCCCTCCCGCTACACCATTCCCAGAACTTATATGGGTATGTGCCCAACATTACAATCTTGAAGCCAGAGAAGCTTGGGATGGAAGAGGAGAGTTAGTGTTATCTTTTTATGAAAAGTGTTTGATAGAATGTTGGGTTTTCCTTTGAAGAGAGAAGAAGGGAAAATCACCAAATATTCATCACATGATCATTGGAAATATCATTCGAAGAAGTGGAAAAAATTCATGAATGACCATTGGTTAAACAATCCATGAACCTCTGCCTCCAGAATGACGAATTTTTTTGAATAGGTTTGAATTCATAGATAAGGTTGGAGATGTAATTACATTGTTAAACAAAGTAATGTGTATGGAATCTACTATTTTCTTTCAGGAATGGATGTTCCAATTCATTCAAGTGATACTCATGAACAAAAACCCTCTTCCCTGGGCTGAAATCATAAGTAATCGTATTCATAAACAAATGATGGGAGTTGCCTAGATTGCTAGAGGATAAATTCCTAGAAGGACTGAATTTTTCATGACTTCCTACCTTTTTTACAACATTTCTTTTCATATAAATTTTCCTGAATTATAGATGGATGGGGAGCTTAATAGTTCCAAGGTCTATGATGTTTTCTATCAATTTAGATTGGAAAATTACAAAACGCATTACATAAATATTTCAATAGCTTATTTACACCTACAATTTATTTATATCACCCCAATTCAGAGGCTGAAAGGTTTTCCCCTGATGCTAAGAGATTCATTACTCAGTATGGGTGCTATTTCATCCAGTTCACAACTTAATCATATATCAAGGTTAGTGGTTTTTATGGGAAACCTTACGTGTTACCCAGATGTGTCAATGACAAATGGGAATCAATGGAATTAGTTATATAGTTTAGTATTGGTGCATCATTTCATTGCCCAAAAGTATGTAACATCCCCAATCAAGTTTCCCATAGTCATAGGGAATTATACCTGTCGTCATATCCAGAAAGCAAAAATTCTAGAAGGAGAGAAACAGATGCATGATAGATAAATTTGAGGATAAAAATAATTATGATATAAATCATATTTTACATAGTATTGTGCCCATAGAGGTAGATCACAAGCCTCATTATGAGGACTTCTGGATGAAACTTTTAAGATGAAAGGGAATTTAGATGAAGAGAATATTCAAGAATGACTTTATCTAAGATGATTGATTTTGGGGTCATCCAAACTGTTGAAGGGTTAGAGGATGATGACAATATAATTAGTGAAGAATACATCCAAAACAACATTGCTTCTCAACCTTTTCCACCAATTAGCTGGAACCTCAATGAGAGGAAATATAACCTGAAAAATACTGCACATCCCATCTAACTTTCCATAAGGTGGTTATTTTAAAAATAAGTGGATATAAGTTACCAAAAAACCCCATTGTTGAAAAATATAGGAATATTCAGCTCATTCATGATGTTCTTCCTGTATTTTAGAGGGTTTATGCTACTAGAGATGTTTCATAGAGACAAAATATTAAGAATTTGAACTCATTTCCAACCAAAGGTAATGTAAGTGCTTAGGGTAGTAAATTCAGAACTCCTTTTCTTCAAACATCAAGAAAAACTAGAGAGATGCTTCAGGAAGGTATGGTTGAAGGTATTACCATTCATGATACTCCCTTATAGACTATTTCAACACATTCTCCAGGAGCCAAAGGAAAAAAGAAAGTGATGGAAACTAATTTGAGGAGGCCTAAGGAGCAAAAAATGTTTGAGACTCCCCATACCGACTTGCACGAACTAGAGGAGGAAAAGAAAATCTAGTTTTGAAATATAAAAAGAACTAAAACTACTAAAAGGGTTGATTTACAAGAGGAAGATACCCCTAGAAAGGTAATGAGTCTTGATGTTCATGTTGTTCTATCTTTTACCACCCAGTATCTTGCAACTTTACCCATCGAGCAACCTGTACCTATGATGGAAACCCTTGATATTCCAGCAACTACAGTTCCTCCACCCACCAAGGAGCAACCCCCTATGAATGTTCATGTACTTGATGTTTTAGCTACTCCACAAAAACATGGTGAGACTACCCCAGAAGAAACCCTAAATACATAACCTCATGTTGAAGATATTTTAGTACATGCCTCAAGGGAAGAAACTCTAGATGTCATATTTGCAGCAGTGCCTCATGGCTCTGAAGTAAGTGTAGGGATTATTGAAGCCCACATTCCCATGAATGAAGTTATTCCTCAAGGATTGGGCGATGAAATTAATGTTCTTGGTGAAAATATGGATGAATGATTAGCACAGATAGATAAGGAAGTTGAAAACTAGCAACCCTTGGCAGTTGGAGGAATAGAAGGTCAATCTGAGCCTATGGAGGGAATCGAAATTTAGGGTGGAGATATAAACCCAGACATTCAAGAGGAACCATTACTCATAATTTTAGAAGGTACATCAATACCTTCATCTTCCTCTAGATCCTTTACAGCTTTCCTTGTGACCCCAATTCCCCAACCACGTTATGAACATGAATCTCCTATAAGAGAATTGATTATTTCTACTCTCGAAGAAGAAGAAGAAGAAGGTAGAAATACAGATGAATGATGATGATTTACAAATCTTGGCCCTACTCACCCCAGTAAGAACATCTAAAAAGAAAAAATTCATTCCCAATATAGCCCTAAGATAAACACGAGAATGATTTGTATATATTGCAACTCCCCCAGTTAGCGTGCCTCGAAGGGAAGCATCCCCATCGTATTTCTAGGTCTCTAGGATCTCACTAGGAACACCTTATACCAAGGAAATGAAGTATGGATTTTCTGTAGCAATAGAAGGAGTGTTCCAAATGATTGATGAGATCAAAGAGATAAAAAGGGACTTAAAGGCCAAGAATGAGGCACCATCTAATTTGGCCATAAAATTGACTAGAACTCGTCAGGAAGGATGAACTGAAGTCCCAGAAATCACTAGTGATGATATCAGGAGAGTAAGTGATTTCAGTGGAAGAGGAGAGACTACTAGCTAATGATAAAATTATTTGGTTGCTAGATGAAAACCAATAATTGTAAACTTTGTAAGACAATATTCCTGTAATTTTGAGAAGGCAGGAGCAACTGAGGCTTTAATGGATAAATACAAGGTTGAGAAGTTAATGTGGACTGATATGATAACTAAAATGGAAACTATCATAGACTTGATGATGACCTAGTTTCTAGGGAAGGTATTGTATCCCCTGATTCTATAGGCAGTCAACATGAATATTACAACATGGAAAAAGTAAGAGTGGAATTCCTATCAGATTCTCTCATTAGTTCTTGATAGAGTAATACATAAAGCAATATATTATATTGATCTTCTTTGTGCTCTGATAGAAAAATTTATTGGGATAGACAGTGGAGAAAAAATTAGAATGGAGGACATTGAAAAATTTATCAAAATTTTAAGAGAAAATGTTATGGGAAAATCAAGAGAGCCCAGAACCTTCAATCTAGCTCTCATGTGTAAATGGGCAGATATTGAATCAACAATTGACAAGTTGATAATGATGTTGATGAAAAAAGATGAATATTTAATGATATTGATGAAACATATAGAAAAAATGAAGTGATCTTCAACTACCACTCAGGACTCAATGAAGAAGTTGTAACCCAAATGTTTGAAAGATATGATGCTTACAAGAACAGGGTAGGAGAAATCTCACATAAATCCACCGGGAAGATGCAATTACAGTAAAGAGGGAGCAGCAAAGTTCACTAGAAAAAAAATAATATCTTTTTGGTTTCTTCTAAGTGTCATTACATGGTTCCCCTTTTTTCACTTAGCCCAATTAGGATAAACAGAGAATATTTTTAGTTAGTAGATGATTCTTCTATAAATTTAGAATTACGTGGAGCAAGGATTGAAGTAGATGTTTTTTGGGGGAAAATTATATAGAATAGTAATAAAATTATGAGGGGTTTGTCCTCATATTAGAGGGGGATTTTTTTTCTAAGCTTTTGCAAAGGAAAAAAAATTGATATATTTTACTTGGACACTGGTTATCTATTTCATGGAAGTACATTTTAATTTTTTCACTGTTTCAAATTCAGAATGTTAAGATGATTAATTATAGTGTATATTCATTAACAAACATTGAGATCAAGTATAGTATTTTTCCCTTGTCAAAATTTTTGTGGATTTAAAATAAAATTTGTCTAGCTATGGGTTTAGTTCTTATGTTTTGGATTTTGGTTATTGAAAACTTGGTTGATCTATTACATTTTCCATTGAAATTTTGTGTTTATTGCTTCTCTAAAATACACTAGGGATGTCCTCAGTGATTAAGATTTTGTCATTTGTTTTACACTATGTTGTGAGCTTTTACTTTACAATATTGAATGCAATTGTAAAATCCTTGCTGAAATTACTTTAACGAGGGATCTTTGTAAGATTTTGAGTGTATCTTAGGTGTATGGGATTATAAGTAAGAAACATTTCATCAAAATGTTTGCATGAGCCTTTGTGCTAAATGTTTTGAGGATTATGTGAAATATTTGTCTTAATTGAGTATTAATGAATGCAAATATTTCTTTAAGTGAAAACTGTGATGAATTAATGAATTGTTCTTTATTGTCTGGAGTGTCATATGTGTCTGAACAAGTATTGTGATTAGTTTTACCTAAAGATCTATTAGTTTGTGAATCTCCCATCCTCATAAAAAAAATTGAGCCTCATTATACTACACAATTTTTTTTTCGAACATCTCGTTCTATCATTATCAAGTACTATTGAAAGGAAACCTTAATTTCTCTTCATCCTTCTATAACCATATAAGAGAAAACAATACTTTCCATTGTCTAAAGTATCCTAAATTCCTTCTCGAGTGAAATTTGCACAATTTAGTGTGACAACTCATAGGAGTTAAATAGTACATATATTGACCATGTTCACTCAGTACTAGTACTTAAAATACCAAAGAAAAGACTAAGAAAACATGAATGCATCTATCCATTTTGGAAAATATAGGCTAAAAATGGGCTCTCTTTCCTTGGTCGAAGGCAGGACCTAAAGTAGTAGGGAAGGTCATCCCCTTTGCACGTGTCACCCAACCAATATAATATCAGGTCCCAACAAGTTTTTCAGACTTCTTCCCCGGCTATAAATGACATACATTTCCAGTCTTCCATCCTCAACTTTCTACCTCAAAGCTGCTATAGGTGTTTATTTTGTTGTCATTGCGATAATAAAAATGTCTTCTAGCACTCGTTCGATCATTGTAACTCAGACTTGCATTCCCTTTCTTTTCCTCAAACCCTTAACTATTATATTATCTCCCTTACACATATTCTCTTTTCTTAAACACCCTCTCTGATGGATATCCAACTAATGCCATACACAAATATTTCTTGTTTGAGGTCTGTAATTGCTCTTTTATGCACTTATTCACTCCAATATCTCTAATACAACTCAAACACTTCAACATGTAAGGTAAAAATGATATTGTAACCCCTACTTATATAAATTTTTCAGATTTTCCAAAATTAATTTCTCTTCACCAACATCTGCACCCAATATTAATGATGCTTCTAAGCTTTTACGAAACAATGTTTTTTTGCACCCCAATTTTAACCTTTTGATGTGCCACCTACTTCTTGGCCACATATTTCCTTATGCATGCCTCCATATGCCAAAGTACCTATCCAATGTGCCTCATAACAAGTAGTTTCTAATGTTTATACGTACCTCACATTACACTGTGAGTCCATCCATCTACGCGTGGTCTTCAACATCAGAAAATTTATTTTAAAATCCCTTAAATCTGTATCAATGCATCAATCACATCTTATTTTTGATCTACCCCACACTAAAAGTATGATCAGTTTTCTATGTATGAATTCAATAGATAAGAATCAGCTTCTCATGCATAAGCGTGCTTATTACAACACAACACATAAATAAATGGAAAAATCTTTAAAATGTTGGAAAGAAATACATATAGAGGAAATTCATTAAAGGAAATCTAATCTAAATGGAAATAATAATTTATTAAAAAACACCAATAAAAATTATTTATAGTAGGCCTTCAGCTTACTCCCATTGAAGTAACTAGGCAATAAAGTGCCATCTAGTACCTATAAATGAAAAACACCTGATTCCAATATATTTGTGACAACAAAGGGTCCCAACCAATAAAATTTCAACTCCCCTAGGTGGCGTGCAAAATTTGAATCATACAGAAGAACCATATTTCCAACCTCAAATTCCTTATTTCGAATATGTCTATCTATTTAAATAAAAAATCCCGAATTATACCAAAATGAGGTATTAGGATATTAATATTAATCTAAATAGGAGGACTAAAACACTTGTAAATTAAGAGACTAAACAATAATAAATAACAACTAATATGCTAAACTGATGTAAAGTAATGACATGATTTGATCTAATGGAAAAAAACCCTATAATGTAAGAGGTGACAAGGAAATGGCTTAGCTGATAACATGATACTATCACAGGTTCTCATAGAGCTGAAAATGGAACTTCGTAGTGCATACGAACACTCAGAGGCCATACAAAGGGAAAATTTGGGTTTTTTAAGTGACACATGCACTTGGGAGTGTACTAGGGTGCCCCAGGGCACCTTGGTCTAGATTCTGAGTGCTCAGAACACTATCAATTTTCAAAACCCTAATTTGGAATAGAATGAATAGAATCCCTTCTTGCCTAAGAATGTGTTTGATGCAGACTTTCCTAGCTTGAATGTATGGTGCTATGTGGATGTAACCCTAGATGGAGTGATAGTAGTGATAGGATGTAATGACATAGGACCCCCATTATGGTTTTATAAACTTTATATTTATAGGGATCTCAATTTTAATTTCACAGTTAATCCCAAAAATGCCGACTGAGGAAAAGATAAAGATGGCCAATGGCTAGAAGTGACCCAAAAATGAGTGAAAGAGGCTAATCATAGATTGGGGCACCCAAAGTGGGACCGAGGTACCCTAGTACAAGGTGGGAGACCAGAATTAGGGGTAGAATCTCTGGGAAGTTAGAAAATGGGGTGATATGTATCAGGAAATAATCAAGAAAGATGAAGTAAAACATAAAATAAAGATGGAAAAAAGAGGGATTAATTGGTAATTTATACACTTGAGAACCTTATAAATAGTATTATAAGACTGAGATGAATATTTTTTAACACGTAATATTTGCGTCTACATTTCTCCCCACTTTATGTTGGTGATCTAATAGCTCAGTAACATAAATTAGATAGAAAAGAATACTTGATGTCCATGAAGAGTGTAGAAGAAAATGTGTGAATAAACTAAAAGTGTGGAATGACAAAAAGAAAGATATGGAGTGTGTGGATCTTTAAGATGAAACATGTGTAAAAAATGATGAGATTGAATCTAGGGTGGAACGTGTGTGTAGTTGTTGTATGTGTTTGGTGTACTTGCATGGTTAGTATGGCAAGTACTATCGCAGTGTGTTATCATTCTCACTATCATTGTTGTTTTTTGTTGTTTCCCTCAATTTGACAACTTGTTTCTCATATGGAATACTTGAAAGGAGAAAATGATCAGGTAGTCAAATATGTATGTATGTATAAACGTTGTGTAAAGTATGCTAGAGTAGAAAGTGTAAATGGAAAAATGGAACATGTGCACCTAATTCATGTCGATAAAGAGGGTGTAGAATGTCACGATTTTTTTGGGTGATCTCATGCCACCCTGACTGAAGAAGTGTAGGGAGGAAATGATCGGTTTCCTCCAACTCTAACCACTTTTGCTGAATTTTTTTAAAGAGATCTTTGTGTTGCACTAGTTTTTTAGGAAATCCTACACCATTGGAAGGAAAAGTATGGAGAGGCCACCCACTGTAACCCCTGAGCCTATGATCGCTCCTAGAATTGTTGAAGGAAACCATGTCATATTAAGGTTATTGTGTATGGAGTTTGTAGACTAGTCTAAACTCACTTGATGTGTGTGAACTGGTGTAGATACACTGTGTTAGTAGAAACCCTCAATGATGACCCCCCTCTTTGGGGGTGCATGTGATGACCTTAGAAGGATAATGTGGCCCTAAGAGAGGACCAACTACACTTTGAACTGGTAACCAACTCAAGCTTGTGGGGAGGAAAGGGAAAGTACTTGGTAGATACTAAGGTGTGCACAAAAAGGGATGGATAGCCAATACAAGTTTTAGTCCGAACACATGCATGAAAATAAGTGTAAAAGAAGTAGAAAAAATTCTAAGAAAAGTAATGTAAACAAGAAAAAAAAACATGGAGACCACACAAAGTGGGTTTTAAACATGGGACATCACTCACAATGTCATAAGACACACAAGGCCATCATGGCCACATAAATAGAAAAGTGTGCACACACAAGCAAAGGGTAAATCCCACATATAATAGAAAATAAAACAGACAAGTAGAAATACAAGTAGTCATGGAAAACATGTAGTCCTATAAAATAAGTGCTGCATATGGAACACCCATTAGCATGTTAGATTGAAAACCGATATGTCAAAATTTACATGAACCAGGTAGTAAAATATGCTAAGTAAAAAAAGAAACAATAGCACCTGTATGAGATGAATGTGGATGTCCCCAACAACTTGTATAGTAAGGATAAAAGGCAAGCATCCATGCCACATGTAAATTTCCTATATTTGTAATCAAAATAAACAAAGGCATGAATGAGCATGTGTATATGATAATGACATATAGGAGAGAAAGCTAACATGTGTAGTAAAGTGAACATGGAAAACACTAGTAAGAAAAAGTAAATGCTACCAAGACAATGCAATATGTTGTGGATGGATGGAATGGAATACAAGATGGAATGACAAGAACAACGTGCCCCCTCGAGTGCATGGAAGTGTATGCAGCAAGGTTCATTTTTGCCCCCTTAGTAGTCAAGAATGAACTATAAACAAGAGTGCGTCATTGATAAATGGTCGAGTAATTTTGGTTGTGTCTAGCATGCTATGATGAGTGTGTATAAGTAGAGGTGATGAAATGTGACAGGTTGATAAGATGTGTATGAACCCTATAGCCGAAGCATATACCAAAAATTTTTTGAATAGACAAGTGATGATTTATCCCTAAGTGTATATCACTATAAGATTAGTGGAGGATGATGAGATGTATACAAATATATGTGTGTACCCTATAGCCGAAGTGTATACCATGGTTTGGTTTAATAAAGGAGCGATGATTTAGCCCTAAGGGTATGTCACTACGACATGAATGGATAGGAATGCATCATATAGAAAGGTGTGCATGGACCCTATATCCTAAGCATATACCATGACTTGGTTGGATACATGAGTGATGATTTAGCCCTGAGATTATATCACTATAAGATGGAAGAATAAGGTGACAATATAGCCTATAACGTATGTCACTATGACACGAGTGATGAGGATGTATGAAGTGTAGATAAGTAAGTGGTGAATAACAAAAGGTGGTGATGTTTGCACTAAGCATAGACCACTATGTGATGAAGAAGGCGAGGGTGGTGATTTAGCCTAAAGCGTATACCACTAATGGATGAGTACGATAGGTGATGATGTATTAAAATGACTGAGAATAAGATAATAGAATATGTGATGAAAGTATGTAATAGGATAATGTAGGATGGGGCAAGGAGTGGTGATTTAACCTAATGTGTATACCACTACATAATATGATGACAAGTATGGGTGACGATATAGCCTAAAGAATTGGTCAAGAGTCCGATAAATGTGGCATGATGACATATCACATATAGGTAAGGTCCATTTGATTGGTAAACCCTCGACAATCGAGTATGGATCGAGGAACTAGAGTGTGTCATAGGGTGGTGGGTGAAGTGCATGTAGAAAAATGTAGTGTAGATGACCAAGGTATGTGAATGTGTGGTGTAGGAAATGTAATGTAGTGTGTGGGTAGGTATAAATAGAATGAGTATTCATGAGAGATGAAACTAGACCCAAATATAAGGAAATCTAGTGTAGGGTGTAGGATAGGTAGGGTTTATGAATGCAAGGTGGATAGGGAAGGTGTAATGCAATAATTGTGTAGATAGGAATATAATTTAGAATGATGATAGATAAAACTAGACCCAATTATAAGGAAATCTAATGTAGCATGTAGAATGTATAGGATGTATGGATGACATAGAAAACTAGACTCATATATGATGATGACTAGTGTAGCGTGTATGAGATAGATGAGGTAGAAATGATGAGTAGATGAGGTATGTATAGGATGATGTAGGATGTATATGGATGGGTTTGGTAGTGCAATGTGTGGGGTTCATTGGAATAGTGGTCTCTCAACAATTTAGTGTGAATCGAAGAACTAAGGTGGTCATCGGGTAATGAGGGTGCTATGACACATGAGATAGGATGTCTATGGAAAGGATGAAGATGTAGAGAAAATATGTAATGTAAGGCTATGAAATTATGAGATAATAGAGAGGGGGTGGGATGTAATGTGTTATGGCCACCAAGTGTGTCGAAAGGAGAAATAAACTGATAACGTTGAAAGAGTAACGTCTTACGACTGAAGGAGATGATGTAAAATGGAGGGTCCCAATCGACTAGAAAAAAGGAGTACTGTGTAGGAGACTTAGGGGGTGTAGGATATGGTGAAGAGATTGCTCATGAGATGGTGACACAAGTTTCCTCTTCCGGATGAGACAAGATTTATATGGCCACTAACATGTGAAGAATGGTGAATTGAATAATATTGTGGTGTGACACCTAGAGGGGGAGACTGGAGAAGATGATATTATATATTGCTGGTGAGAGGATATGCGGATAGGTTACGTTTGATGCACACAAACTAGGTGAGCCTGAAGTGGTTGTATGTAGGATAGGAGGAGGTGGGGTGTTAAATGAGAGGAGGCCTAATCATTTTACATCTATGATAACACATGTGAGTGCACACAAATAATCTGTATGATGTCTTAGAAGGCGGTGATAATGGAACAATGGTCAGTCACAAATGTGGATTAACTACAAGTGAGGAGAAGTGTGAGTAAGCAGAAAAATAAGAAGTTGGTGGTGATTAAGGTGACCTAGAATGTGTTGCAGAATAAAATTAGAGGGAAGGATAATGGGTGAAGGTAATTGTGTAATTGGTGGATTAGGGAGGGTAAAATTAGGGGAGGTGGGTGGGATATGAATTGTACGAGGAGTAGGATCATTATGAAGTTACGTAATCATAACATGAAGGGATACAATTGTGGATTCCATGGACTAACACTAAACTTGTAGCACGTGTATAGCCTCCCATAAGGGTGTATTAGGAGAAGGAATATGCAAGTGAAAATTAGAAACTATTTCAAAGGAAGAAAAATAGATGGTAGGAGAAGGTGGATGGGTGTTAGCATGAGAGGGTAAAGGTGAGGGAAGGTATTATAGAGAATCAAAAAGATAGGTATCAAAATTGTACTGGAAAACATGGGGGACTTTATAGAAAAGGGTATGTGGTTAGTCATCCAAATAACCATGAATTCACAAAATATGTATCACCATGACATACTATTCATCGGTGAAGGGAGGAAATGGGCATCCTAAGGCATACCAATTAATGTAGTTAGGTGAATAACAAAGAAAAGAGCTACTACAAATATGAACATCACCAAATGGCATGGGAAAATTTATATCAACATGATCAGGATCAAGTTCCCCTCTGATCTAATCTAGCTAAGATTGTCCAAGAGTGAGTGGGGAAGTAATGGGAGTACGTGGAAGTTGAACTATAAGATGGAAAACACGCGGGCCATATACAACAGTAAAGATGGAAGAAAAATGATATATATGTGGATCAAATAAAGGAGAATAGAAATCATTAGAGTCAAAACCTAGTTGAAGGAGACTCTCATGGGAACATACATTAGTGGTGCAAGATGTGTCAAGTGGTATGTGTTTCCAATAAGAATTATTTATGAAGAGGGTATAAGTGAATGACAGATGCATAGAGGAAGGTGATAGTGGTGGAGAGGTTAAGATAAGATCTAGAGAGGATAAAGGGCATCAATATGGTACAATAGTAGTAGTAGGATCAAATGGTGGGAAATAGACTGTGCTAAGCATGCTGATAGTAGCTACAAATGGCATCTCATAAAGATAGGGTGATAAGGGAGGAATATAAAAATAAACTGAGTAGTACAAGGTGGGTTTAGTGGATGGTGTCAAAGTAACAATAGAAGTGGAAGGGGATAGCTCAATCATGCAAATAGTAGGGATGAAGTTAGGTAGAGTTGGTGAGGGAGGAGACTCGATGGTGGGTAGAGAAGGAGGTGTAGGGTTAGAGTCAGTTATGCCCAAGGTGGGGGAGAGAGCGATATGATCATGAGGGAGAGCTCAAACTTTGACCATGCATTGGGCTAAGGTAGCAGGATTAATAGTACATAAGTAAGAGGTAAAAACATCTGCAATATCCCGAGGATCAATTCCATAATATGTAAGGTCAATAAATGAGGGAAAAGGGTTAAAACCAGAAGAAGCAGTGGGAGTATTGGTGAAAGCACGACCATAGCTATCAAATTATAAAGTAACTGAATACTTAGGAGAAGAGGACTTTCTAGAACACTTACCCATGGTGGAAAGTGCATATTTGAAACCCTAAAAGAGAGAGAGAGAGGTTGGGTTCACACAAATTATTAACAAAAATAATCCCTAATGGGACCTAAAAGGGGTATTATGGTATTAATGCTAATCTAAATAGGACTTAAAAACTTGTAAATAAAGAGACTAAACAGTAATAAATAACAACAAACTAATATGCTAAAGTGATGTAAAGTAATTGCATGATTTGATCTAATGGAAATAAAACCCTAGAATGCAAGAGATGACAAGGAAATGACTTAGCTGATAACAAGAGACTCTCACAGGTTGTTATAGATCTGGAATTGGAACTCGACAGTGCAGATGAACACTCAAATGCCCTGCAGAGGGAAAATTTAGGTTGTCTAAAGTGAAAAAGGCACCTGAGAGTGTACTGAGGGTGCACCCTGGTCTAGATTCTGGGTGCTCAAAATATTATAAATGCTCAAAACCCTAATTTTTCATGGTCGTTAAACATCTCTAAATACTCTCTGTCTATCGCACTAGATTCATCGGATGAACTAGATGATGCCATGCACATGAATAAAAATAAGGGGACAGACTGACCTCTACTACCAAAATGGTGGACTTGTCGCTGAGTGTTGCACTACAACATGGAACATGATGTAGTTCTAGTGAGTGTGTGTATGTTTTTCCCTAGGTGCTCTCGTGCCAGTTTCACTTTGTGAAATAACAAGTTATGGTAGCTATAGAAGATGTAGATAGTAGAATAGAATGAATAGAATCCCTCCTCCTCTAAGAATGTGTGTGATGCAAAATTTCCTATCTTGAATGTATGGTGCTATGTGGATAAAATATGGTGTAATGCATATATGAAGTGATAGTAGTGATAGGATGCAATGACCTAGAACCCCCGTTATGGTCTTATAAGATTTATATTTATAGGGATCTCAAGTTTAATTTTGCAATTAATCCCGAAAATGTTGACTGAGGAAAAGATAAAGATGGCCAATGGCTAGAAGTGACCCAAAAAAATATTGAAAGAGGCTAAGCATAGATCGAGGTTCCTAGAGCAGGACCGACACACTCTGGGGCACCCCATTATAGGGTGGGGTGCCTAGAATTAGGGCTAGAATCTTGAGGAAGTTAAAAAATGGGGTGATAAGTGTCATAAAATACCTAGGAAATATGAAGTAAAACATAAAACAAAGATGGAAAAAGGGGGATTAATTGGTACTTTTTACACTTAAGAACCTTCTAAATAGTAGTATAAGACCGGGCTAAATATTGTCTAATGTGAAATATTTGTGTCTACATTATCATGCCATGATTTATGTCTTGTGTTTTCTATCTTCTGGCTCCACCAAGCAATAACATGCCATTCATCCAACTTCATCAATTTTTCTATGTGTTCTTCAACAACTTGTTCATCATCCAATCCTCATGTGCATGTAATACTCATGGATGGAAGAATTAATTCTATAGGTAATACATCCTCCATACCAAACACCAACAAAAAGGGTGTGGCCTTGTTCAATCTTTTATAAGTAGTCCTGTATGCCCAAAATACTGTAGATACTTAATCACCATAGTCTTTCCTTCCAACATCAAAAATATTCATAAATGTATGGCCTAAAATCTTGTTGAAATCCTCATCAATATCATTTTCTTGTAGATGATATGGCATGCCACCATAAACTCAACTAAAATAATTCTAATAGTCTCATTAAGAAAATGAGTTCCCCTATCACTTATCAAGCTCAACGGACATCCATACCTACTGATAATGTTTTCCCATGGAAATATCATTGTTGTAGCTATCATACAATCATTTGTAGGAACTATTTTTTCCCACCTCATAAGATAGTCTATATAAGTTTTAATGTAATGTGCATCATTCCTATGTGCAGGTAGGGAAATAGGATCCACAAAGTCAATCATCCATTTATGAAAAGGCTCAACACTTGCAATAGGCATCAGAGGAATTTCATCTCTAGATCTTGGCTTTCCAAGGCACTAACAATGATCACATGCCTTGACATATTCTTTAATATCCTTATATAAGTTTTCCCACCAAAGGGCAGCCATTAGAATCTTACAAGTGACATCATCTTCCACATGATTAACTCTTATAATTCCACCATGAGCTTCTTCCATTATTTCCTCACACTCATGCTTCATTACACATCGGTGCAAAACTTCATCATGGCCTAACATATACAAATCTCCACCAATCAACTAGTAAGGTGTCATGAATATTTCAAGTTAATTATTTCCCAACGTCTTCATTTCGTCAGGCACCTAGCTAGTATGCAAAAAGAATGCAATATCTTCCAACTCATTGGGCACACAATTCAATCTAAAGATTTTTACATCCTACATTGTGTCCTTAATGCTCTGTGCATCCTCACTATAATTAATCCTTAAAAAATGATTCATGTGCCGAGTTACTCTTTTCTAGTTTCATAATCATTGTAAAATGAAATTCCTTAAATAGTAGTAGCCACCTATAAATGAACCCTTGTAAAACAAGATTGTTGACCAAATACTTAAGTCCCATATGATCTGTAAAGAAAATAAATAGTGTAGCCAATAAGTATTGTCTGAACTTGTGCAACACGTAAATCATGGAAAAAGCTTTGCACTCAATAATGATATAATTCTATTCCACTGGTTTCAACTTCTTGCTTACAAAAAAAATAGAGTGGTCCACAATTCCTTCACCTGGTTGTGTTAACACGATGTCAATCACCATCCTAGAAGCATCCACATGAACATGGAACAATTTTTCCCAAGAAGGAAAGCTTAAAATAGGTGTAGTGGTTAGCCTTTCCTTCATTGTTTCAAATTCTTGTTGTTATGTCTCGCCCTAATATAATTTTCACTTAGCCTTAAAAATTTCCTCTAGAGACATGGTAATCTTTGTATAGCCCTTAATGAATTTTCTATAATACCCTTTATGACCAAGAAATACACACACTTCATTTTTATTGTTAGGTTCATCCAATCCAAAGATCACAGTGACCTCGACTGGATCTACCAACAATCCTTCATTATAAATAATATGCCAAAGCAAAGTTCCAAAAGGTGTCATAAAGATACATTTCTTAATAGTCAAGGAGATGATTAACTATCTGCATCTTTAAAACATAAGTCTCAAATTGTCACAATGGTCCTTAACAAAACCATACATGGTCCAGTCATAGAGATACACCTGTAAAAAATAATGAATGAATTCCTGAAATGCTTACAAAACAATACACAAAAAGACTATAGGTACATTATTCAATCCAAAGGGCATAAATATTTATGAAAAAATTCCCCATTCATTGGTTAAAGTTTTATTTTTCTGATCTTCCTTTATTATGTGCACTTGATGATATCCTAAGAATTCATCAGCAAAATAATAAGTCTCATGCCCTGCAACTCGTTCTAGGATATCCTCAGTAAATGGGATAGGAAAAGGATCAATAACACATGAAGCATTCAACTCCCTGTAGTCTAAAAAAATCCTTATCCTCCAATCCTTTTTAATTCTAATGACCATGCGACTCACACACTCAAATTCCTCAATGGGATCAATTATTCCAAAATTCAACATCTTATCAATTTTCCCTTCACCTTAAGTGTAGATTATGGTTCATCCTGTATTGGCTCTTCTTAATAAAATGCATTCCTTCTTTAAGTTTGAATCACATCTCACCTAAAGAAGGGTGTACTCCTTTAAAATCATGATAGCCTCTATGATATAAGTCCTGAAAGTTGCACAATAGCTTAATAATCTTTGCAACCTCCTGCTTAGACCAATAATCACCAATAGCGGCCTCTTTAGGCTTGACATCTATCCCAATGTAAACCTTATTTGTTTTCATAGGCTCATGATATGTATGTGCCTTCTCATCTATTGTATCCATCACATTGCACGTACCTTCAATTTGGTTAACATCTAGTTTTTTGTCCTCGCCATCATCATCATTCACTATGCATACTATTTTACCCCTTTCTTTTTCTTCCCAAGAGTCAACCATTTCTTCTTCTTTTGTCTCTTCAAGTTCAAGGTACACCTCAAAATCCAGCTCTCCAAACATGTCTAAAATAATTTCCTCATCCTTTACACTATCTCCCAGGGTAAGGTGCTTTATATTCTGTAATGATTCATAGACAAGGTGTTTAGTAGAAAACTAATCAAAAGTATGGATCATATCGGAGGTCATCTCCTTCCAATTAACTATTTCCCATGTCAACTCTGCATGGACATACCATGCACGTGCATAGCCTCTTAGGGTGGTGTATAACTTATGTACCCAAAGTGATGGTGGTAAGGCCTTATGTCCCTCTATCTAGAGTCTCTCACACTTCTACATGTGTTGTGAAGTAAAATCCTTCCCATGGAACTCACATATCTGTGAAGGTACATTTCTCCTTATAAACCTAATAAAAAAGGTGATTCTCAACTCCTACCATTCCAATAGGTTATCTCTGTGTTTTCCATTAATGCTCTACTGTCCCATGTAGTGTATAAACCATCATATTTATTTTTTCACCCTCATCCTTCTGTTGGTCTTCTATGGCATGAAAAAATACATCAAGGTTCCCTTCAACATTGTATTGAGGTACCTGATTATGACTCAAGCATCAAACGGTGTGTGACCTGACTACTCGAATAATAATATTCTTGATCACTCACCCAAATACTTCATACATTCCATGCACCCAGTTTTCACAAGAAATACTTGTAGTATAACTAATTGAATGAGCATCATCCCATTATATCAGTCCTTCCTTAGATGCCTCAATCACATAAGGGTCTCTGATTGTACAGACGTATATCCTATTCATGTATTTCTCACTCAAATGATAAACATAAGGGTAATCCTTTACATCTGTCAAATGTACAATGGAGTGTTCTTCTTTGTTCTCAAAGATAATGTACCCCTTATTAAAGCACAAATCTAGATTATTCGCATAACACCAGGGGTGCCCAAGAAATGCTAGGACACTATTTGCCTCTGCAAGTTCCAATACTTGAAATTCCCTAGTAATTTTGGCTCCCTGAATTATAATGGTGGTATCTTTTAACACCACAATAGGATTAACCCTATTTCTGTTTGCCATATATAGTACATTCGAAGAAGGCTACAATGGTGGTCTACCCATTTGATTCCAAGTGTCCAATATGAGTACATTAACTCCTCCACTTGTATCTATTAGAATGTTTCTCAGAAGTCATCCATCAATAACCACATTCAATGTAATCTCCTTGTCATATTCATGATTATGGGGAGGCATATTTGCATGGAGGATATTCCTCTTGCCCTCATTGCCTTCGTGTGGTAATTTTTCTCTTAGCCACTCCCTTCAAAGATGGATTATATTCTCTTGATGCAACATTTGACAAAATTCCTTTAAATCATCTACATCCTTCTACAGGATTTCAGAATTCTTAGCACGTTCCAACACACACTCCTATTCCTTCAGGCCCTGAATCTCTCTTTCTAGATTCCTTATAACATCCATAGTTTATAAATAAAATTCTTTCTGATGTTGAGAATCAAGATACTTTGTATAGATCACTTCAAAAATTTTATAATCGGTTTATACTTTAGAGGTTTACGCACACGCATAGCCGCAAAGCATGTGGCAACTAACGCAAGTTGTATTTCATAATTAATCCCAACCTTTGACATCCAATTATATCCATCCATGCTCTGAATCTTAATCATAGTTTCTCTCCTATCTTTCTTGTGCTACTTGTTCATATGCTCATACAAGTTAGGACATTCTTCAAACTTATGTTGTTTTCCAAATTAGGAGAAAACCACATTCTGAGGAAATTTTCATTGATAATGATCAGGAGATCCAAAAGTAAAACAAGTTCCTCTAAGAAATCTACCTCTTCCACCACTATGACCTCGGCCTTTATATCCACTATAGAAGCCTCTATTCCTGTTATCCCAATTACTACACCATTCATTATGTTATTCTCCATGTTTCTTAGAACCACCTACTATAATATTCTAACACACACATGTCTCAATAGCCTCATGAATATGGTCAATAATCTACAATTATCTGTATCATGGGTATGATACTTACAAATCTTATATTAATAGGAGATGTTCTTCCATATCATGCTCTGTAGCACTGGGAATTTACTCGAATCATGATCCAAGTGATAGATTTCACAATCTAGCAACATGGCATGCACCAATTTATAAGAGAAGTTATCCTTAGTTTTCCCTTCAACTTCATAATTTGTACATCATATCTCACTGTGTGTCTCATGAGATAAATTGGTTAAACGTTTCTCCAACTTCATTTCAATATTAGCTTCACCTCAAAAAATGGGCTAACTCCAATGTCCACACTTCTGACTACCTCAGAGCACAAAGATGCTTCTAAAGTATTGCACAGATTTGTAATTTTTTATGAGAAATCACCCTTATAAATGGTGTTATCAATCTTACAATAAACCACTCTGCATGCTAGCTAGGGTAAATATCATTAGTCAAATTTTATAACAAGGTCTTAAAATGCATTTCATACTCTCTTACACTCTCATCCATGCCCTTCTTAATTTCCTTCAGCACGTTGATGCTTTTCTATTCAAACTCAAGTATATAGAACTTAGCTAAGAAAGCATCATGTAGCGCATTATAATCCACAAAAGTTTGATTCATGTCATATTTCATATACCAACTATGTGTGTGCCCTTGAAAAATAGTAGCAAACTAACTTGTCTTCTACTCAGGAGCTATGATTCTGTTAGCGTGCCATAGTATCTCACACATATTCCTTTTTATTGTGGTAGGAGAAGAGACATATTGTAATAAACTTGTTGTAGTTGGTGCGGAAAATGGCCACCAGATCCAGAACCTGTATTACCTCAAGTATTACCTCCACCTCCAAAACCACCATATCCACTAGATCCTAAGCCTCTTGATCCTCCTGAACCACCTCTTGATCCCCCAACAATGGGTGCCAATCCAATGGATGTACTTCCTTGTGTCCTAACCGTAGTACTAAAATTAACTCCAATAGTCTACAAATTTTTAGTACTTCTAGAAGTGTTTCCAATGTTCTACGTGCCCACATTTTTTCTTGATGAAGCACCATAAAATACTCCTCCAATTGGTCCTCCAAATAGTAAAGATGTTATCGTCTATGATTCCATAGATGTTTTCTAATGAAATTTTGTATTTGAAGGAAAATGATATCTACCTAAAACCACTGGATTACCTACACTATCATGTTTATCAATAGTTACATCTAGAACTTGAACATCAAGCACAAGGGATAGGTCACAAGGTGGGATCAGATACGCGCCTACGGTCCTAAATATTTCCTCATCAGTTGCACTCTCATCAGAATCCTAAGGGGATTTTTTATCATTCTTTCCTAAGTGGGGAGGACCTGATGCTCTGGATCCATTTCTTCAATGTAAGATTCAAATCATTCATGAGACATCATCCTCCATAACGCCACAGACTCCTGAATATCATGCTTATTTGCACTTTCTCTCTCTCTCACCTCATTATAATTAAAACTCATTTCTTCTCTTTGAATTTTTGTTGTAAGGTCCTCCATCTATCACCAAACCTTCTTCTTCCCCTGCACATGGTGAGATATTTAGCTAGCCATAGGGAAGTACTCTAAACTCAGCAACACCATCAACATTTTAATCACTAAAAGGATAACTCTTAAGTAAGATCCTCTCGGCTCACATACAAAATAAAACTTAGTAACTTCCAAACAAGAATACATCAACACAATGTATTCCAAAGTATAACTTCTCACAAAACCATCCCACCATTGATTTAAAACATGCATCCAAGGTTCATCTGCATCAAACAAAGCCTGATAGTCTTCCTATGTCCATGTACTTTGTCTATAACTCTAACTCTTCTTTGATGCATATGCTAACAACCACTCATAAAACTATATTGGAAAGAAATAAAATAACATCTCATAAATATCATGATAAATAAGTTACTTAACCCATGCGTGCACATTGAAATCAGGTCCAATACTATATCTCTATGCAAACTAATCTTGTCCATCAATAACCCAATATTCAATAGATGCAAGAGTTAACCGATACACCATCATCACGCTTCATTGTGATAAACATTTTAAAAAGAGGTGCCAGAAATGGAACAAAAATTTCATCTTATTTTCTCACTAAAAACCCTAGATGCACTAGCACTTCACTTAGACAAATCTCAGCACTCACCTGAAGTGTGTAAAGGTACCATGTCCCTCTTTATTATTGTCTTACTAGGGTTATAACATGCATATTTGGAATAAAAAGATCTCAAAGTTCATATCCCATTCTAAAAATCAGATCTATAAACTAAACATGGAAAAAAAACATAAAAAGTAAACATACAGATCACATAAGGATTAATACCATATTCACCATACAATAACTAGTAACAGAGACATCAACAATAAATATCCAACTATGATGATTTATTTTATTAAATCATCATCAAACACATAAGTTGAATATGTACATAGTAACTATCATCAGTCATGCACACTCATAAACCAACAACATAACTCTAGTACATACAAATCGATCCTCATGATCTATCAAACCATGTAAATCAATACATATATAGGGGTGGGGAAATTCTCTTCACCTCCCATGCACTCTCAAAATCGGTTACATGCTTATAATAACCATGCTTCATAATAAAATATTTTAAGGAAGCATGCAAGCTTCTCCTAATAATAGTTTATCTATAATTAACTCTAGATTTGCATCCTATTATTAGCTCGAGCTTATGCACGATTCTTGATCTTCCTCTTATTCCCAAAATAATTTTTATAGATCCTCCAAGTCTTCATTTCTTTATCCAATGTGTGTTCATCACTGCATGTCTATTTTTAGCATGAAGCATTAAAAAAAGCTAAGTCCAAATGTGTCTTTTCCTAACATGCCATTTATCTTGTTTAACTACCAACCGCACCTATGCGCTCCCTTCATGTGTGCCCCATCGTTATGTGTTTATGATACTTAGGCAATAATTTGTATATTCAAAATCCAACATGATATATGTCTAAAAATCACACATACCCCTACATACATTGAATGTATTTGATATGAATTGTGAATATTATCATCTCAAGTGACATTCCATTCCAATTTGTCAACATACTCCTTCCAGAATGATGTTTTTGATCACATCCAGTTTATCTTCAATGGATTTTGTTTCATGTATGAAGTTTTTGCAATTCTTGTATGACTATTATTTTGATTGAGCATTGCATTATGTGGTTCCATTTCATCTCATATTGAATTTCCTACAAGTTTAGGTAGATCCATAAAGTAGCAAGTGAACAACCACACCCTCAGTAAATTTCCTCCCTATCATATCTATAAGGATTGATCATGAGGAGAAAATAGATCCACCCTCGGCTATAAACAAGAAACTAACAAGTCTATATTTCTCCATTATTCTCTCTTCATGCAAATCTACATTGCAGCCTTATTTTAGTAGTCTTAGATTTGGAACCAACACAATTATCAAAGAATCATTTTCAACTTTATAAAGGACCCAATAAGAGTGTCACTTGACCCCACTCTTCATCTGGTCTAATATGAAGTTACAAGGAGCTTGGGGGAAAAGGTTTACATTAATTATTATTGTCTATTTTTTAATTTATATAATTTCTCTTATACACATTTTTCAATGCCCAGTGGTACCTTCCACACATATTTGATCATTTATATTAAATCTAACATCTTCACTGTGTTATTTTTGCTATTTATATTCTATTGAAAATTTTTCATGTGATTCCATAAATAAGTTTGAGAGAAGTTCCAAAAAACCAGACATTTTGGTTGTGATCTAATATTTTTTATTTAGGTACATGTGATCTACATTTCCATGACCTCAGTTGCACTAGTTAGCATGTGATCTACACGACCATCACATATTTATGTTTCTATAAAATCCCATGCTCTAGCATGTATCTTCTTGTGTATCCATCACTTTCACATGTGTATTTGTGTTTTATTTTTTATAATCTTTAATAGATCTACATTTTCATGTTATTTCATGTTCCAATGTTAAACTAGTTATGCTAGCATGCTAATATGGTCCTTAGTGTATTTTTGTTAACAAGATCATAGATGTGTTTCCATTGCAAAAGTTATGTTTTCATTATTTTATGTGTGCTACCATTCTATTGAGTAAATTTTCATTCTATTTTAGATGTTTTTGTGTGTGTTTTAGGTTTTTTGTGTTCTTTCTTTATATATTTCCATTTATTTTACATGCATTAGCGTTCTGTGTCAAAATTTACATTTCCTGTAGTTTTCAAACATTTAAATACCTCTTTGTTTGTTATTTTTTGTATTATTTTCTTAATTGTTTTCTACATATTTATACAAAATAATAGATCCTAACACATATATTAATATTTATTTCTAACTTGTTTCAACCATTTATCTAGTTTTTTTCTTTCATTTATAAGCATTTAAGCATTTTCCTTTTAATATCAAATTCACCTATGCTCTTCTCTTGAGCCTTTGAGTGACCTTGAGAATTAAAATTGTTTGCAATTCTTTCATTAGTTATTTTACTAATCATATTTTTTGCTTCCATGATTAGAAGCTGCATATACTCTTCTCTTGCATCCTTAGATGATCTTGATAATCATAAAATGACCAAGATCTTTAATTGCAAAACTTTTCTCCTAACTTTTTCCTGCAAGAAAACTACTAACCATTTGTGTACAAGATTTATTTGTTCAGAAAATTCTTATCAAAACAAGAAAATAAAAACAAACTACTAATATTTTGCATGCAGTTTCTACCTTGCTTAAAATTTTCTATAAAAAACAAGTCAGATATAGCTTTGATTTTTCTTGTCATTTTTACATTTCTTTTCTTCGAAGTTGGAAATAACTTGTTTGTAAACACTCATAATTTTTGTATGTAGCAACATGTATTTCATCACCACTTATCTACATCGATTATATGGACTTCACAACCATGCATCACACATATTATACTACATTGCATTGAGACCTAGTCTCAAAACATCATTCAACAATTTCCTCACCTTTGTCCCCCGCTTACAGGTAAAGATGTCATGATGGATTATTGTGAGAATATGCCCAAAATAACTATAACAATGAAGTCTTTGGAATAATATCTATAAATTCTTTTGGGAGAAATAAGGGCACCATACACATTTATTCCTTCATTACACTACCACCTATTTAAGAAAACCCATCATTGGAGTAGTGATTCACTCCTATTAGAGGTACATTATTAATTAGGTGAGTCTCTTTTAGTATTCTAATTAATCCAAGTACCACTTTCATACCAGAAGTATATTTTGTATATCATGACTAGAATATATCAAAAGACATGTCTATTTGTAGTGTTAAGAGCCTTGCATCCATTATTCCACAACATTATTTTTATTGCAATAAACATTACACTTCTTGATGGTATTCTACCTCTTAAGCCAAAACATTGCTTGTTGTTTTTATAAATTTTAGTTATTTTTTAATCGACTATTGTAGACCAAACATTATTTTCCATAAACATCATCTATATTACATCCAATCCAATAAAATTCAAGAATCCAATTTACCCCATCTAAAACTAAATTTTATTCCTTATATACACACCCTTTTGGTCAAACTAGAATGTTATTTCTTAAACTCATTTACAAGTAAACACTTTGTAAACAAAAAAATCCAATCCTCACCCATACGATTAACCACTTATCAAATTGTTGAGCTTACCTAGGTTCTTACCTATAAGAAACATGGTATTTACTCGCAATAAGAGTCACAATATTTACAATAACCTTGATAGACTCAATCCTCTTGTAAACAATAGTTTGTATGAAGAGAATGATGTAAGATAACCTAAACTCAATAAAGAGAATCCTTAATCAAGTAAACAAAATAAAATATCCAACACTTTAAACGAAACATACAATGAGGCCTTGTTAGCAAAAATTCATGAAATTACCGCTCACATGGCTTTTAAGGTTTCTAAAATTTCACACGATGAAGAGAAAGACAAACCTAATCATAAAATTAATGAAATCATAGATACCCCTCCACAAAAATATTCATTTGCACAAGAATGGAAAAACATGATAGAAATAATCATAGTGTTATAAAAAAATCTGGTAAGCACTTTAACTTTGAGGAAATTTTCCCTTACCCATTTTATAAGGGCATGTTACAAATACCATTTCCTCCATCTTTTGAAATTCCTAATTTTGAAAAATATAATGGAAAACATGACCTAAGAGAATATGTAAGAGAATTCTTCATGCAATGCCAAGAAGTAGATGATAATGACATATACCTTTTACATAATTTTCCTAAAGTAATTACAAGGACAAGATTTATATTGGTTCTTACATCTTCTAAAAGTGTCTATTACCAATTTCACTAAACTATCAGAAAAATTTGTTAGAAATTCTTTCCTTTAACTTGGACTTTAAGGTCACCATGGTGGACCTTTACAATACAAAACAAATAACTAATGAAACCTTCACTTCATTTCTCAAAAGATGGCAAAGAATCACAAGATGATTCATTTGTCCAATACCCAAGAAAAAATTGGTTAGTATTTTCATACCAAATCTAAATCTGGAACTAGAATTCCAAATATAAATGTATTTCTTAACCAATTTTGAGGAAGTAATCAGAAAGGGGACACAAAATGAAAATACCTCATTGCTAAGGGCCTAATCAAGACTCATTTTAAGGATCAACCCCATAAATACATCAATCAAAATTAAGACAAGACAAGGTTCTTTAATGGAAACCATAATGTTGTGAACAAAGGAGTCACTAGTTCTCATGCTACGTTCATAACATTCAAAACAACCTATCTAAACTAGAAAAATCAACTAAAAACTCAATCATCATTCCTAGTAAGGAAGCTACTCAAGAATTTAGACAAAGACAATTCAATCCACTTAGAGAAAGTATTTCTAGTGTATTCCATCACCTAGTAAGTGCAAATATGGTCACTTATCCAAATTCAAAACCCTTCGAATAAGGGAAAAAAAAACTAATGTGGCAAAAGTAAAATGAATATTGCAAGTACCATCATAAAAAAATTTGTATGCAACTCCGTCACTACATCAAAGACTTAACTGATCATGAAGACATATAAATAAAAAATAATTCCAACAACAAAACTCATAACGAATAAGTAATTTTTTCAAATACCCTTTCCGTAAACATGATGAAGCCATAAAATCTCGAAATTAAAAGGGCTAAACATATTACAATATTGAATATGAATCAATCATATCATTCTTTGATCAAGAACCCAACATTTTTGGTACCATCAAAATAAAAATCCTGACTGTGTAGTAACCACAAGAGAAAAGAAGCTTTGGGTGCCTACCACCGAACAACCTTCGACATCTAAAATACCTCGAATGTCCAATCCTCAATCTAATTCTAATCCAAACTGAAATCTAATACAAAATATTCCTTCAATTCCTATTATGTTATCAAAAAATTTGAAAATACATCCATATAAATCCCCCTTATGGAGTTTCTTAAAACATCACTTATGCTTCAATACATCCTTACTTGCACATTACATGATGTGTGTTTTCTTAAGGAAATCAATACCTTAAAATTTCAAGCCTTGATCGTAAATATTTCACTAAATAACACTATCTTATCATTTGGTTCTCATGGCATTTTAAACCCAAACATTCCAAATAACATTTCCTTATATGTCAAAGCATTCATTACTCATTATAAGATCAAAAGATTTCTCATATACAATGAATATGTGCTAAAATTTTGTTGCATGAAACTCTTATAGTGTCTTAGTTATACTAAGGAGATTATTATTACTAATATCATTAACCATTCGTGGGTATGATAATAATGAGAGACAATCTCTGGGAACAATCACATTATCACTCATGATTAGACTAATCACCTTAGACACATTATTCAATGTTTTGGAATTGGAGGTTCCATACAACATTATCCTAATGCACCCATGGATCCATGTCATGTAGGTTATCCCATCCATATTGCATCAAATTTTCCTATCAAGGAAAATAAATCACATTACGTTCTCATACTAATCCCTTTGAATAGTTTCAAATTATTAAAGGGAGGCATCAACAATCCCACTATTTTCCATCCACATAAAAAACATTTCTCCCTCGTATTATACCATTATATGAAACCTCATGAATTTATCCTGATACACTCTCAAAACTTCTTCCCAAGACTAAAACTGATAAACTTGATAGTAAAACCACTAATTCACCTTCTACATCCACCAATCCACCTTCTACATTATCTAGTTTTCCTACTAGTTCATCTACATAAACATCCACATTTAAAATCCTTGAAAAAGGATGTGGTGAATATCAATTTAAAATGGTTAAAATTTCCTTTCACATTGTGAACTTACCATTATCACCATACACCTATGGAAAACCAAATACTTCATATGTATACATCACCCCATCTTAAAACTGGGAAAAATCATCTTCAACAATTTATATACTTAGAAGATGAGAAAATTCATGCTTCTTAGATCTCTTGGTTGTACGACGATCAGTTCATTGACTATTATCAATAACCTAAATACATCATAGGAAATAAAATAACAAAAAACATGTAATGGAATGGAAAAGGTCTTGGTAAGAACAAACAAGATCACCTCAATCCCATCACTTCAGTATAAAAGATAAAATCCTATGGTTTGGGTTATAATCTCGATGCTTCCACATGTGAAATTTCTACTTGTATACAAATAAATAGTGAAGACATTGACTTTAAAAAACAAGTTCCATGTAAAATATATTTTAGGATCTCACCTACATGATCTTTTTTATCATCTTTCCATCTAAACTATTGACATTATCTATCATTTCCTCATCAGTTAGGATTACCTAAATAACATTTCCATATACCTCTTCCTAAATGACGAATCCATTAAATAATGTATTTGAAATAGAGATCACATATCCCATTCAATTATAAAAAGGGGTTTGATATCAATTTATATACTACAACCTACTTTGGTGAAGAGCCTGAAAACTCTAATCCACCAAAAATCAAAAAGTAAAAAGAGGTAAAATATCCCATAGTGACAACCTCACTGAGACATTATTGGAGAAATGAAATAAAAAATTTATAAAAATCCATATAAATCCTCCCCTTGTGAAGAGGAATCTCAATCAGGTAATCTACATCAGCCTCTAGCATCCTTTACAAATAAGGATACATCCAAAATGTTGGTAGAAGAAACCATAAACAACAATATTGGAACAACCAAACACCCTAAGATTCTGCATTGGAACAAGCTTAACTCCACCAGAAATAGAAGTGTTTACTATACTTATTATCTAATTTCAAGATGTATTTACATGGACATATAAGAATATGTCAAGTATGGATCCCACTTTAGCTATACACCACCTCGAGGTTCACCTAGATGTTAATCCAATCAAACAAAGTTAAGAAAAATGCATCCCAAAATTACATCACTTATCAAAGAAGAATTAAAAAAATCCTAGAGGTAGGTTTAATTAGACCCATTGACTATTCAAACTAGGCATCTAACATATTTCTAGTCACTAAATGACTTATGGGATTGAAATTTGAACTAGCTTTTGTGACATTAACAAAACATGTCCCAAATACAACTTTCCATTGCCTAACATTCATATTATTATCAATTCAACCAAATTTCATGAAAAAAATTCTTTCGTGGATGGTTTTTCTAGCTATAGTCAAATATAAATTATAGAATAAAATCAACACAAGACAACATTCACCACATCATTGGAAAAAATTGTTATAAGGTCATGCCTTTTGGCCTAAAAACACGGGTGTTACCTATCAACGCGTTATCACTGTAATATTTCATGACATGTTACATACAATAATGGAATATTATGTTGAAAACATCATAGGAGAATTAAAAAATAGAGCATAACTTCCACACGTCCTCTTTCGCATCTTTGAAATATTTTTTTTACAAAAATTTAGACTAGATCCAAAAAAATCTATCTTCCTCATTACATCAAGTAAATTACTGGGGTTCATTATTTCATGAATAATATAGAAGTGGATATCGTAAAAGTCTGTTATATAATGGAAATGCCTCCTCCCAAAAATATAAGGCAACTACGGAGTATCCAAAGAAAATTCCAATCCATATGAAGCTTTATATCACAATTAGAAGACAAGTGACATCTCTTTAACCAACTACTTAAAAAGGATGTTCAATTTCAATGGGATCAAGATTACCAAAAATCCTTTAATAAAATAAAAATATATATATCCAGTCCTCTAGTGATTATGCCACCCATTCTAGACAAACCAATACTTCTCTATACATCAATCATAGACTATGTTATAAGATCATTACTCACACAAGATAATGATCAAGGACATGAACAAGTCATCTATTATCTTAGTAAAACAATTATTTATATTGAACACAAACATTCATATGTCAAAAAAATTATGTTTGGATATGGTATTTGTTTTCCATAAGTCACGACACTATTTTCTAAATCCTATCACCAAACTAATCACAAAAATTGACCCTCTAAAACTGTAGACACCAAAATTAGGTCACGCTACCCTTGGTCCCCTTTCGAATAACCAACTTACACACAGTCACATAACCATGACCCTTATACCCCACATTAACATTAATTTAATTATTTATAATTAAATTAATACACATCCTTGCCCCATTATTAATTTAATTACTTTAATTAAATGAATAGACACATCACCTAGACACCTCACCTAAACACCTCACCATAGACCTATTCATAGCATGTTTCCATAAATGAATAAGAATTGGTCCAAACCTAAAAAATCAAGGCCTATTATTCCTCTAACCACCTTCCCACTCATAAAAGGTAATGTCCATTCTGATCCATAGATAAAGGAATGAACCTGATCAAAAGATTTTCTTGAATGAGGTGTTCTTCCTTGATTGTTGAAAATCATGCTTGTTATGGATAAATCATCTTTGCTTTTGGATTCACTTGACTGAAATGATATGGCTTTCAGGAATCCATTTTCACTTCTTATAGATAAGTTGCAATCAGATTTTTAGAGTTGCAAACTTATCTCTTGTACTGACTCATCCTTGGATCAATTTCAGTGATCCAAGGAATGTTTTAAATCTTCTTAACAAACTGAATGGTAAATTGACATTCATTAGTTGAGAGACATAGCGGACTGAACCTTGTATGTTACAAGTTCTTTGGACTTGAGTGATCATGTCTTCATTTGGTTTTATGTTGTGCTTGGGTCTTTGGGATTGACCTTTGCAGGGTGCTTAATGGTGTTAAGGGAAATAGAAACCTGCTTCAGGATTCTTGAGAAAGAGAGAATATAAACGTGTCCTATATCTAATAAGGTCTATCCTAATGGGATTCAAGACTCAGGTAAATTTTCCTAACTCTTTCTATGCCACTCTACGTGGGATGACATCCTAACCTAAGTTGTTAATACTAAGTTAGTATGAAGGGAAATAACCTAAGGGATGCTAAGTTATTTCTAACCTATGCCTAATACTATTTGGTTAAGCTATGTCCTAACCTAAGGTGGAAATCTATTTGTTTGAAGGTTATATCCTAAGGTTATACTTTTAAATTAACCTAAGATCTAACCTAAGAAAATTGTATCTATCCTAAACTAATGGGGTATGAAAGGGAACCTATGGGTTGATTGGTAAGTGGGAGCTAAGTGGTGGTTCCTAAGCTATTAATGAGATGTGATTTTGATTTAATAGGGAAGAGTACTACCAGACTTGGTAATTGCATGAAAATTTAGTGGAACCTACGTGGAGGCATCACTAAGTTTGGAAATGCATGTTGAAGTTCAATTTGGTCTCACCAACTTTGGATGGTAGTGGTAAGGAGAGATAAGTAGGAATATGCAATTTAATGTCATTAATTCACCTTGGTTTTGGTGAGTAAACCGTCTAGGAAGGCATGCTAGTGGATTTGTTGGGGGTTGTTTGGTTTTTCATGCTTCACAATTTTTGCTCTACATGGAGCTATCTGGTTCTTCGAACCAGCAGTTTGATCTTCACTTTGTGGCTATTTTTTATTTCTCTGATCTATTTTCGATTTGAGGAAAGTATATGAGGCATTTTGGAAAATTTTTTATGGTTGGTTGATCTTGCTTGGAGAAGAAGAGGTGTTGGAAACTCAGCTAGAAGTCTTCTTCGAATTGGCAGAGGCACTATTAGGCATGATAGGCTCTACCCATTAAGATTTCTTGCTTTCTTCTAAATGATTCATTAAAACAATTCTTCTCACTTGAGATATATTTTTGCATGATGTGTCTGGTTATTTACTTGCATGTTTTCATGAAATCTATGTGGTTTTTGGAATGTGAATCCATTGTTGTTAATGGTAGTTTTTGGGAACTTTCTCTGTACTTGTTATTAGTGGTATTCATGTGAATTTGTATTCGAAGCTTTGTAACTCGTATTTGAATCTCTGTAGCTTATATTCGAAGCCCTGTGACTTGTATTTGAGACTAATGTTGACTAAACTGACTTTGTTGCTTGTATGGTTATGAATCTCTATTTTAGTCTTGTGTTTCGTTGAGCTTGTAGTGGAGCTTCATGGTTGTTATAAGTTTGTGTGGAAGCTTTGTAATTTATTATAAGCTTTTAATGGAACTTTTGTGTTTCGTTTTGGACTGAGTTGGAACTTGGTGTAGTTCTAACTTTTGGTTGAATCTTTGTATTCAACAACTGTACTCTTATTCAGTTCTTGCGAATGCTGAACTTACTAATTGAGTTGTTGAGTTTTGTTCTGTACTTACTCTGAACTGGAGTTTTATTCTTCATTTAAGGATTTGAGAATACTTGGAACTCATATTAGAGCATTGGTTTTTGGTTCTAAGCTTGTATTTAGGGCTTCATGTTTCATTATAGGCTCGTATTTGATCTTGTGTTTGTCTGAGCTGGTGTTAGAGCCTTGTAAAGTTATGAACTTATGTTCGAAGCTCGTATTTGACACTAATATAGGTATTCCATTATTGTTGTTTTGGACTTATGTTGGAATCGAGTGGTTTATTGTTTACTTGTATTGTGAGCTGGGTTTGGTTGGTATTTGGATTTTGAAAATATTTAATCTCATTTAAGACTGTCTGCTCGAAGGGGTCTTGAGAGTTGTTTTTTTGGTAAGAAGTAGACCGTGTAACTTCTTTTTGAAACCTCCTCTATTTTTCTTCTTGTGAGGGAATGGTTGTATTACTTCTATATTTTAGGCCACATGGTGTTCTTGAATTTGACAAGGTGTGTGAATTCGAAAGTGTATCCTATTCTTCTCTACCTTGAGTGAACCCATGTCTTGTGGAAGCTTGACTATTTTGTTCTTAGAAATAAATGGACTGGAACTATATCCTGTTGTGGGATTAGTTGATTTTTAGTTCATTTGGAACAGTCGTTAAAATATTAGAGATTATGGAAGTGTATTATTTACTTTCCTTCTTGTTATTGATGTTGAAACAAATTCTTTCCTGTCATAAGCTTTTAACTGGAACTCGAGAGGCTTGTGTTGATTCTGTTCAGTCAAGTTGGAAGAAGTTTGGGATGGTACTTGTCTTAAATGAATTGTTTAGTTTCTTACTCTCTTTTGATCTTTTATCTGATTTTTGGATTTTAATAGAATGTGAATCTAAAACCTAGTATAATGAGTGTCGTATGAAAGAATACAATATCACTGTTTAGAATGCTTGTATTGTTGTTCTTTTTGGGATCGCGAACTACTTACTCATTTGCATTAAGTTGTTGATGTCTTATAATGGGAATTGAGTTCTTTGAGTCCGTGAAATGTAGTGATCCTTTTTTATCTCTCACAGTTATAGATTTATATTCCTTGTTGGATTCATTGAATGAGTCTCTAGTTTTTAAAAGAGAATTGAATGTTCTCTTGGGGATAGTAGACTGTTTAGATCTGTATTATGAATTTTGTTTTGAGATTTGAATTGAACTTGATCTTGGTGAATGGAAATAGGTAAACTAGTTTGTTAGTTTTGTAATATAAAGTTTGAAGTGTACATTCTTTAACTGTGCGTTTGGTTTTGTGTTCTCTTTTGGGAACTAGTTAAAGAATTTCTAAGTTTAAATTAGATAAGGGATTTCATTTCATAGTATAAATGAAATGAATTATGGATTGGGTCCTTTTCTATTTGAGATCCTTTTTATGTTGACTGTATAAGTTCATTGACTGAACTTCTCTTTGATTGATTCTCTTCTGAGATGGGAACTTCTTGTGGATTGGTTAAGAGATTTATTTTTCTTGAGTATTGCTTGGATTTGTGGACAGTCTGGTTTCAGACCTTGGAATTATATCTACTAACATATAGAAGTTAGTTAGACTTTCTGTTAGACTGTTTTGTTTCCTAATCTTCTTGGATTGAATTGGGATTCTTGTTTAGATGTTGTCTCTTTATTTATGGACTCCTTCTATGGTTATCTTTGGACTGAGGCAGTGTTATGTTCAAAAATTGATTCTATCCTTCAGGTGAATTGTGTCTAGGGAATAAGTATTTATTAATTCTCTTCTTTTGTTTATATGGAAAGATGAAGCATTCCTTAATATGAGCTATGATGTAACTAACCTCTTTTGCTGCATAGAAAAGATAAAGGTGTATTTCTATTCTTATGGAATTATGAGACAATTGGATGACAAGACCAATTGATTGTTTAAAAGTAATTGATAGGATCAATTAAGCCATATGATATCAATGCAGGTGTTGCAGATTATATTATGGTCTTTTCTTAAAAGTGAATTCATATTCTTTTAATTGTACTTCTTTTCTAGATGTTACTACTTATGATTGTTTGTATGATGTATATTAATTGTTTCATTAAAGCAGAATTGTTTAATGGAACAATTAGTGGAATGCACTTTACTTTAATGCTTAGTGCTTATCATGCTCAGTTCATTGAACTGACCCATGCTAGCAATTTTTGTAGATGGACATCGTAAGTGATAAAAGAAGACAAGAACTTTTATGATGCATTGGTTTATTTAATTTTGGATCTTATGTAAAGAGTTTCGAATCATTCTTGAGTTGTATTGGAAATGAAAAGTGATGTTCTTTTAAGATCTTAATTATGATTGACATGCAAAATGTCTGAATTGCATAGTCTTGTAAATGTACATTTTAAATCATGAATTGCAAGGTTTTGTGTTGGACTCAAATTTGTGATGTGAATTCCTTGGTACTTGTATGCCATAAATAATAGTGATATCTTGATGGTATTCTTTATATCTGATTTGTATACTATTGTTGTTATCAGTTATGAGTTGGATTAAGGAGATAGTATAGCCAAAAAAACAGCAACAAAACAACAAAAACCCCAATAACCAAAAAAGAGTTACTCTCCCTTATTATAGTAAACTTGTTAAATTTAAAAAATGTCGTTCTCTAATTACACAAATATAGTTTAATAATGAAATATGCATGGGACATACAATTAAACTATATGTGTAACGAATGATAAAAAGGTTATGTTAAAACCTAAACATTTAACCATGTAGAGGAAGACTCTTCCTCTCCCAAAGAATGAAAGATAAGATGAATAGTGGTTATGATCCTTAACCTTTATAACTTTCTTTTATAAAGTAAACACTAGCTGAATCTAGGTGAATGTCACACTTGATTTGGACAGCTAAGTTGCATTAGGAATTAAATGTTGATGTTTGTTGTCCTATTTTTGGTATAACTGCTTGTTATGCCATGTTAATGAATAATAATGCAACAAGGATTAATGAAGTTATCCATATCTAATCAAGATAATTATGGGTAAAGAACTTAATAAATGATGGAATTAGGGTTAGGCATGGTTGTTGTAATCTGAATCTTAATCCAATTTAATTATGATTAATGACCACTAAGGGGGTATGTACATCTTGATGAATCAGTTCTAACAGATGTTGGCACATGCCAACTATAGGACTGTACCCTTGAGAAGTCCTGGGACTTCTCAAGGATACAATGTTGCA
This sequence comes from Taxus chinensis, assembly GCA_019776745.2. Taxonomy (NCBI): domain Eukaryota; kingdom Viridiplantae; phylum Streptophyta; class Pinopsida; order Cupressales; family Taxaceae; genus Taxus; species Taxus chinensis. Next base: position 257,329,267 of record CM034150.1, read on the forward strand.
GTTGACATGTGGCAACACCCTACCGTATTTGTTCATCTAGATTTACGCACATCTGGACTTGAACTTAGTTTCTCTCTAGGTCAAGTTAGTAGCATGTTTAGGATAGGTAGTAGCTTTCAATGACTCAGGGTACCTCGGCACATCTGGTTGACTTAGGTCAACCGAGTATGCCCATATACCCTAAGTCATCATGAGCATCTTCCTATAATAAATTATGTTTCTAACCTGGGCTAGGGTCAAACCTTGGGCAAGTGGACTGACAGTAGTCAGTAAAGACCATTCTAGATAACACTAGAGTGAGGTGAAGGACGTATTCTGAAATGATGAGTATGTCATCTAGGAATAGTAACATGAACAATATGTTGAAAATATTTGGCCAAAGTATCGCAAGCTACTGGTTGCGTTGTCCTATGTCACCTAGTTTAAAGCAACATGATGTCAGATGAATATTGGTAACAAATATTTAGATAGGTTCTTTAAACAGATCACTCAGTACCCAGAATAGGGTAGGAGAACCAAGTATATGTAGTATACATAAAGTATTCTATACTTTAAGTTAACATGAGAGATCGGTTGGTAACCGAGTCATGGAATGAGAGATTGGTAGTATACCGAGTCATTACAGCTGCATATGGTTATCTGTTATGAGATTGATTGGCATGGAATGTGTGTTCTAAATGATGTTTTATTTAGAACAGAGAACATTATGTTTTAAAAAAAAATTCCCTTGTTTCTAAAGTCTTAAAATGGGAATGTTACATCTTGGTATCAGAGTTGAAGGTTGCAACTCTTAGACCTATTGTGTCCATAACCTGATGAAACTTAAATTTTCTTGTAACAGAAAATGGTTAGAACAAGAGGAAATGTTGCAAATAATCCTCCGCCTGAGGAAGGAGCAGAAACTTCCTAAAAACTCGATGAGATCCTTGCTACCCTGTTGGACACAAGAGATCATTTGGCTGTACTTGAACAACAAGTAATGGGTAATGAGGAGGAAGAAGATGCTGATAACAATAATCAGCCACCTCCTGAGGACAATGCCAATGTAGGTGTTGATAATAACAATGTGAACATACCTGATCATCCTGAGAACAAAAAGGCTAGGTTGGCAGCTGAACTCACTAATGATATAAAAAGGATAAGTCCACCCAAGTTTGATGGCACCACATTAGGAGATGGGGCTGAGAATTGGCTCAGTGAAATGGAGAAATACTTTGCAATAAGGAATTTCTCAAAAGAAACAAAGGTGATATGGGGAGCTTATCAGCTTTCCCATGAGGCATCTTCATGGTGGGACAACCGTAAGGCTGAGTTAAACATTGATGAAACTAATATCACATGGGATCAATTTAAAGGTTACTTTAGGCAATGTTGGCTGCCACAACTTTACTATGATCAGAAAATGACTAAATTCCAGAACTTAGCTCAAGGAAAGCTAACTGTAACTGAGTATTGGGAGTGGTTTACTAAACTCCTTAAGTATGTACCTCAGTACCAAACTGATGAGAAGTTTAGGATATGGAAATTCATCATGGGATTGAATCTTGTTATAGGAGGAGAGGTGGATGTTCACAGCCCAACCATGATGGAAGGGGTTGTTGAAAAGGCCATAAGGTAGGAACAAAATTGAAGGAAATTTCTGCTCATAAGGAGGAAGTAAGGAAGAAAATCCCCAACTCCTCTTCATCATCTCTTGCACCTAAGAAAGGACCATGGAAGAAATTTGGAATGAAAAGTAAGTTTTCATCTAATACTAATAAGAAAGCAGAAACAAACAAGTTTGCTAGAAATGCACAGAACAACTTTGTCAAGAACAATAATAATGGACAAAAGTCCTATGGGGGTCAGAATGATAACTCTAAGGCTGGAAATAAACCTGAGCCTAGAAAGGGACCTGTAGGAGGCTGTTATAACTGTGGAAAAGATCATTACACAAATGAATTCCCTTTGGAAAAGGATGATCATAATCAGCAGCACAAGATACACACTGCAGTAGCTGACAAGCAGGCTGAGAAACAAGCCATGCCTATAGAATTTCTAGGTAAGTTATTTGGTTTACATGTAACTATTATTTTTGATACCAGAGCTACGGAATGTTTTATTTCTCTAGTAAATTAGCATCAAAACTAAAAAGAAAAGCTAGAAACATGGATAAAACATGGACTGTATAGTATGGAAACAATGTTGTTCATACAGTTAGTATGTGTCTTTTTGGAGCAGTCCTTGATTTACCTAACTTTTCCACTGAAGTTGATCTTTATGTTGCACCTTTGGGGTCTTATGATGTAATCATAGGTGTTAATTGGTTAGCAGAACATAAGGCTAAAGTGGAATATTTTGAAAAACATATTAGTTGTTTAGATGACCTACAAAACAACAGAGATTCAGGGTGTGAAACATGATATTTCTGTTAGAAAACTGTCAGCTATGCAACTTAAAAAGGCTAAAAATAAAGGTTGTACCTTATATGCAGTAAAAATTGTAGAAACAACTGAAGAGGACAACGATGTCATGGAATGATATCCATTGTTATGAGACTTTAGTGATGTGTTTTTGGAAGAATTGCCAGGTCTTCCACCCAAAAGGGAGTTTGATTTCATAATTGAGATCAAGCCTAGAATAGAGCCTATTTCTAAGGCACCGTATCAAATGACTACTATAGAATTAGTAGAGCTTAAGGCTCAGTTGTAGGAAATTTTGTCTAAAGGTTTGATTAGACCAAGTGTTTCACCTTGGGGAGCACCAGTAATTTTTGTGAAAAAGAAGGATGGAACACTTAGATTGTGCATTGATTATAGAATGTTAAACAAAGCAACAATCAAGAATAGATACCCACTCCCTAGGATTGATGATCTATTTGAGCAGATGCATGCAGCATCGGTATATTCTAAGATAGATCTTTGATCTGGATATCATCAATTGTGGATTAAGGATGAGGACATTCATAAAACAACTTTCAGAACAAGGTATGGACATTATGAGTTCATGGTCTTACCTTTTGGATTAACAAATGCACCTGCAACATTTATGAACTTAATGAATAATATCTTTCAAGAATACTTGGACAAATTTGTGCTCATATTCTTGGATGACATTCTCATATATTCTAAAAGTATTGAGGAACACCATGAGCATCTGAAGATAGTTTTGGAAATTTTGAGAAAGAGATGGTTATATGGTAAGCTATCTAAATGTTCTTTCTATGACACAGAAGTACACTATTTGGGACATGTAATAAGTAAGAATGGAATTGTTGTAGATCCTTCAAAATTGTAGCTATAACTGAGTGGCCTACACCAAAGAATGTACATGAAGTTAGAAGCTTCATGGGGCTTGCTGGTTACTATAGGAAATTTGTAAAAGATTTCTCTAAGGTGGCTGCACCAATAACTTCTTTACAGAAGAAGGATAAAAAGTTTGTTTGGAGTGAGAAATGTGAAATTGCATTCAAAACTTTGAAGGAACAGTTAACTTCAGCACCTATTCTAGCAGTACCAGATCCTAATGGAGATTTTATGGTGGTAACTGATGCATCTGGTGAAGTTCTAGGAGGTATTTTGTTACAAAATGATCATGTCATAGCTTACAAAAGTAGAAAACTAAAGTTACATGAGTTGAATTATGCTCCACATGATTTAGAGCTTGCTGCCATTGTTCATGCACTACAAGTTTGGAGGCATTACCTGCTTGGTAAACCTTTTGAATTGAAAACTGATCATCTTGGGCTGAAGTATATCTTCACTCAGCCAAATCTTAATGCAAGACAATGAAGATGGTTAGATTTTTTGTCTCAATATGATTTTGACATCAATTATATCAAGGGTAAGGAAAATAGAGTGGCTGACGCTCTAAGTCATAGGAAGCACATTTATGCTCTTATAACATTGAGAACTCAATTTAAAGATGAAGTAAAAAGTGTTATGGAATCTGATTCTTACTTTTAGCAAGTAAAGACAATGCTTGCTGCAGATCCAAATGATTTGAGGTATAAAGGTTTTCACTTTGATAATGAAGGAATCTTAAGATTTGAAAACAGGGTATACATACCTTCGCTAAATGATTTAAGAAAGAAATTGTTAGTAGAATTTCACAATTCACCTTTTTCTGGACACCCTGGTATTACAAAGATGCTTGCTGATATAAAACAACAATATTTCTGGAAAGGAATGAAAAAGGATGTTATTGATTTTGTGACACATTGCCTTGAATGTTAATGTGTTAAAGTGGAACAAATGCACCTAGTCTGGTTTATTGTATCCTCATAGCATACCGCAGTACAAGTGGCAAGTGATAAGCATGGAACTTTGTACAAGGGTTGCCTATGTCAAGAAATAAACATGATGTTATTTTAGTAGTTGTGGATAAACTAACAAAGGTAGCACATTTTATTGTTGGTAATCTGAAGGATGATTCTCCTGTATTGGCTAAAATATTTGTACACGAAATTTTCAGATTACATGGAGTACCTGAATTAATCATATCGGATAGAGATCCTAGAATGATGTCAAGGTTTTGGCAAATGCTTAATGCAGCTCTAGGAACTAAGATGAATTTCAGTTTTGCGTATCATCCAGAAACGGATGGACAGACTGAAAGAGTCAATCAAGTTTTAGAGGATATGTTACGAATGTATTGTATGGACCAGCAGTATAAGTGGGAAGAGTACCTTCCACTAGTTGAGTTTGCATATAATAACACATATCATGCCTCTCTTAAGATGGCACCTTTCAAAGCATTATACGGAAGAAAATGTAGAACCCCTGTTAGTTGGGACAACATTGAGGATAGAGAGGTAATTGGACCTGAAATTCTTACTGAAATGGAACAACAAGTTAAAATGATTCGTGAGTGCTTGAAAGAAGTAGCAGATAGGCAAAAGAGTTATGCTGATTTAAAGTGGGTTGACAGGAAATTTGAACTTGGTGAGAAAGTCTTTCTTTGGGTTAAACCGAAAAAGATCTCTATAACTTTTGGCAAGGCTGTCAAGTTATCACCTCATTATGTGGGACCTTTTGAGATAGTTGAAGTAATCAACCATGTAGCTTACCGTTTAGCATTACCTCCTGCTTTGTCACGAATGCATGATGTTTTCCATATTTCTTTGCTTAAGAAATACATTTCAGATTTATCACATGTGTTAAATTGGAATTCCTTGTAGGTCCAAGACCCAGGAATAATCATGGTTAAACCCATTCGAGTGCTGGAAACTCACCAGTTACATTTGAGAAATCATGAGATAATTCAATGTAAGGTCCAGTGGGACTAGTTTAATGAAGAAAGTGCAACCTAGGAAAACCTGGACGATATGAAAACTACTTTTCCATATTTATTTGATCAGAATTGACTATGATGACTGATAAAATTTGTGATTTTATCTTTATATGACAATAAGTCTACCAGTTATGGACAGACAACTATTTATTTTTGAATAAACAGCTATGTGAATGCTGATTTCTAGAACTTTAAATTCAGATATTGTTGCAAACATATGTTAAGAAAGTGAATAAATTGATTATCCTGAATGCAATGATTAAAATGAGATAATCATTGGGATGATGATTCTTTTTAGGAGGGAAGTATGTAACACCTTTAACAAACTGTTATATTTCTCTTTGCATTACAAGCGTTGGCAAGTGATTTTCTTGAATGAGGTGTGTTTCCTTGATTGTTGAAAATCATGCTTGTTATGGATAAATCATCTCTGCTCTAGGATTCAATGGACTGAAATGATATGGCTTTCAGGAATCCATTTTCACTTCTTATGATAAGCTGCAATCAAATTTTTAGAGTTGCAAACTTATCTCTTGTACTGACTCATCCTTGGATCAATTTCAGTGATCCAAGGAATGTTTTAAATCTTCTTAACAAACTGAATGGTAAATTTACATTCATTGGTTGAGAGACATAGCAGAATGAACCTTGTATGTTACAAGTTCTTTGGACTTGAGTGATCGTGTCTTCATTTGGTTTTATGTTGTGCTTGGGTCTTTGGGATTGACCTTTGTAGGGTGCTTAATGGCGTTAAGGGAAATAGAAACCTGCTTCAGGATTCTTGAGAAAGAGAGAATATAAACATGTCCTATATCTAATAAGGTCTATCCTAATGGGATTCGAGACTCAGGTAAATTTTCCTAACTCTTTCTACACCACTCTATGTGGGATGACATCCTAACCTAAGTTGTTAATACTAAGTTAGTATGAAGGGAAATAACCTAAGGGATGCTAAGTTATTTCTAACCTATTGCCTAATACTATTTGGTTAAGCTATGTCCTAACCTAAGGTGGCACTCTATTTGTTTAAAGGTTATATCCTAAGGTTATAATTTTAAATTAACCTAAAAATCTAACCTAAGCAAATTGTATCTATCCTAAACTAATGGGGTATGAAAGGGAACCTATGGGTCAATTGGTAAGTGGGATCTAAGTAGCGGTTCCTAAGCTATTAATGAGATTTGATTTTGATTTAATAGGGCAGAAGTACTGCTAGACTTGGTAATTGCATGAAAATTTAGTGGAACCTACGTGGAGGCATCACTAAGTTTGGAAATGCATGTTGAAGTTCAATTTGGTCTCGCCAACTTTGGATGGCGGTGGCAAGGAGAGATAAGTGGGAATATGTAATTTATTGTCATTAATTCACCTCACTTTTGGTGAGCAAACCATCTAGGAAGGCATGCTGGTAGATTTCTTGGGGGTTGTTTGGTTTTGCATGCTTCACAATTTTTTCTCTGCATGGAGCTATCTGGTTCTTCGAACCAGTAGTTTGATCTTCACTTTGTGGCTATTTTTTATTTCTCTGATCTATTTTTGATTCGAGGAAAGTATATGAGGCATTTTGGAAATTTTTTATGGTTGGTTGATCTTGCTTGGAGAAGAAGAGGTGTTGGAAACTCGACTAGAATTCTTCTTCGAATTGACAGAGGCACTATTAGGCATGATAGGCTCTACCCATTAATATTTCTTGCTTTCTTCTAAATGATTCATTAAAACAATTCTGCTCACTTGAGATATATTTTTGCATGATGTGTCTGGTTATTTACTTGCATGTTTTCATGAAATCTATGTGGGTTTTGGAATGTGAATCCATTGTTGTTAATGGTAGTTTTGGGAACTTTCTTTGTACTAGTTATTAGTGGTATTCGTGAAAACTTACATTTGAAGCTCTGTAACTTGTATTTGAAGCTCTGTAGCTTGTATTCGAAGCTCTGTAACTTGCATTCGAGACTAGTATTGACTGAACTGGCTTTGTTGCTTGTATGGTTCTGAATCTCTGTTTTAGTCTTGTGTTTCATTGAGCTTGAAGTGGAGCTTCATGGTTGTTCTAAGCTTGTATTGAAGCTTCGTGATTTTTATGAGCTTTTATTGGGACTTTGTGTTGGTTTTGGACTGAGTTGGAACTTGGTGTAGTTCTAAATTTTTGTTGAATCTTTGTATTCAACAACTGTACTCGTATTCAGTTCTTGCAGATGCTGAACTTACTGTTGAGTTATTGAGTTTTGTTTTGTACTTACGTTCTGAACTGGAGTTTTATTCTCATTTAAGTATTTGAGAATACTTGGACTCATATTAGAGCATTGGTGTTTTGGTTTTGAGCTTATATTTAGGGCTTCATGTTTCTTATAGGCTTGTATTTGATCTTGTGTTTGTCTGAGCCAGTGTTAGAGCCTTGTAAAGTTCTGAACTTATGTTTGAAGCTCATATTTGACACTTTATAGGTATTCCATTATTATGTGTTCTGGACTTATGTTGGAATCGACATGTTTACCTGTATCGTGAGTTGGGTTTGGTTGGTATTTGGTTTTGAAAATCTTTATTCTCTTTTAAGATTGTCTACTAGAAGGGGTCTTGAGAGTTTTGTTTTGGTCGGAAGTAGACCATGTAACTTCTTTTTGAAACCTCCTCTGTTTTGATTCTTGTGAGGGAATGGTTATATTACTTCTATCTTTTAGGCCGCATGGTGTTCTTGAATTTGATAAGGCGTGAAAATTGAAAATGTATCTTCTTCTTCTCTACCATGAGTGAAACCATGTCTTGTGGGAAGCTTGACTGTTTTGTTCTTAGAAATAAATGGACTGGAACTAATTCCTGTTGTGGGATTAGTTGATCTTTAGTTCCTTTGGATCAGTTGCTAAGAGATTAGAGATTATGGAAGTATATTATTTACTTTCCTTCTTATTATTGATGTTGAAACAAATTCTTTCTTGTCATAAGCTTTTAACTGGAACTCGAGAAGCTTGTGTTGATTATGTTTAGTCAAGATGGAAGAAGTTTGGGAAAGTAATTTTCCTAAACGAATTGTGTAGTTTCTTACTCTCTTCTGATCTTTTATCTGATATTTTATCTGATTTTTGGGATTTAATAGAATGTGAATCTAAAACCTATTATAACGAGTGTCGTATGAAACAATACAATATTTCTGTTCAGAATGCTTCTATTGTTGTTCTTTTTCGATCGCGATCTTATTACTCATTTGCATTACGTGTTGATGTCTTGTAATGGGAATTGAGTCCTTTGAGTCCATGAGATGTAGTGATCCTTGTTTATCTCTCACATCCATAGATTTATGTTCCTTGTTGGATTCATTGAATGAGTCTCCAGTTTTTAAAAGAGAATTGAAAATGTTCTCTTGGGGACAATAGACTGTTTAGAGTCTTTACTATGAATTTTGTTTTGATATTTGAATTGAACTTGAGCTTTGTAAATGGAAATAGGAAACCAGTTTGTAAGTTTTGTAATGGAAAGTTTGTAGTGTTCATTCTTTGACTGTGTATTTAGTTTTGTGTTCTCTTTTGGAATTAGATAAAGAATTTCTAAGTTTAAATTAGATAATGGATTTCATTTCATAGTATAAATGAAATGAATTAGGGATTGGGTCCTTTTCTATTTGAGATCCTTTTTATGTTGACTATATAAATTCATTGACTGAACTTCTCTTTAATTGATTCTCTTCTGAGATGGGAACTTCTTGTGGATTGGTTAAGAGATTTATTTTTCTTGAGTATAGCTTGGATTTGTGGACAGTCTAGTTTCAAACCTTTGAATTATATCTACTAACATATAGAAGTTAGTAAGACTTTCAGTTAGACTGTTTTATCTCCTAATCTTCTTGGATTGAATTGGGATTATTGTTTAGATGTTGTCTCTTTATTTATGGACTCCTTATATTGCTATCTTTGGATTGAGGTAGTGTTGAGTTTTCTAAACCTGATTCTATCCTTTAGATGATTTGTGTATAGGTAATATGAATGTTTTGATTCTCTTCTTTTGTTTATATTGAAAGATGAATCTTCCTTATATGAGCTATGTTGTAATTAACTTCTTTTACTACTTAGAAAAGATAAATGTGTATTTCTATTCTTATGGAATTATGAGGATCATAAATCCCAATTAGATGACAAGAGTCCCATACATTGATTGTTCAATGTTTAAAGACTACAATAACCAACCGAGTGATAGGATCAATTAAACCTTGTGATATAATTCTAATGTTGCGGATTATATTAATTTCTTTTCTTAAAAGTGAATTCATACTCTTTTATGGTACTTCTTTTCTTGATGTTATTACTTATGATTGTTTTTATGATGTATATTAATTGTTTCATTAAAGCAGAGTTGTTTAATGGAACAATTAGTGGAATGCACTTTACTTTAATGATTAGTGCTTATCATGCTCAGTTCATTGAACTAACCCATGCTAGAAATTTTATAGATGGACATCATAAGTGATAAAAGAAGACAAGAACTTTTATGACGCATTGGATTATTTAATTTGGGATCTTATGTAAAGAGTTTGAATCATTCTTGAGATGTATTGGAAAAGAAAAGTGTTGTTCTTTTAAGATCTTAATTATAATTGACAATCAAAATGTCTGAATTGCATAGTCTTGTAAATGGATATTTTAAATCATGAATTGAAAGGTTTTGTGTTTGACTCAAATTTGTGATGTGAATTCTTTGGTAATTGAATGCCGAAATTAATAGTGATATCTTGGCAATATCCCTTATATTTGTTTGTATATTATTAATGTTATCAAATATCAAGTTGGATTAAGGAGGTAGTATAATCTCCCTTATTATAATGAATTTGTTAAATTACAAAATATGTCGTTCTTTAACTACACAACCATATTTTAATAATAAAATATGCTTGGGACATACAATTAAACTATATGAGTAACAAATGATAAAAAGGTTATGTTAAAACCTAACATTTAACCAGGTACATGAAGACTCTTCCTCTCCCAAAGAACGAAAGATAAGATGAATACTGGTTATGATCCTTAACCTTTATATCTTTATTTTATAAAGTAAACACTAGTTGAATCTAGGTGAATGTCACGCTTGATTTGGACAACTAAGTTGCATTAGGAATTAAACTTTGATGTTTGTTGTCCTGTTTTTGGGATAATTGCTTGTTATGCCATGTTAATGAACAATAATGCAACAAGGATTAATGAAGTTATCCTTATCTAATTAAGATAAGTATGGGTAAAGAACTTAATAAATGTTGGAATTATGGTTAGGCATGGTTGTTGTAATCTGAATCTTAATCCAATTTAATTATGATTAATGACCACTAAGGGGGTATGTACATCTTGATGAATCAGTTTTAACAGATATTGGTGCATGCCAACTGTAGGACTCTACCCTCAAGAAGTCTTGGGACTTCTCAAGGATACAGTGTTGCATTTTACATGTGGCAACACCCTACCGTATTTCTTCATCTAGATTTATGCACATCTGGACTTGAACTTAGTTTCTCTCTAGGTCAAGTTAGTAGCATGTTTAGGATAGGTAGTAGCTTTCAATGACTCAGGGTACCTCGGCACATCCGGTTGACTTAGGTCAACCGAGTATGCCCATATACCCTAAGTCATCATGAGCGTCTTCCTATAATAAATTATGTTTCTAACCCGGGCTAGGGTCAAACCTTGGGCAAGTGGACTAACGGTAGTCAGTAAAGACCATTCAAGATAACAGAAGAGTGAGGTGAAGGACGTATTCTGGAATGACGAGTATGTCATCTAGGAATAGTAACATGAATAGTATGTTGAAAATATTTGGCCAAAGTATCGCAAGCTGTTGGTTGCGTTGTCCTATGTCACCTAGTTTAAAGCAACATGATGTCAGATGAATATTGGTAACAAATATTCAGATAGGTTCTTTAAATAGATCACTCAGTACCCAGAATAGGGTAGGAGAACCAAGTATACATAGTATACGTAAAGTATTCTATACTTTAAGTTAACATGAGAGATCTGTTGGTAACCGAGTCATGGAATGAGAGATCGATAGTATACTGAGTCATTACAGCTGCATATGGTTATCTGTTATAAGATTGATTGGCATGGAATGTGTGTTCTAAATGATGTTTTATTTAGAACAGAGAACATTATGTTTAAAAAAAAATTCCTTGTTTTTAAAGTCTTAAAATGGGAATGTTACATGCTGTTGGTTACCATTTATTCACCTTAGCAACCTTTTTTTTTGGGTTGGCACATTTTGAGATCAAAGAGACAATAAGAGAGATGCATGCAAGTAGAACCATAGTATTTTTCAAGAACCCAGACATCTACAGCCAGCACCATGATAGATTTAGAGGTATTACACTCACAGAAGTATTCCAGGAAGCACTACTGATGCACCTAACACCATTCTTCTGATCAATTGCTATCACCATTCAACCATCAAACTTGCATCATAGTAAGTGTATCTTCTAGCAGTATAGTATATTTCAATATATTATCCTTTGTTACTTTTGTTATCTATTTATACTTTGCATGTTCATTTCCCATCTTCTACTTATTTGTAGACTTAGCAATTCCTCTACCCACACCACCAAATCACCCGTTCCTGTTTATTACACACCTCGAAGTATACCAAAGACCTTTATAAATCCCCCTATCCACCCTTCCATATCTATTTAGCTTCAGTTCAATCCCCATAATTAGATCTCATTGAGTTCCTTTCACCGCGACCCTACCGACATCATCGGTTACCCATGACCATTGTCAGTTTTGTCTAAACTGTCATCGATTGCACTAGACCAACATCAGTATTTTTGTTTCCTACATTTTACCAATAAAAAAACCAAAAAACCTTCTACCAAGTGACCTAAACAACCCACAACCTAACCCTAACCAATTCTAACATCCTGACACCTACCTACCCTTCTGATCTGACTATAGCCTAGCCTATTATGTTAGATTTTCTTATTGTGTTTGAATGAAATACTTAAATCATATCAACTAGAGTAGGAATTTATTTATTTCTCACATTAATTTGTTTTAAATAGTGGATTGATAGCTATCTAGGGAATATCACACTTCCCAGATCTAGCACATGTTAGGCAGTCCACTTTCACATATTGTTTAACTCTTCTTTGGTTGTCTTGTTTTCTATTTCAGGTAGTTCCTCATAGCCAAAAGGAATCTCTCATAGTCAACATCAGATCGAGAAGTCAGAATGCATGCATCAACCTCCAAACTAGCATAACTAGGTATTCCTCCTTGGCCCTTACCCTCATCTATCCCGTCACATTCCAAAAATGTAAAGAGAATAGAGAAACATTTTGGCATGCCCAGTGGGACCCATCCGGGGTTCCCTTCATTTTTCTTCATTCCTAGGTAAATATGATGTGTTTGTTTACTTTCTAAAAGTATTCACACTAAATCTCTTTCCTTGGTAATACTCTCTTCTTCTAATTGTCTAAAAGAACATCTATTTTCCTGTGCTTAAAATGAACCATTTCTTATTTTTTGCATTTACATAAGTAGTGAAGGAGCACATTCCTACCCATTAATGTCATTTGCTTCATTGAACGTAATTTGTCAATTTAGGTTTAAAATTGGTTGAATTTCATCCTTGCATGTTGTATTTATCTCACATTAAATGAGGGCAACCTATATGCTAGAAGTCATGCCTAGTTGATGGTTGACAAAAAGAATTGTAGAAAAGCACTCTCTCTTCTTCTTCTACCAAACTACACAAAATTAAAAAAATACAGATCTTCTTAAACAACATCTCACCTAGAAGAAGTTTTCAATGATCACACAATTATTGGATTGATAGTGGGCACCCATCTGGTTACATCTTTCTAGTCATTACCTAAAAGGATGACCCGCCCACACCATAACATTACCTAAAACTTCTCCTTTTAGATATCCTTCTTCGTAGAAATCCTCCCTCACCAAAACCTCTACTCTAAATTAGTGATTCAATATTCTAAATAGCATAATCTCAACACATTAAAAATCACTTGTTTGATACGTGTTTTTAGCATTTGATTGATGTGCATTTTGAGGTGTGAGGATACATTTCTCCATTTTTCCATTATTTTTCCTTGCACACTCCACAATCACAGTTAGAGTATTCTGATTTATTTTGAGTGTGTTAGGACCTCATTATATCGTCTCCAAGTTTCTGGGTTGATCATAACTCTGATCTCAACTCACAACAATCTATTTTCCTGCATTCTTCAAATTTTCACAGTAACCAACATTAGTTTATCCACTGGTGTCGGTTTACACCTCACCATCATCGGTTCTACCAAACCATCATTAGTTTCTTGTACTTTTGGTTAACTTTCCCAAAGGACACCTATTCTCATCTTCTTCACTATTTTGAGTTTTTTTTTCGAGTCTTTGTACTCTCTGTATTCTCATAAACGGTCATCATATAACTTACTATTTGACATTCATCAGTTTTTGTCCCTGTTGTCTCCCTAAAACTACTCTATGTTTTCATAACCAAATTAAAATTTTTTGAACTCATGCCCTTCGTTGGTGTTTAAGCTAAGTTAGAGACTAAATAAATTAGTAAAAGTTATGCCCAAGATCTGTTTAAACCTTTGTTTTGCCCGTTTTTAGAAATCCTCCATTTCCCGGTTTGTGCACGTAATATCCTCTTTGCAACCTCCATTTTTTATCAAAAATTTTCACTTGTTCTATGGCCTAGGCTGTCAAATCATTGTTTTTCCTCCATGCCTTTGGTTCATGAAGGAAATTCGATGAAGTTTTTGTCCTCTGCGTATTTTCCATAGTTGGGATGACAAGTGTCTTTTCCCCATCAAATTTTGACCCCAATGAATCCAGGTACGTGGTCAGATCCTATTGGATGGGGAGGAACGGGATTTTTGGAAAACTTAACACTTTTGGTCACTCTTGGAAAAAATGGTAAATTTTCCTCATGGCCTCAATCAGGCAATAAAGGTAAAATTCAAATTTTGAGCCCGTAGAAAAAAGTCAAAGTGGACGAGCGGGTCATCGGGGCACTTTTGGAAAGTTAACCAAATTCCCAAAAGTGAAGTAAAAGTTCTAGAATGCTCCGTGGCACTGCCAAGGTCTTGGGCCCGCTTTTGAGAAGTCAAAGTGGAGGAGCAAAATGGTGGAGGAAATTGAGCCTTTTTCCAAAAAAAAAGGTTAAAATGTTTAGAAAAGAGTCGCGACCCCATTTTTCAATCAAAAGATGCCACATGTCAAGCGTTCAATCGGAGCAGCGGATCGGCAAAGAAATTTGTTTTTTTGAGCCTCTTTGCAAAATAGGGAGAAAGTCAAAGGTGAATCCCGCCATTGAAAATTCAAAGCGGGAGAGCGAGGCGATGGAGGAATTTGAGTTTTTGAGCCTTTTTTCAAAAAAGGTTAAAATGTTGAGAAAATAGTTACAACCCCGTCTCTAACCAGAACGTGCCATGTATGCTAGCCAAATCGGAGCAGCAGGGCCGGCGGAGGAATTTGAGTTTTTGAGACTTTTAAAAAAAAAGGTTAAAATGTTGAGAAAAGAGCTGCAACCCTGTTTTCAATAAGAACGTACCACATGTCTAAGTTGAAAATTCAAAGCGGGGCTGCGGGTTAATTTAATCCGAATTGCTAAATCTCACAAAAAATCACAAAATGTAAAAGGATTCCCCCGTAACCGTTCCAACTCCTTCCTGCCACGTGGATGGCTCAATTTCAAAGTTAGAGGAGCAAATTAAATGGCCTATATTTAAACTGGAAAATCAAATGTAACAGTTGCTTTGGAAGATCTAGTTTTTAACCCGCCATGAGTGTTTTCTTCACAATGGAGGAATTTGAAGAGGTGTAAATGATTTGTAAAGATTGTAACCATTTTGACAAAGGATATAATGGCTCCTTAGAGCCATTCCAGGGGGCTGACGATCAATTTCAAAAAGACCAGAGTGCTTTGTACCTAGAAGAGACAGAAAACACCATACTTCTTCTATTTTCCCTTCTCCTAAGATTTTCCTCTATTCTCAAAGCTCTGTACAAATGTTGCTTTAGCTTCAATAATAAAAGAAGGAATTTTTTCCTTTTTGATTGAGAGATTGATTAGTAACTTGCGACCAATGAATTTCATTCAATCTTGTAGCTTCTCCTGTAGATTTATTTTTCTTCTAACTAGAAATGCATGTAAATTAAATTTCTAATTAATGTGTGTGGGAATCTGATATTCTACTCACAACATTGGTTTCTCCTATCTCCATTCCCACTCCCTTTCCCATTCTCAGACAAAGTTTCTTTCCTAGTGAGAAATTTCTTGCTTTGGTACAAGGTTAGTGGAGTTCCCCTATTGGATCTTTGGTCGAAAGCCCATCATTGAAATCCACTTTTTCACACATGCATATATGGAAGTTGCACCATTCAAGTAGAGGGACTTATATTCCCATAGTGTTGGCTCGAAATTCACCAATTTTTCCACAAGACAAATTTTCTCACCAACAATTTTTGGCGCCCACTGTTTGACAGATTTTATAGCATCTGCACCTAAAAACAACATCAAGGTCATAAAATACAAAAAAAATATTCTAGAAGAAAATTTTCTGGAGATTGAATAATCACACACACTACATGGATGTAAATCATGGCTATTCTGGGAAATCCTTCTGTTGAGAGACCTGATTTACTCTTTCACATCCAAGAAGACATTGCTTTCCAATCTAAGAGAAGCTATTTGGTATAAGAGACAAAGTATCAATCAATACTTCATTTCCATAAGGATTCTAGCGCTAGAAGAGGAACATGTTGTCGAATTAGAAAGGCAGAGACAAATTCCAACACCCTAGAGAAGATCATAAACTTTCAAGCTGGCTGATAGAAGACACACCCAAAAACTGAGGTAAGGAGGAAAAATTCATCCCACATTTGAAGATCTTGAAAGAGAGGCAGTTGTTGAAGAGGAGATAAGGGCTCAACTTGAAGAAATAGAAAGACTCCAAATTGAAGCAAAAGAAAGAATAGTAGCAGAAGCAGCCTTAGCAAGATTGGAGGATATAAATGGGAATAGAATGGGTCATCATGAGTGTGAGGAATGTAGGCCTAGCATACCATGGGGAATAAATACTGGTCCAATTGCTCTTCCACAACCACTTCATGAGCTCCCAAGAGGCTCAAGAAAGAACTTCCCAAAATTCAAAGGGGATGGTTCTCAGCTCCTTGAAGAACATGTTGCAACATTCATCACTGCTTGTGGAGTGTTGGGAGTTGAAGATGAAGATGTCTCAGTTAGGATATTTTTGGATTCACTCCAAGAAAGAGTTGTTGAATGCTTCTACATGTTGCCTCCAAGATCTGTCACATGTTGGGAAGATATAAGAAGTGCATTTGAACATAGGTTCAAGAGTAGAGAAGATTGTTAGGATCTGCTAGTCTAATTGGTTCAGATGAAGAAGGAGACCTCTGAATCAATGAGAGATTTTGTAGCAAGGTATAATAGGTTGACAAGAAGGATCCCAGAAGATGTGGTACCCCTTGAAAATAACTTGAAAAGGTTCTTCATCAGTGCTTTTCCATCAGAAGTTGGTTTCTTCCTTAGAAGATCCCAACCAAGAACATTGAGGGAATTTCAAGACTTTGCATTTGAGACTGATGATGATCTAATTCTTTCTAGCAAATTGAAAGGACCAAATGGGAAGCAAAAAGGTCAAAGTTCAAATTCATTCACCACTAATCCAATGTTCCAAAAAATGGCAAATGACCTAGTTTCTTTGAAGAAGCGGCTGTCACAAATCACAATGAGGAATGCTCCAAGGAGACAAAATCCTCCTGATAGACCAAGAATTACTCCACCTCCTCATAGGATTGCTCTTTAATCACCACCAGACAATGCCATCTATGACACTAGTGATTCAAAAGAACTAACAGACATTGAGGAAACTAAAGAAGAAAGAATGGATGACTATGAAAACTATCTTGAAATTTAAGAGGTTGGCATGCAAAATGTCTTTATTGAATACATTGATGATGATGAAGAAGCTCCAAGTTTTTCATGTGCTGTTTTCACTCATGCACAATCCAAGACTGGTGTTTTAGCCTCAACAGTTGTAACCGAGAGTAGGAAGAACAAATAAGATAGCTCTTCAAATCCTCCACTAAACAAGATCATCAGCAGAGGATCACCATTACCACTTTCCATGGAATCAGCTAGAGAGAAATTAGATTCAATGGTTTTTAAGGATCACATTGTTGTGCCAAGTAAGTTATCTGATTCTTCTCCCAACTCAAAAGTTGTTAAGAGTAATTCTCTTCTAAATATGGTTTCTGTAAGAACATCTAGTTTTCAATCAAAGGCTACACCCCCATCTCCTTCCAAGCCAATTGCTACATTTGAAAAGGAGAACCGAACACCAAAAGTAATGATGCATCTTCTATTTAAGTCTTCATCCACTACTGGAACCTCTTCCTCATCTACCATAACTTCATTTGACTTTGTAGAGCATGCTAGAAAAACCAAAGTCCAGCTCTCTAAAATTGAATACCTACAAACACATCCTACCCAATTTGACAGATTCATCAAGGTAGTTTGGGATGGTAACTCTACATCCCCAATCTCTAATTTTAAATGCTTACTTCACACACCATCCCAATCATCTTCTCATCAAAGGTTTCCAGCTAAACAATTGTATTATAGATTTTGGAGCCTCAGATAATGTGATGCCAACAAAAGTTGCAAATGCTCTGGGCCTCACTTTGACCTGGATAAATGGAACATGCTACTCAATGGAATCCAAACAAGTTCCATTGGTAGGAAGGATTAAGGATGCTCAGGTTACACTAGTTGATTACCCTGATAAAAAGATACTCTTGACCATTTTGGTGGCAGACATCCCAACATATTTTGGTATGTTGTTGAGTAGAAGTTTTTTCAGAGACCTAGATGGAGAAATAAAAATGGATTGGTCATCTGCAACTATTCCAGTGAAAGGAGAAATGAAGAAGCTACTGCTAGTCAGAAAAATGAAGTTCACAGTGAGGAAGAATGATGATCCAAGAGATGATATCCTTTTTCAAGATTGTGTACTAGGAAACTAATTCCTCACATCAAAAAAAGAGAACTCACCACTTCTCACGGAGGGAGAAGAAGACCAAATCTGGACAATGGATTTTGATGGCAGTCATTCCAGAGAAATTTTAGGAGCTGGTGTGGTATTATACTCTCCCTCCAATGAGGTTTATCCTTTTGCCTACAAGCTGCAATTTGACAATACAAATAATACAACAGAGTATAAAGCATTACTCTTAGGCGTGAATACAATAGAAGACATGGGAATCAAGAAGTTGAGATATAAAGGTGATGCTGAGGTTGTGGTGAAGAAGGTCCACCAACAATATCAGGTGAAAAATCCAAGGCTTGGGCACTATAGAAACAGAGTGTGGGACTGCATTGAATACTTTGATGCATTCTCCATTGAAGCTATCCCTAGGGAGCAGAATGAAAAAGTTGATTCTCTAGCACTGTCAGCTTCCTTAGTGACACCTCATCCTTCTTTTGGCAAAGGATAAAGTGACCATTGAGATGGTGTTCAGACCCATCATACCAGACAATGAAAATCACTGAAAGGTCTTCAATGATGACAATTAGATCCTATCCTTCTTAGAACAAAGGGAGAACTTCAATAATATTTTCTTTTAAGGAAGTGAAAACCCACACCGTGAATTAGTCTCCAAGTAAGAGAAGTAAGGAATTGAGGGAATTGATGAAGAGGGGGTAATCAAACTAAAACAGGAAGGTAATCAAACTAAAACATTTGATGAACTTATGTACTCACTACAACTAAGTTTGGGATGTATTTTCTTTTGAGGAACTTATGTACTCACTACAACTAATTACTTCACTAAATGGGTGGAATCCATCCAAACCAAGCAAGCCAGCTCTGAAACAGTCTATAACTTCATCAAGGAGAATATCATTGTTCTTTTTGGAATACCACAGAAAATTGTTGTAGACAGTGCCACTTATTTTTCTTCCAAGGATCTCACAGAGTTTTGTTATGGATTTAGAATCTCATAGGTAAATGGGCAAGATGAGTCAAGATCCCACTCTAAATACTACCCATAGGGAAATGGGCAAGATGAGTCAAGCAACAAGAACATTGTGACCATTGTTCGCAAGATGGTATATAAGAATCAAAGGAACTGGCACAAGAAGTTATATGATCCATTATGGGCCGATATGATCACTCCTAAGAAGGAAATAGGTATGCCACCTTTCCAAATGTTGCATGGAGTTGAGGTAGAGATTAATCTCACAATCAAGATTCCAACTCTCAAGTTGCTACAAGAAGTAGAAGATGGTCAATACAAAGACTCCATTGACAAGAGGATCCTCTTCCTAGAAAAATTTGAGGAAAGCTAATGCCAAGTGGTGGATAGAATTAGAGAACACCAATTAAAAGTGAAGAATATCTTTGACAAGAGGGAAAAGGCAAGAGAATTCAAGGTTGAAGATTTTATCCTGCTTTGGGACAAGAGAAGAGAACCAAAGGGCAGCCATTGAAATTTTGATTCATTGTGGCTGGGCCCATTCCAAATTCATGGAGCTTATGGTGAGAATGTTTTTCTCCTCTCATAATTAGATGGAATTCCATTAGAATTACCTCAAAGTGGGAAATACTTGAAACTATATCATCAGTGAAAGTAGGTTGTCCCTCACCTTGTACCATAGGTATTTTCCTGGTGTGTTTCCCTTTTCTGTTGTGTGGTTTTGGTTTTGTTTTGTTTAGTTTTGTTGTGTGTGGTTTGGCTTGTGTGTTCCCTCCTTCTTCCATTCTTTCTCATAATTGTACATGACTCTGTAAGGCCCAATGGATAAGGCACTAGTCAATGTAATATGTTTTGAAACTTGAGATTCTAGAGCCAACTTTTGACTCCTCATGTCGTGCCCTAGCCATGCCCAGTTCACGCCATGTCCCCAAGCTAGAGCCAGCTTTTGTCTCCCTAAAACTACTCTCTGTTTTCATAGCCAAATTAAAAAAATTTGAACTCATGCCCTTTGTTGGTGTTTAAGCCAAGTTAGAGACTCAAGAAATTAGCAAAAGTCATGCCCTAGAACTGTTTAAACCTTTGTTTTGCTCATTTTTAGAAATCCTCCATTTCCCAGTCTGTGCACGTAATATCCTCTTTGTAACCTCAATTTTTGATCAAAATTGCTCACGTGTTCTATGGCCTAGGCAAAATAATGAAGTTTTATCAAAAATCATTTTTTTGCCTCCATGCCTTTGGTTCATGAAGGAAATTCAAAAATTGGACTCAAAATAATGAAGTTTTCATCCTCTACGTATTTTCCACAATCGAGATGACGAGTGTCTTTTCCCCATCAAATTTTGACCCCAATGAATGTAGGTACATGGTCAGATCCTATTAGATGGGGAGGAATGGGATTTTTGGTGAACTTAACACTTTTGGTCACTTTTGGGAAAAATGGTAAACTTTCCCCACGGCCCCGATCAGGTAATAAAGGTAAAAGTCAAATTTTGAGCCCGCAAAAAAAAGTCAAAGCAGACGAGTGGGCCATCGGGGCACTTTTGGAAATTTAACCAGATTTCCAAAAGTGAACTAAAATTTCTAGAATGTTCCACGGTTCTGCCAAGGTCTCGGGCCTTCCGTTGAAAATTCAAAGTAGAGGAGCGGAATGATGTCAGAAATTGAGCCTTTTTCCAAAAAAAAAAGGTTTTAAATGTTTAGAAAAGAACCGTGACCCCGTTTTTCAATTAGAAGATGCTAAGTGTCAAACGTTGAATCAGAGAAGCGGATTGGTGGAGAAATTTTGTTTTTGAGCCTCTTTGCAAAATAGGGAGAAAGTGAAAGGTGAAGCCTGTCGTTGAAAATTCAAAGCAAGAGAGTGGGCCGGCGAAGAAATTTAAGTTTTTGAGCCTTTTTTCAAAAAAGTAAAAACTGTTTAGAAAAGATCCATGACCCCGTCTCTAACCAGAATGTGCCACGTGTCTAATTTGAAAAGTCAAAGTGGGGCTGTGGGCTAATTTGTTCCAAATTGCCAAATCTCACAAAAAATCACAAAATGTGAAAGGCTTCCCCCGTAACCATTCAAACCCCTTCCTACCACATGGATGGCTCAATTTCAGAGTTAGAGGAGCAAATTAAATGGTCTATATTTAAATTAGAAAATAGAATGTAACGGTTGCTTTACAAGATCTGGATTTTAACTCACCATGAGCGTTTTCTTCGCAATGGGGGAATTTGAAGAGGTGTAAATGATTTATAAAGATTACAACCATTTTGGCAAAGGATATAATGTCTCCTTAGAGCCATTCTAGGGGGCTGATGATCGATTTCAAAAAGATCAGAGTGCTATGTACTAGGAAGAGACAAAAAATGCCATACTTCTTCTATTTTCCCTTTTCCTTAGATTTTCCTCTATTCTCAAAGCTTTGTACAAATGTTGTTTTAGCTTCAATAATAAAAGAAGGATTTTTTTCATTTTTATTTGAGAGATTGATTGGTACCTTGCGACTAATGAATTTCATTCGGTCTTACAGCTTCTCCTATAGATTTGTTTTTCTTTTAACTATAAATGCATGTAAATGAAATTTCTAATTAATGTATTTGGGAATCTAATATTCTACTCACAACATTAGTTTCTCCTATCTCAATTACCTCTCCCTTTCCCATTCTCAGACAAAGTTTCTTCCCTAGTGAGAAACTTATTTCTTTGCCACAGGGTCAGTGGAGTGCCCCTGTTGGATCTCTAGTTGAAAGGTCATCATTTAAATCCACCTTTTTGCGCATGCATATATGGAAGCTACACCATTCAAGTAGAGGGACTTAGATTTCCATAGTGTTGGTTAAAAACTCACCAATTTGTCCACAAGACAAATTTTCTCACCAGTAGTCCCGTTTGGTCAAACCGTTCGTTTCTCACAGAGACCGATTTTGGTTACCCCTGAACCATCATTAGTCATCCTTAACTGGTGTCAATTACCCTATACTAATACATGACCCAAATCCGTTAATAACCACCTTCTTTTCTCATTCCTATTACTCTCTGTGGAATCTATAGGCTACAACATCATCTGATATACATTCATTCACATGGTGTTGACTCATAACCAAGATAACGCTCTTATATTCCATGTTAGTCGTCAACCACTCCCATCTAGTCCTTCACCACCCTCTTTCCTATCACCCATGGATCCAACCCTACCCACCACCATTGCCATAGGCAACGAGGAATTCACATGAATCCTCGATCAGAATCCCATGGCCTTATAGTTCTACCTTTCCCACTCTTCCACCCAGAACTCATTAGGTCAATTGTTATATGGCATGCATGTATCCATCTCTCCTATCCTTATCCCCACTTCTACATCATCCCCTACTAACTTCACTTTACCTTCACCTGCTTTACCCCCAGTGGCTTTGTAGCTAGGCCCCATACTTGCTATGACTACTGCATCTACAATATGAGTCACACATGTAGTATCTATTTTTCCCTAATTAACCACCCATACCATAACCACATCCACACCCATTGTCTCACATATACCAATTTCAACATAACCGCTAGTGGTTTCTGTGACCACTACTCAATTCTAGAATCTTTTCCTATCCATCCCGCAGTCTCTTCCCCCAATCACTACTAGATTCACTGCGGATGACCCACCTACATATATGTATTATCAACAACCCCCTATCTCGTATGACATTCATTCTAGATATATGCCCTTTATGTCAATCTCCTATTCTCAACCTTCCTATTCAGCACCGTCATAGACTAGAATGCCACCCACATAACATGTTCAATACCAGCCCTCTTACGCCTCAGGAGGAGCCCTTCCATCACATCCTCCCAATGACCTCATCAAATAAATTATTGTTGGGACCTCAAAATATTGGCTGAGTATAAAAAGGCACGTAGGTGTGCATAGGCCTAGTTGAAAAAGGGCACACAAGGAGAAGGCTTGCGTAAGACAAGGTTTAAGGAAGGATTTAAGAAAACTCATGGCACACACGTAGAATAGATCTAAGGTTTCAATACTTAGCCATATTGCACATTTTGGGTAGGACGTGAGAAAAGTGTGACCCGACTGCACATGCAAAGTGGATAAGGTGCTTCAACCTGGCAACGTGATACCCACGAAAGGAATATGCCCTGTGATAGAAGGTTCTACAAGATACATCATGGAAAAAATTGGGAGAGCTCAAGACCTAGAGAAGCATGCTCCCATGGAGGACCACATTCAAACACTTGGCATCAGATCTGAGGCCGCAAAATGATGAGTTGGTACTTTGGGATGCCTATTTATATGATCACGGCCACAGGAGAAAAAGAGAGAGGGATCAGATCAGATATAATAGAGGAGAATATAGAGAGCGGAGCTCTATGCAGAAATACTGCGAGAGCTCTGTCGGATTGGGTAGAGGCTATATATGGAAGTAATGTATTAAGGGGATTAGGATTTAAATTTTTCTTTGTATGGATGAAGGACATGATCCGTGCTGTGATGTATGAATTCTGTTTGATCAAGCTGTGGTAGTCTAATGGATCCATTGAATGTAATGAGATTACAAACTTAAATGAGTATGAAAGTAATTGATTCATTTCATATCTATATCTTTTCATTTTTATTCATGGATGTTATAGAATAGATGTAAATCCTTATGTATTTTCCTTTCTAGTATTGTTGTTCTATTTATTATATGTAAGTACCTTTTGTTTGGAATGAATACATTTTTCTAGAGAGTGTTTTACGACCTATGATGATTCTATCTCATTTCATTTCCACCTTTATTCATTAATTTCATGACATAGATGATGGTTTCCCCACTTAACTCACAAAAAAGAGAGATTTTGGCACCCGTGCATACCTCGGTTGAGCGCCCAGTGCCCCGTTGGGTGATAGATTGACGCGTGCATGGGATTTCTTTCCTTTATGATAAGTATAAAAATGAATACATCTTAGTTCTGTTATTGGGAACTATTTACAAATTTGTAGTGGGAAATGGCATACATCATGATCTATGTAATGAGTAATGACATAGTGTTTAACATTGGAAAGTGTTTAATCATAGTTCAAAAGCATGAAGGATGAGTTTGTTCAGAGATTTAACATTGGATCTGATTTTGATGCACATAGATGGGGAGACGAGAAAACTCTACCATGATTTGTATGAAAAAAATTATCTGTTGCTTCCAAGAAGAGTTATATGAATGGATCTCCGGCATATGCGTATAGATCAAGATGGTATTATAGATCACGCGCATGGACCTAGGAAGAATACCAGAGGCTGACAGGATGCAGATCTGATGTGGACTCGTGCTGTAGATCATTGGTGGAAAGGTGTGTTGGCTAGCTACACTATGGAGTATGTTATTTCTACATACTCTTATCCATAAGTTGCTGATTTTGAGTTTTTGTGGGAGCCTAGAGGATCATTTCTACATGTGCTTATCCCCTCTTAAAATGAAGATATTCATTGTTACCTTGAGTTTATAGGCATTTCTAATGGCCGGCTAAACTGTTCTAAGTGTTGGGCAAGAAAGCTAGGGTGGAGGAAGATGGAAAAGATTACGATAGAGAAAGAAAGGGAGTAGAGGCAGGCTCAAGTATAGTGAAGCATGCATGAAAGGGATATTGATAGGACAATGCAAGGTTGCAAGTGTGATGGATATATAGAGGTAGATGTTTTGGGAAGGAGTTGAGGTTCATCGCAGAGGACATGGAACCTAAGCAGTCTGTTCTACCCCAATATTGGAAAGTACATAAGAGAGAACCCTTGGGATTTTAATCAGAGTTCTCGTCGCATGGAGAGAGAAGATTCGTTAGCACGTATCTGAACCCACGCAGTGACCAAACCCTAGTGCTTAGTTTCCCATATCAAGGAAGGAGTATCGTTGACCCAATTGGTATCAGTGTAAGTGACAAATATGTGCACCCAGGAGATACAATTTTTCATTTCCCACTTCTATGGCTACGCATACTATTCAGTATTCAGAGGAATTTTTTGGACAAGGAGAAAGTACACAAGCCTTTGGTCTCACATCTGGGAGTGGCGTGGGGTACACTAGTGGTAGTGGGGCAATATCACATATCGTTGATGTGCAGTTTAGTGGAACTTTGGGGACCCTTGGCACGACCACTACAGGACCTGGTGGATCTGGTGGGTCTGGTGGGTCAGGAGGAATAGTGCCTGGTGGATCTGGTGGATCTCATAGGTCGGGAGGAACATGACCTATTGGATCTAGTGGATCTGGTCGGTAGGAGGAGGAACATGACCTGGTGGATCTGGAGGATCTAGTGGCTCAAGAGGAACATGATCTGGTGGATCTAGTGGATCTAGCGGTAGAGGAAACACCGGGGGGAACCAAGGCTCTATCTCAATAGGAAAAGGGCCCCAACAACCTCCTCAAGTATTATTTGAGATGTCTTTACATTTGACATATTACAAGGGTATTAAAGATGCTGCAGAACATGTTCACAAGTGTGAGTTGCTATGGCTCGCGAAGGGGATCATAACCCCAGAGCAAGAAGGCTAGTTAGTTTGCAACAATGTTACAAGGGTGCACACACATAGCTGGTATAGGAAATTTGACCCCCATCAAATGGTGGTGGATTATACTACCTTAAAGAACACCTTCTTGGTAGAATTTGACATCCTTGAGTTTGAAGAGAAGAGCATCAGTGCCCTGAAGGAGATTCAATAGGGAGTGGTGGAAAGTGTGCATGAGTATGATGCAAGGTTCAAAACCCTCCTATAAAAATTTTCATATGACATTCACCCTTCACAACATGCTCAATGGTTTGTTGGGGGTTTGATAACACCTTTTAGAAGAGCTTTATCTCATAAAACATTCATAGATCTGTATGAGGTGTTAGAAGCTTCTCTGTGCACACCGAAGTTGTTAGAAGTGTTGATACTGGTGTTAGCCTGTTCCTGGAGGCCCAAATTGTTGTTATGGCTAAGTAGCTAGAGAATTTGTTTGCAAACTCATCCCATGAGACTCACATTGGTATATGGTGTATAGATTGGTGAAGTAGAGGGGCATGTCAAGGATAGTTTCCCTCATAGGATAGTATGTACCATGACAGTAGACTATGAAATTTGTCATGGGGACCATGATGCAAGTAGATGCCCCTTGTTACAGCATGTAATTTGGAAGAATGTGTCTTGGTACTGTAAGATATGCACCTCTACAACCCATGATACTAAGGATTATAGGCTTATTGACCAAATCGATGAGGCCATTGATCATGGGGGTGCACCAAGCTAGCATTGCTAGTAGTTCTAAGAATGATGATCGCCATTATGAGGAGCGTACAAATGAAGGTTGTGCATGTGGAAGGGGGGATTTCATGGAGATATTATGTGGTCATGGTAACCGCAGAGGAGGAAGAAGTGAGTTCCCTTGTGGAACCTGTTTTAATTTTGGGTCTACAGATGATTACAAACGAGAGTGTTCAAATTTATTGCAATGCTCATGATGTAGAAAGAAACACAAGTTATGAGGAGTTCCCTGAGTTGTTTGAGCACATGAATCAGCAGCATCAAAAAGACAAGGGCACTACAATGGTAAGCATTAAGAAGATGGAAACATAATGGATGTCATGGGTAACACATGATACAGGCTTAGAACATGTTATGGTAACAACAAGAGTAGAGGTTGCTCACGTAAAGGAAATACTAAGGTAGAAGAGCCTAGTTTCAAGGGAAGAAGTGGTACATGGGAAGTACCCAGACCCTGCGCATCAAAAGGAGGTATATCAAGATACCATGGATGTCATTCAGATTTTACAAGGAGAAATCTAGTGTCTAAAGGAGTAATCCAAGAGGGAGGAGCAAAGAAGTAAGGTCGAGGCGCCAAAAGATGACCTGGATGAGGTCAAGGAAGTATATAAAATGCTAAGGAAAGAGAATATTATTCCCCTACTAGGAGCATGGTTGAGAGAGAATGTACCATGTGTCAGGGAAGAGCATGAGAGGTAGGTTTGGCATGCAAACCTTCCCCCTCATAGCCTTTACTATGATAGGGAGAGCACGTTAAATGTGGTCATGGATGGATGGCTCCTTAGTAATATCCTCATTGACACAGGTGTGGAGGTCAATGTTCTCACCTTGGATGCTTGGTATCAGATGGGAAATCTTGCATTACAACCATCTTCAAATGTTTTTTATATGGAAAACAAAATAAAGGCAATGCCCATTGGTGTCTTAAAGGATGCAACTATCACCATTCAGGGAGCTAAGTTTACTGGGGACTTTGAAGTCTTAGTGCTCACTAAGGCAGAAAATTTCCTAGCACTACTTGGGCACCCATGATGTTATAAGAACAATGCAGATCTTCGGTTCAACAAAGGGTACATAAGCTTCGAAAATGAGGAGTAACAGGTCATCATACCCCTGGCTGATGGGAAGTCAACACCCTTTACTAAATGTTTGGGAGAAGAGGTCTTGGATAGAATTTATGTGCACTCAATCAGGGATCCAGAGATAATTCATCCCATAGATGGATTTATCCAATTTGAGGATGCTCAATCCCTAAATGAAACCACTAGTATAGCATGTAATAATTGGGTGCATGGAACCTATGATTTAATCAGATGGAATTTGAGAGAATCAGTGACAAAGGTGACAAAGGTGCATATGGTCTGATGCCTAGGAGGAAAGGAGCTACCTAAGTACTCATGAGGAGCCTCCCCCTGAGGTCTTTTTGTAGAAGATGGAAGCTCATTGAAAGGAGGAAATGAAAGAAGGGAGATGTTAAGTTATGTTCTACTTGGAACTACTACACGCTGTTGTGAAACACATCAGGATAATCTCTTGGAATGGTGTGAAGTGAGAATTGCCTTCTCTGTTAGTTTCTCTAGAAGCAACGTGCCCACCACCATCAAATACTACCATGGTAAGGAGCCCACCTCTTTCCACATCCAAGCCTGTGAGAGATCCTGGAGGGAAGGCATAGAAGCTTTTCCACTGTCCCTCTGGGTACACAGTATATTCTACACTGTAGGGTTGCATGCACACATGGTACATCTACTTTGAGACATACCACAAAATAGGGAATTGGCAAGAGTTGGTGGATGATCTCTTTCAAACATTTGATTATCGAAGTACAAAACCCTTGGTAGATAAGGCATTGCAGATTGTCAAGAACCTTACCATTGGGGATAGTTCCATGGTAGAAGATAGGCTACTAGAGTTGCTAGGTGAACTTGTCTTGGAGGTGTGCTTTGAGGAAGAAGAGACAGAAGAGATATAGTTTGAGTGCACATGCATATAGAAAGAAAAAGGAAAGATGGTCTATGTCATAGACGGTGAAGAGCTAGAAAATTTGGAGGTTAACCATTCTCTAGGCTTGTGCAAAGTGATGGATAGTTATGATGAAAGAAAGCACACCTATCATGAGCCTTTAAAGAAAAAAAAGGTTAATATTAGGTTGGAGGTGGAACCTAAGGAAGCTATCATTGGAGATTATTGGTTGGACAAGCAATTCTCTAAGATCGTTGATCTTATACATGAGTTTGATGATTTATTCCTACGTGGGTATCATGAACTCAAAGGAATTCACCATTCGTTGGGGGAAATGAGAATTAAGTTGAAGGAAGATGAGCACTCAGTCCAGAAGAGACCATATCAAATGAATCCTAATCTATGCGTGAAGGTCAAGGAGGAAATAGACAAGATGGTAGCATCAGGAATCATAGAGGTTATAGAGGAGTCGAGAGTGGATAAGTCCAATGGTGATTAGTATCAAAAAGGATGGAAGGATAAGGATATATGTTGATTATATGGATTTGAATACAGTGTGTGTCACTGATCCCTTCCCAACACCATTCACTGAAGAAATATTGGAAGGAGTGGTAGGGCACGGAGTCTACTCTTTCACGGATGGGTTCTCAGGCTATCACTAGGTGAGGATTGCAAAGGAAGAAAACCTTCACCACTGAGTGGGGAATTTTTTCCTATATGTTCATGCATTTTGGGTTGAAGAATACACCTGTTGTGTTCTCATGCATTGTGGTACAAGATTTCTAGGACTTTATCCATAAATTCCTTCAAGTGTACCTTAATGATTGGACCGTGTATGGACTGGTTAAGGCCCATTGTGACAATTTGAGATTGATGTTTGAAAGGTTTCAGCAGTTGAGGATATCCATCAACATCAAGAAGTGTGTATTTG
Organism: Taxus chinensis; assembly: GCA_019776745.2. Classification (NCBI taxonomy): domain Eukaryota; kingdom Viridiplantae; phylum Streptophyta; class Pinopsida; order Cupressales; family Taxaceae; genus Taxus; species Taxus chinensis. Next base: position 257,358,679 of record CM034150.1, read on the forward strand.
CTACCCCGTTTGGAACCATATTGGGACACATCATATGCAAAGAAGGCTTGCTAGTGGATCCTACCGAAATTGCAGTGATTGTGGGATTGGGGAAGCCAACTAGTCAAAGCACAATGTGTGGGTTTCTTGAACATGCAGGCTACTATCATAAGTTCATCAAGGGGTATACCAAGATCACCAAACCTTTAGAAGAGTTAATCAGACATAAAAGTTCCTTCCATTGGGGAGAAGTGCAACAGAAGGCATTTGACACATTGAGGGATAGGCTTGTCACCGCACCTATATTACATTTCCCCTCTTGGGATAAGCCCTTCCATGTTCATTTAGATGCCTCGGAATGGCCATTGGGGCTGTGCATGCACATCCTAGTGAGGGAATTGTTGATCACCCCCTATGCTTTGCAAGCAGTAAGTTGACACCAGTAGAGCAGAATTATACGAAGACCGAGTGCGAGGCATTGTCTATGATCTACGCACTTCATAATTTTAGGTAGTATCTGCTGGAAACTCCCTTTATCTTCTACACTGATCACATGACATTGAAATATTTGGTGAACAAGCCTATCCTATAAGGGTGCATATGTTGGTGGGTGCTATTATTCTAAGAGTTTGAGTTCACCATAGTTGTCAAACCAGGAAAGAGTAATTCCGGACCTGACCATTTGTCTAGGATTGATTCAAGGGAGGACGTGTAGAGCATTGAACATACCATGCCAGATGCGTAGTTGTTTAGGTAGTGGTGCACACCCTTAGACTTGGAGGATATTGTTGTGTTCCTTAAAATAGGTATGGAATCAGAAGGGATGATTACATTAGAGAAAAAGCAACTAGTGATAGGCGTCACGCCCTACATGTTGATCAGTGAGGATTTATAGAAACTAGGGATGTGATTAATTCTTACACAGGGTACTAGAGCATGAGTGCTTCACCATCATAGAGAAATCACACAGAGGAAGTGTAGGTGGACATTATGTAGGTGATGCCACCGCACATAAAATATTAATGAAAGGATTGTGGTGGGAAACTTTATATAAGGATTGCAAGGAGTATTGTAAAGCGTGTGACCATTGTCAGCATGTTGGTAAACCAAGATAGAGAGATGAAATGCCTTTACACCCTATCCCTAGTGCTAAACCTTTTGAGAAATGGGAAATAGACTTTGTAGGCCCTATTACACCAACAACGCATAGGACTGGATCGCGCTATGTAATTAATTGCACTGACTATTTGACAAGGTGGGTAGAGGCAACCCCAACTAAAGACTGTGCAACAGCTACAACAACAAGATTTTTATGGGAGAACATTATCACAAGGTATGGAAGCCCTTTAAGTTTAACCAGTGATAGGGGTACACATTTATTGAATAAGACTGAGATGATCCTATTAGTAGAGTTCATGGTGGCTTATCACAAAAATACACCTTATCACCCACAAGCAAATGGAACTGCAGAAGCATTTAACAAGATACTGAGTCATACCCTAACAAATATTTGTGATGTTGGAAGACAAGATTGGGATGACAAGGTATTAGCTATATTATGGGCTTATAGGAGAACTTATAAAAGTCTGAACAAAGCCACACCATTTCAATTGGTGTTTTGCACGGAAGTTGTTCTGCCAGTTGAGTTCATGTTACCTTCTCTATGAATAGTGCATGCAAGAGGGTTGGCTGATGAGTAAGATATTGAAGAAAGGATTGATAAATTAGTGAAGTTGGAGGAAAGATGATCACTCACTAGGTGGAGCCAAACAACAGAAAAATAAAAGCAAAAATCATGGCATGATCACCACATTAGGTATAAGAAGTTTGATGTTGGGAAGATGGTCTTACAGTATGATTCCAAGTTTTGGTGCCATCTTGGGAAGTTAAAAGTGCATTGGTTGGGTCCTTACACCATGTCGTACATCCTTGATTTGGGTGCATGCCAGTTACAAGCATTGGATGGGACGAGATTTCTAGGACACTTCAATGGGAGTAGGCTGAAGCCCTACTATAACTAAGTCTTCTTGGTGTTTGTAAATAAGGTAGTATTTCCAGTTAGTTTAGGATTTTCTTTAATGCATTTTTCTTTCTTGTGTTTCCCTTTCTCGTTTTTTGTTTGTGTTTCATCTTGGGCACTAGTATTCTCATTAATTTTTGAAAGTTGTAACTGCACACAAGACCGTGTATCATTTTAGTGTGGGGTGGAGTAAGGTGGAAGAAATTAAATTATGAAGCACCGGGAAGGATTGCATTGGAAATCCCAAATGAATGGCCCTGTGAAGAAAGTACATGCAAGGATAGGTGGAAAATTGATGGTTGGTGTCAGGATAAGGCTACATTGGGGATCCACTTACAAGAGAAGAAGAAGCGCATAAGCAACACAAGGTAGGTGTGAGAAAAAATCATGACAGAAGAAGTGCCTTAGGTGCTGGTTATGTGCACGCAAGAGTATTCTGTTAAGATGGATTGGTTGCGTGCCAGAAGGTTGGAGAATTGTTCATGCAAGGTTGGGCACGTGAGTTAAAGTGCTAAAGTCAGGTTTGTTTGAAAAATATGCATTAAGTGTTAAAGTACAGTGGTAGGTAAGGTAGCATTTAATGTTACAAAGTGGGAAAAACTATAAATAGAAGGTCAAGGCATTTCATTATTTAGTTTACATATATGAAGAGAGAAGTGCTTTTACATCACTACAAACTAGGGATTCTAGAAATGATCCATGTGAAGAAAATTTTGAAGAGTTTAAGTGTGAGTAACTAGTTTGGGTTTGTGAACCAGTAGGAAGGGATTTCACGGGTGTAAGAGAAGTGAGAAGGCATTGTCTTGTGAAAGTATTATCCCAGCTATGGTTTGAAAAACTAGGGCACAAGTTTAAGAGGTTTTCTTCACAAGTTTGAGATCTTACGGTTGGAAGAACTAGAAGAGCAGAGTAACAAGAAGAGATTGGAGTGATAAGAGGACCTAGGCAATGGCACCCAAGAAATCAATCATGTCACCCAAGAATCCAAAGGGAAAGGGAAAGGGAAAGGGTAGAGAGCCAGTAGAAACCACCAAAAGCAAGAATGAGGAGTGGTATGCATAAATGCAGTACCCCGATGGAGTTTTGCTTGGGAAGAAGTGGGAATCACATTTGAGAAATATGGTAGTGAGCGATTATAACCATCACACAAGCATAACAGAGAAGGAAATGGTGATGGAGTTATTGTGCCTGACAAACAAAAGGACACTAGAGGGTTTTCCCATTTATAGTAATTACGTAAAAGTGAAGTTAGAGAAGGCAGTGTTATTGAAACTCTATGAGTTGCCCCCACTTTGGAAAGCTTGAGAACCTCTATCAGTGCCTGATGTCGCATGTGCATGAGGACCACTTTTACTTCATGGGGTGCAAGATGTGCATAACCCCTCAGCTGATTTCAAAGTTTACATGCCTCATCTATGAGGGAGACAACATAGATGATGACCTGAGCGACAAGGAAGCCATCAAAGCAACCATCGCTGCATATGATTATAAGAAGTGGTCGAGATATTTTGATACTATGGAAATCCCATATCCCATCATGAAAATGACCATAAACCTGGTCACAAATTTAAATGATCAAGAAAGGTGGACGCAGGTAAATAAGGTCTGGTTGAATATATGCAAAAAAATATCAAAGGGCACAATCTACAATTTATTGGCCTTCATTGCAGATGAGATAATCAACAGCACACAAGAAGGAGACAAGATACTCTTTGGAAATGTCCTCCTGAAAATTGTATTTTCAAAGATAGGAGTACGTGATGTGGTAGACAAGTTTTTTTGGGAGTATCCAACTAAAGATCCCTCACCTGTGAAAATATTTTCAAAGTATACATGTGAAACAATGAAAACCTCCCAGAAGATGTGCTTGGACAAGTGGTATAAGCACTTAAGGGATGTGTTCAAGGTAGAGTGGAGAATCCCAGAATAACTACTGGCACTTACAATGGGAGAAGCTGAGTTTTTGGTGTACCAGCACTTCTACATAGGCAAATTCAAGTTGGTAGATGAAACCATGAGCCCATGGTGTAAAATCACGTTCTCCTTCACCGCCTAGTACTTCCAAGCAGGAGTTAACAGGTTCAAAGAAGCAAAGAGATTAAGGTTTGGCCTTAGTGAAGTTGATCAGGACCACAATGTGATGCAGGGATGCTAGTCTACCCCAAGAAGTACGTGTACATGGAAAAGTACATAGTGCATGAAATCAAAATGATGAAACCCCTAACTCTAACAATTTTAGGAAAGTCTGCGGCACATGTATATCTCCGCATTAGGCCAAAATTTTAGAAAGTTGCATACCTAGAGAATGATGTCTCCAAACCTGAAAATCCCATGGGTAGAAGAAAGCCTGTGCTCAATAAAAGGGAGAGAGAATAAGAAAAAGCACTAAGTGTCCAGACTATCCATCCAGTAAGCACACCAGTGGCAAGTGCCAAACCTAGCACCTATATGCATAGGAAGAAATCCCTGGTAAAGGAGAATACCCCGAAAGAAGAGGTGCTAGAGAAACCCCTCACTGAGGAGAAGTCACTAGAGGAAGCATAGAAGGTTGGATCCCTTGCCAAAGAGTCACATCTTAGAAAGAAGCAGAGGATAAAAGAGGAAGTTGACTAGGAGGAGACAGAGAGCTTGGAGAGATATATAGGTGAAAAGGATGATGACAATGAAGAATATGATCCTGAAAGATATCAAGAGCCACATGTCTTCAGTGTGCATGATTCAAACGAAGAGGGTGGAGAATAAGAACATGGGTTCCTTTTCATGTGGTGCAAGGGTAGCCATGATGAGGAAGGCACACATAAGTAGACTATAAGCCTTACACAGAAGTAAGTAAACATGGTGGCAGAAAGAGAAGCAATGAAACTAATCAAGGCCTTGGTAGAACAAGAATTAGAACATAGTGCTAACATTGTGATGGAAGAGGGTAAGGAGGAAAGAATTGACAAAGAACGAGTCAGTGTGGGAGGAGGGTCCCAATATAACAGTGAGTTTCCCCAAGGCCACGTGCTCGGGAAGGAAGAGCCTTGATACAAAATGAGGATAGGTCATGCGCTATGTTGATGACCAAAGGAAGGTGTTACGCATGCATTTCCATAGCATTATACCCACAGAAGAACTTCTAGCTATGGAGTCATTTGACGAGGACGACGCGTACCCCAGGACAAGGAAGATGCTCTCTTGCACGTTTGAGTCACATATTAAAGAGCTAGAGTTCAAAGTATACTAAGGGGCAATCATGCTAGTATCAGAGTCTAAGGGAACCAACCCCTTGGTAAATTCTTAGCAACTCTCGAATGAGTAGTTATGTGATGCATTGAACAAGGTTGTGGTCAAGATTGAGGCTAGGCTCTTTGGAATAAATTATAGAGTAAGATTTCTAGAGGGAAAGCTATAAATGAAGGAAGAGGAGCTGGATGAGAAGACTAAGGGCTTGAAGCAAGAAAAGTTGATCAATGCACATATAAAGCATGAACTAAGGGATGAGAAGGCAAAGGTGTGTGAAGTATACAAAAATATGGAGTCTATCACAAGTGCCATTATGTTGAAGCATCCATACCTAACATCATCTATGCAGAAGTATGGATCCACTCTTGAATTCTTTGAAGATATGATGCACATCCTCGCCATGGAGAGACAACCATTGGCCCTAGAGTATGTGAAAGAAGTGGTAGCACACTTGGAGAGGGAGGACAAATTGAAAGTGGTAGCAATCATTGTTGAGTATAGCAAGGTACTTGCAAATGTCAAGATTGAAACCCAATCTGCTGAGGCCACATACGATAATTACACAGAAAGGGATAGAATGGAGAGCATATTGGTCACCACTCACGAAGCAGAGCTGAAGGAGTTTCAAGAGAAGAATAAGGGAAATAGGGCAAAAAGGGAAAAAATTCTTTCCGAGGTCAAAAATAAATCTAAGGCCATTGAATCCTTAAGGGTTTCAATCAAAAACCGGTTGAAGGAATTGTACCCACAGATTACTAGAATAATGGATGCACTTGAGGACATGAGCAAGGAGTTAGAGAAAAATTTTGACACTATGAATGCTCAAGGAGATGGAATAAGTTTTGGGGAGGTAAGCACCCTGGTCGGCGACCTCTGTCATAGAGCATAAAATAAAGTCGATGCCTAGAACAAGTTGGAGGCTGACTTATAAAAATATTTTCCTAGCTTGTTGCAGTAATGCCATCACTTCCCCATTCTTTCTTCTTTCCCAAATTCTTCATCCCCTTATTCTTTTTCCAAGATGTAAGTCTACTGTAATTCTTTATTCATTAGAGAAGTGTTCCCACGGATGGAGAACAAGCGTAGTGTGGGGGTGATGGATAAAAAGGCACATGGGCAGGGGTGCAAAAGGCCGCAGGATGGGGTTTAAGGAAGGGTTTAAACCCGTGGCACGCGTGAAGATAGAGGCAATGTTTTAGGACTTAGCCATATTGGGCATATTGGGTAGGACACAAGAAAAGTGTGACCCGAATGTGCATGTGGAGTGGATAAGGTGCCAACCTGGCAACATGATGCCCATGAAAGTAATATGCCCTATGATAGAAGGTTCTAGAAGACATCATGGAAAAAAGTGGAGAGATCAAGCCTGGAGAAACATGCTCCCATGGAGGACCACATTCAGACACTTGGCATCAGATCTGAGGCTACAGAAGGATGAGTTAGCACTTTGGGATTCCTATATATGCGAGCGCCTGCAAAAGAAAAAGAGATATAGATCAGATAGATAGGAGGAGAATATAGAGAGAGGATCTCTATAGAAATACTATGATAACTCTGTGGGATTGGGTAGAGGCTATAAGGGGAGTAATGTATTAAGGGGCTGGGATATAATTTTTTCTTTGTATGGATGAAGGACATGATCCCTGTTGTGATGTATGACTTTGGTTTGATCAAGATGTGGTAGTCTAATGGATCCATTGAATGTAATGAGATTACAAACTTGAATGATTATGAATGTAATTGATTTGGTTCATATCTATATATTTTCATTTTTGTTCATGGATGTTATGAAATAGATGTAAATCCTTATGTATTTTCCTTTCTGCTATAGTTCTATTTGTTATCTGTGAGTACCCTCTGTTTAGAATGAATACATTTGTCTAGAGGCCGTTCTGAGCCCTATGATGATTGTATGTCTAATTTCCACCTATTCATTAAGTTTATGACATAGATAATGGTTTCCTACTTAACTCACATAAAAGAGAGACTCGGCACCTGCGCGTGCCTCACGTGAGCGCCCAACACCCGCCAGGTGATAGGCTAGTGTGTATGGGATTTCTTTCCTTTGTGATGGGTGTAAAAATTACTTTCCTGATGTCACTTATAGGACCTACATTAGACTGGTACAGTAGGATACCCAGACATTCTATCTACTTGTTTAATCAAGTATCCCAAGCCTTCTTAGACCAATTCTCAATCAACATTGTCAAGAAAGTCACCATGACTGATCTTTACTCCACAGGACAGTATGACGATGAATCTATCACTGACTTTTTCGCTCGCTAGCACAGCCTAATTAACCAGCTCACATTTTAATTACCTCAAACTGAACTCATAGATTTTTTTACTCGAGCTTGTGTTAGACACACCTTATCAACCCTTCAGGTGTAGACCTTCCATACCTTTGATGAGGAATTCCCCATGCACAAAAATTGGATATTTGTACTATCAAAGAGAAGAAAATTCAGCTACGTAACAAGAACATCGAGTTCAAATAAAATCATTCTTCTTCGTCTTCAAAACCCCAAAAACATTATTCAAAACCCAAAGGATATGTCAACACCGTAATTCTCAAGGCTGGACCCTCTCACCCATAAAACCAAGCCAAACCTTCTTCTAATCTCTCTCCTATCCAAGATTTCTAGTTCAGACGAGAACAATGAAAATACACTTCAATAGGAGAACCTTATTCTTTTGTTTTGGAAAATATTATTAAGGTCGATGGCATTACCCTTCCACCTATAAAACCACACACTGGATTTGACCCTGAGCACCCCATGCCCACATGGTATAAAGAACATGAATTTTTCAACTATCATTATGTCAAAGGCCATAACAACGGTAACTGCATCACCTTCAAGAATATAATCCAGGAAATGTTAGACAACGGATATCTAGTCTTGGATAACCCAAATTCACCTGATAACCAAAACCTACATATCTTCAAGAAGCCATTCCCTAATCATGCCCCATATTACAACTAATTTGGTGACACTTTAACCAATGATAGAAAATTTCATGAGTTCCACACTATTTTCAATGACATACCAGTTATTTCCCAGTTGCCCCATGTTCCTTCCATAGATGAAATCTTAGCCCGAGCCCCCCTACCTACACAGGAACCTATTTCATCTACTCCTCCACCCATAGAGGAACCCTCTTCATTTTCTCCTTCACCCGTGGAAGAACTTATAATTAGCATGCCACATTTGGCCCCTCAAATTATCAAGCAGTCGTTAGTGGCACATATTCCTACTCATAGAAGATACATGTCCACAACCCAAACCATCACAAGGAGAGTCCACCTCATATGGCCCATCCTCTCCTCTACCCATAAAGGACCCTATAGAAATACCATTTCCTTTAGATTACCATTCACCATTGAACCTTCAAGATCTCGTAGATCTGCTCTCGGATCTCTTACCCAAAAAATATGAGGCTAGTCATTTCCTTAGGTTTCAAACACATTTTACGAGGATTTTTTCTCGATCCACATAGGCCCCACTTACAACAGTACCATTTTCATGCTTGGCCAATTTCCTAGATTGTGTTGATAGAGCCTTACTTTGGGGATGTTTTCTACATCCTTCTTCAACCTAAATGTAGTTGTCACTCACCGACACCTTCACTATCTATCCAAAAGTGTTTCAAGTGACCAAACCAAACACAACCATGATTATTGCAACAACTTCCATGTCATCAACCATATCTCAACACACACCTCTACCCAAAACCAAACATACATCTACACCCAAACACCATCCCACACCTATATCATCTCCCTTACTTAAACCCATCACTACCTTAGGGGTCATGCCAACATCAAACCTTATTCACCCACCCATCAAATTGAATTTATCCACATCTTCCAAAACCAACACTAAAATTATTCCAGCACCTTAAAAAAAGACCCAACCTCCTAGGCCTCACACACCAACCTCACGTACCACACCATTGTCACCTTCACACCTTACGTCCATCCTAGGACCTCACCCCTCAACCCTAGCCAAGAAACCTCTTTCCATTGGAAAACCAAGAACGCAACATCCCACCTCCTCATCATGAACCTCTAATATACCTAAGCAATCCACATAACCTCTATCATCACCCGTAACCTTCTTACCACCCATACCACCACTACCATCCATAACTTCTTCACTACCCATGACACTTTCTTCTCTTCCACTCACACCTACCCAACCTCTACCAACCACCTCCACAACAACTTAATTACCCCTGTGGGTAACCCATCCTCTTCCACCATCTTCTTTACCCTCTACATCTCATACACCCATGTCACCTTTGCCCAAAAAGGTACAACCTAAAGCTAAAAATCTGATACCCTCCAATAAGGTAGTTAAACCAACCAAACCTTCCATCACTAGTTATTCTACCATGCCCATACCCATACCTAAATTCACTCTGCACACCAAACTAGTGGACTAACCCATTCCCCCTCCTATAAAACCTCTTCCTCCATAATTAGCCACACCTATACCCAAACCCACACTCACCTCCCATTGCAATCTAATCGTACGGTCCTATGCCAAAATATTAACCAATATCCTTGAAACCTCTATCATCACATTACCACCTCTTAGACCTTACGACACGCTCAAACCCAAACCAAAAGGGTTTGAAAAAACCAAAATGTGCACCTACCATTGTGTGTCAGGACACGATGTAGAGAACTGTAAGGCTTTAAAAACAAATTTTGTCAAATTATGTCCTCCCAAAGAAAATTTTAATGACAACAATATTCTTGATGATGACCTCACTCCACCTTCACCAATATCCCCAAATATTCATCCATTCCTCACTCAACGAACAATATCTCCACCCCACAACCCTTTTATCTGCCCTCAAAATTTGAGATCAACATGGTCCGTATAAGAGAGTTGGCCAAACCACCACCCAAATACCAATACGCCCTACTCATTTCACAAGGATCGTATCCCAAACTAGGGTTTTTCCCCCTATGTCATTATACCTTCCATGACACGCCCTCTTCATCAACCTCCCCTCAAATTAACATGGTTCACGTTACCACCCGCACTCAGAAAGAAAAGGGCAAAGAAAAGGTGGCTATCCCATCAACCAAACCTATACCCCACATAACATCTTCACACATGCCCAAATTCACCATTTGAGGTCCCGCATATCCTATTTTTGATGGGGTCACACATCACACGATGCTAAATCAAGTGCACTAATTCCCCCTCAAAATGTCTTTATATGACCTCATCTAAACATATGAGTCACATCATTAGGCCCTCATGGAGGTCCTTTAATATATTGAGGTTTTACCAAATGACCCCACACCCATGACCTCCATCATTACCCTTCACAACATAGCCTCTCTTAGTAGGTCATCACCTTCCTCTATACCTCCACCTACTCACCAAGTAGCCACCCTCATCTTTTCAAATGAAGAGATCACTCCCTTCCAGTCCGACGACCCCAACCCCACTCTTTTCATCTCCGTCTTTATCGATAATATACGCATACGATGCGTTATGATCAATGGTGGTTACTAGTATTAACATCATCTCCTCCCATGCATACGACCAAATGTGAATACCTATCCAATTATATGCAAGATAACCCAGTTATGTATGTTCTTCTTTAATGACGCCAAGACCTCTACCCTAGGTACCATCACTCTCCATGTCTGCTTGGGTCCCCACACTATCCCAGAAAATTTTCTATGTTTTAGAAGGGGAGTTCTAGTGTAATATTTTTCTTGACCATCCTTGGATTCACATGCCATGGATTGTGTCCCTTACAACTTTACACCATTGTCTCAAATTTGAACACAAGGGACATAATTACACCATTCATGCCAACTCTTTTCCTTTCAAGACCTGTAACATGCTATACTTAGCCCGATGATGTGCTTGTACCAGTCGAAGGAGTCTGTCACTATCCGTACTTCAACTTCACCTACAAGGCCATCCACCAAGACTTCCACCACCTCTCCCGCATCTAACCTTGCTATTCCTACTACCACTACAACCTCTACCCCGGACTCATTTGTTTCCCCATCTTCTAGCGAGTTGTCTATCCTCGTTACCCACATATCGACTATTAATCCCTTAAAAGATTTTTTTTCAAAGCCTCACTCTAGGGGAATATAGCAAATATTTTTTCGACACTTTCCTCACCCCACAAGAGTACGGGAACCTGTGTCAACACCCCAATTATGACATCCACATAGGTGAAGGTTTTCATTATGGCCTTACCCAAATTCACACTAATATAACATATGGGGGACTTGATATTTCTACTTATGAACCTGAACATCCATCCCAAAACCCAACCATTTTCATCTCAGCTACACTCCCTCACTAACCACTGCTTCACTCACATTTTCCTCCACCAGTGTGCATGGAAAGGATTTAGCTTTGGATTTTACTGACATGGCTGCCATACTGTCATTTCATGTACCTCTCATAAACACAATGTCCTTAGTGGCATTGGTTTTGATGCATTTCTTTCTAAGAAGGCTCACATCAACCTCATTCAAGATGGAAACAACTTCCCCACCTCATTCACCCACATTACCATATTCACCCACAGAGTCCATAGATCTCGAATCTATTCCTCCTTATTATTTTTTTCGTAAACACCATTTCCCTAGGACCTCTACCCTATCAATGTGATGGTGACGCTTCCTCTTCTTTCCCACTCTCCTGTATCATGACATGATCGATGATGATACACCTTCTATTAATGTTCATTCAATGTCAATATGATGAATCCATTCTCACTTACCTGGGTGCATAAGATTCTTATATTCACCACTCATTTACCTTCTGAGAAAAAAACCATGTTGAACAAATTGACCCATCAAAATCAACATTAATACTTATGAATGACACGCACATTCTAAATATCATGGCCAATACTTAGACGTTACTAAACAGGAAGCCTACACCTATTTCCTTTGGGACCATAGCAACGTCATTTTCCTGGTCCTATGCCGATATGCCTGGTATTGACCCAAAAATAGTGGTCCACAATATCATAACCATTCCTGATGCCAAACCGATCAAACAAAAGTCTACAAAAAATGCATCCTCGCATTTCTCTTTTAGTCAAAGAAGAATTTCAGTGCCTTCTCTAAGTTTCCTTTATCTTACCCATTGACTATCCCTAATGGATTTCTACCATTGTTCCTATCACAAAGGTGACAAGGGGACTCCACATTTACTTGGACTTCCGTGGCCTCAACCTAGCTTGTCCCAAAGATGATTTCCCCCTACCAGGCATTAACCAACTAGTTGATCTAACCACTAGCCATGAAATGCTATCAGCTCATGGACAGTTTCTCGGGCTAAAATCAAATATTACTAGCCCAAGAATGATCAACACAAGACTGCCTTCATCACTCCTTGGGAGAATTTCTGCTATCGAGGTCATGCCTTTTGGCCTTTAAAATGTTGGTGCCACATATTAGCAAGCCATGACTTACTATCTTCCATGACATCATGCATCGCATATTGGAAGATTACGTAGATGATTTTCTGGCCAAATCTAAACATCGAACCAAACACCTACTCATCCTTAAGGTCATCTTTGACCATGCATCATCAAGTAGTGTGTATGCATCTTCGGCTAAATAAGTGTTTCTTTGTGGTACTTTCTGGAAAATATCTTGAGTTTCATGATTTCTATGCATGTGCCATAAAATTCAATCCTACTAAAGTCAACAAAAATCTAGAATATTCTTCGCAGCCACTACTCTCCACCAACTTCTGAAACCTACAAGATAAGTTTTAATCCATTTTTCATTTTATCTCACAGCTTTCCAACCGCTATCAACCATTTCATCATCTTCTCAAGAAATATGTTTCATTCAAATGGGATGATGAATGCCATAAATCCTTCAAGGCCTTAAAACAATACCTCCTTCAACCACTAGTGCTCATTCCTCTTAAGGATGACCAGGCCTTTTACCTATATATTATCCACCACTGACCATTCTTTAGGTGTCATGCTCGCTCATCATGATGAGCAACACAGAGAGAAAGCAGTTTATTACATAAGTTTGTACCCTTCTAGACTATGAAACTAAATATAACCATGCTGCCAAAAAAATCTGCCTAGCCTTAGTTTTCGTTGCCACCAAACTCCTGCCATTACGTACTCAACCACAAAACCTCTCGTCATTACTAATACTGATCCACTTCACTCTATGTACACCAAACCCTATCAACATCAATGTGACACACGTTGGCTTATGCTTCTTACCGACCTCAACCTTGAATTCATTCATCAAAAGTCCCTCAAGGGCCAGGCTATCGCTGACCAACTAGATGATGCACCTAGTTCTGGGAATCAACCATCTAACTTTGATTTCCCAAAAGAGTCTATAGCTGCCCTCTCCCTAGATGAACATGCTTGCCAAATGACACTCTTCTTCGATGGCTCCAACTGTCAACATGGGGGTGGGGCTGGTGTTATCCTCATTCCTCTTGATGGTGAACCTATGCCTTTATCTTTCAAACTCAATTTTGATTGTACAAACAATATTGTTGAATACGAAGCACTCGTATTGGGTCTCCAAGATACTTATGCCTTAGATGTTAAGTCAATCAATATCTTTGGTGATTCTCAGCTGGTCATAAACCAAGTCCATGGTATATACCAGTGTCGTAATGAGATACTTCAAAAGTATAAGCATCATGTAGACATACTTTTGACCACCTTTGACCATTACGCACTTCAAACCACCCCACGTTCTACCAATAAATTTGTGGATACCATGGCCTGCTTGGCTTCTCAGATACGTGCTTCACCCGTTGACTCTAAAATATTTGTCATCAATACAAAGGCTACAATCACCCTCTTATTTACCTCATGAGGTCTACTCCATCGGAACCATTGCCCCTAACCCACGTGACCTTTGGTATAAGAAATATGCAAACTATCTTTCCCTTTCCATTCTACCCACCGATCTCACTCGTAATGGACAACGTGCCTTTCTTAAAAGTGTCTCCCGTTATGTCATCATAGGTGGTCTTCTTTACAAGCACGACTTTGATGACATTCTCTTACGATGCCTTACAAATTCTAAAATTCCTTACACCATTAAGGAAGTCCATGATGTAATTTGTGGAGGTCACTTTAGTGGTTTAACTATCGCAAAACACATTCTTCACCTGGGCTATTATTTCCAACACTAAACCATGATTGTTGTGATTATGTCAAACATTGCATGAAATGCCAGCAACATGATAATCTCCATCACACACCTAGTCATGCCTTATAGGTCACACGAGACCTTTGGCCTTTCTCTCAATGGGGTTTAGACCTTGTCGGTGAGATCAACCCCCATTCTTCACAATGCCACCAATGGATCATAACCGCTACTAAATATTACACTAAATGGGTAGAGGCCATTCCCCTCATTTCTACAAAAGTTGAGAAAATATGTGAATTCATCAACCATCACATCATTTTTCACTTTGGTGTTCCTCACCACCTCATCACTGATAATGGAAAGCAATTCAAAAACAAAACCCTACGCAAACTATGCAACGAATTTTGGCATCCAACTCAGTTTTTCATCACCCTATTACCCGCAAACCAATGGTCAAGCCGAATCGACCAATAAAACCTTGAACAAAATTCTTATGAAGGTAGTCAATGATACTTGGATGGATTGGCATACGCACATTTCTTTCACCCCGTGGGCTTATCACATTAATATTTGCACTTCGACTGCTACCACACCCTTTTCTCTGGTCTACGGTACTTAGATTGTATTACCTCTCGAAATTCTAGATTCCATCTCTCTGACATCTCACTACAAGATATGCTCAATGACGATGACTTTCACCAAGATTGTTTGGTGCAACTCGAGTTATTAGATGAACATTGTCTCAATGCTCTTGACCATCTCCAAATCTACTCAAAAATGTATCAAACATGCCTATGAAAAATGTGTTCACGAATGAACCTTTCAGGTTAACGACCTTGTCCTGAAGGAAAATCAACATGTAACCAAAGAAGAGAAAAGTAAATGGGGAAAATTTTCTCCTAATTGGCTTGGACCCTATATCATTACCCATGCCTATGGATCAAGTGTTTATCATTTTGTCTTCACTTGAAGGTAAACCCAAACCTAAGCCCCTCAATGCCTTGCATCTTTGACCATTTTATTATTGACATTAAGTCCTATATCACCTTCTGTCTATTGACCTCTCATCCCTTGAGCATCATTCACCTTCCATGTTACCCATTTTTTAGGATCGACGATTGAACAAGAATCATGTGATTACCTGTCACCTTTCAACCTTATCTTTAATATGAGTACCATGGCTCTACTCATGGCATGATTCTCATGGATACTTTTCATCTTTTTAAAGATGGAATCCCATGGTGGTTCATCACTTGAAACCACCTCTTTCATAGTTAACCCCTGTGTGCTATGGTTTTATCTTATAAAAAATAACCTAATCTTCCTCTATAGTCTTGTCCATGAATTAAACGTTCAAAAAACAAAATGGGATTTAATTCCTTGAGTCAAAATTACAGAAAAAGTTGACTCCCTCAAAATGGGACATCTCTTCACTCTATTCCACCGCTATAAATAGACTGCTCCCTTGAAGGATAAGCTATATAAAGTCATTGCAAAAATATAATTAAAATATCTAGAAGCTTCTCGCATTGATCAGCTTCATGAAGACCTCAAGGAGATAATATAATCATCCCATATAGACTTCCCACATCAATCAGTCCATTTAAAACCAAACAAATGAATAAAATGATGAAATTTTTTTCATGGACTTGCCTAATTCTGATCCTTGGTTTCTTGCTAAGTACACATGTTTTCATACACTAAGTTACACTACACCATCCACTTTCACCTCATTTCCTTTTATGCCCTAGTTTTCTCTTTGCTCAAGGGACTTTCTACAACTATGAAATTTTGTGATCATGTGACTTTCTTCACCATTAGAATAGCCCATTATGCAATGCCTTTAGGGTCTTCCATTCATAATACCATCTTGGGTATGGTATACTCATTAGGGTTCTTATCAATTAAGTGGCTCTTTTTCCACTTCTTACCATTTACCTTCCTCACTACTTATAGATTATCCTATATGGGACCAGATCATTAACACCTATATTTAAAACAAATCAACCATACCCACGATCTAAACTCAATCATGCCTATGACCTACATTCAACCATGCCTAACACCTACTAACCCATTCCTCTACTTCATCATAATCTTCCCTAGCTTATGGGAGAACTACATCGGCCTGAGGTCCCTTTTCACCGGGACTATGTAGGTAGCACTTTGAGGGCATGGAGCCCTTGGAGGTTAGCTCGCCACTCTTTACCCTAACCAAAACCCCCTTTCACTTTCCTATTCACATTCTACCCTAGTTAGTTTCCATTTTATATCAATAACTGGAAATTAAACCAAACAAGCATTAATTAATACACATTTTTATTACATCATCAAATCATTCATTTATCATTTTCACATTTCCACTATAGCACATATTTGGAAATTAAAACCATAACCTGTATATACATCACCATTTTTCCCCCATGTTACCTATAACTTAGACATTACCTCATGCCTAAACCAACTTGACTCAATCATACCTAAACCAAATTGAATCCATCATAGCTATAACCTAACTCAACCATGCCTACACATAACCTGACTCCACCATGCCTATGACCTGACTCAACCATGCCTACCACCTAACTCAACCATGCCTACCACCTAACTCCACCATGCCTAAACATTAAATGAATCCATCATGCCTATGACCTGAATCCACCATGCCTAAACACACCTATTTTCCATCCATCTATACATAACAATCAAATTCTACCAACACAAGTACATCATCAACAAATCATCCATCTCATCATATAAATCTATGTATCCATACAATATACACCGATACCAAATAATGTGCATCTCTCAAAACCTCTCATATACAGCCTCACCATCTTTAGCACGTAGGCCAGTATATGATCAAAAAAACAAAACTCTTATATACAGCCTCACCATCTTCAACATGCAGGCCATTATATGATTCAAACTCTCGTATACATCCTCACTCTCTTTGGCATGCAGGATGGTATATATATTAAAAAAACTACACAAAATAGGAGGTACATATGGCTATCAAGCATCACCATGCTAGATATCCTCCATATTTATCTCACCTATCTCCTCATCCTCCTCAGGTCCTGTGTGGCATCTCGTTAACATCTCACCGCCCAACATGGGTCCTGGCCTGATCTCTACTAGTACCTCACCTAGGGCTTAGCCTCTGTGAACTAGTAGCCTCACCTTGACCTTGTCTCAGGGCTCGATGGCCCGCTATGATCTCCACATTGTGGGTGCACGACCTAGTCCTCACTCGGAGGCCTGTTATTCTCTATACTCTCCATAGGATAGGAAATCTATCCCTGTGGCCATCAAAAGATCTTGATAATACCTCACCTCATCCTAGGGAATCCTTCAACCTAGCTACAAGTACTATCTACGGTGGTGCCATCGGTCTCTGACCCTATACCTATCCTGTGGGACCTTATCTTGCCCCTTCCTGTAAAGTGGGACCCTGCCCCTATGCCTGCGGTGGTGCCATCGGCCTCTGCCCATGTGCCTGTACCTGGGCCTGGAGGGCCACAACTTGTTCCTGTATAGTGGCCAACTGGCCCTACAAACCTATAACATGCACCTGTAGGGTGGCTACCTATATCACATCTCTATTTCCACCTTGTGCGAGTACTTATCCCTGTGCTACTTGGGCCTGTACGACAGCCACCTGTGCCTATAAAGTGGCCACCTATGCCTCTAACCCTATCAACTATCCCTGCACTATCCCCAACTGTGTAATCAGGGTAGCCACCTACCCCTATAGGGTGTCCCTCTAAACAGTGATGGTGGCTAAATCTGGCTGCCCCAGCCTCGGTGGTACTACTCATAAATGTGTGGCCCACCACTTTCTATATCTATCAGTAACCCCGACATCATCAATCCATCAGTCTATCACCTACTCCTCCTTCCCTGTCGGCACTGTCAGCTATGGTAGAGGTAGAGGCCTCTCCACGTCATCCCTCCTATACTGTGGGAAGGGTGGGGGTATATCCTGAGGCAACCCAAACTGTCGTCTGACCCTATCTATGGGTATCATCTCATGCTCTCCCACATGGTTCCCCTCTATCCATCTGAACAATTGTAGTCCATTTAGCTCATCGACCATCTACCTATATGATGGAAAACCCACATATGGCCTCGAAATGATGTCCACGCCAAATAAACCCTCTAGTAAATGCTAGTAATAGGCTACATCGTGAGTCACCCTAGCCACTCGGAACTCTCCAATAACAGGTACCCATCACCTATAACCCACCCACACCAAACCTATCTCAAATGCATCATCTCAAGGCATACCAACTAGACACACACACACAATGTGCTCGTATGCCCAACAGTGTAGTAAGAAAGTGCAACATGGGCTGAACCTCCGTAGCCACCCAGAAGCCCATAGATCTCTATATAAATGCACTAGGAATGTGAGCACCCATGAAAAATGAGTCTTTCCTCCACCATATCATGAAAACCCCCATCAATGATCATGGAAATCTCCCACCCTTTGCATCTGGTAGTCCAAAACAGTAAACTACCTCCGTCAACAACACCACTAGCCTCATCTCCTCTGAATGGGCCTCGGTACATATCTCCGTAGCTCATACTAGTGCTATGAAACCTCAACTCCACTAGCCCCTCGCCAAACATGGTCAACATCAACTCCTTAGATGCCTCTGAGGAGATTGAATACACCTACGTCCCCACTATTGGTAACCATAGGATCCTATACACATCCTCCAGGGTGACTGTGATCTCACCCAGTAGATGGAATGTATTGGTTGTCGAGTCCCATCTATCGAATGAGGGAGACCATCAAACTTGGCTCCCAAATACGTGTCAGTAGCTCCTAACCCCAATCAGGCTGACCTCTACAACATGACGCCAATCATTAACTGTCACGCTCCCACACACCTCCACGAGTAGGGGCGGTACCCTATCTCACATCCGCAAACTAATCTCTCACCCTATCATCCAACAAACCATCACATTATTAAACCTTAACCATACCTATTCATCCCCCTTAACCAAGCTATTTTAAGAAACCCTACCTTTCTATCTCCATCCCTCCCTCACCCACCCATCCCACTCATTGTAAGCCCATTTTTCCTTCAAATTATGACCGACATCAGTTTTTCTCGACCACCCATGGTCTACCACAACTGGCATCGGTCACCTCATCTGTGACCATTGCCAGCTCACACCAACCAACGACGTGGCCAACCCTTGACCTGACGTCGGTCACTGTTATGGTCAAAATCCGTGACACCAAACCCCTATTTCCCTCAAAAATTCTCCATTTCTTCCCTAACTACCCACCCATTCCTACCTAAAACCCCCTCAAACCCCTCCCCATCCCTCATTTACCTAAATCCATCCTTCCCCATTCCTATTACACCTAATTTTTCTTCCCAAATTCAAAATTCACTTCCCCCCCCTAAAACCCATTTTCCCTCACCCGACCTCTATACACCAATCTACCTCAAAACACAAGGAATGGAATCATACCTCATCATGTTGTCCATCTCCATGGTGGCACATTGGGCCACTACATCTGATGGTCCCCCCCCCGATCCCTCTCCTGCCTCTTCCATCACCAACTGACCTCCTCACCTCCAACCAACTGAATCGATCAAATAGATCTTGTGGACCCCCCTATCACCTACCAATCACCCACTACGAGGCTTGCCAACTCATCTCTCCATCTCACTCGGTCACTTTCCACCTTTTCCTCTCTCCTCTGTCATTTTCTCCTATTTGGAAAATTACAAATGATTCCACAAAAAGTGGAAATTTCCTTTTTTAACCTCTCCCCGACTTGACCGACGTCGGTTTTACCTAGACCGACATCGGTCATGTGCCCTAGCATACCATGGTTGGTTTCCCTAGAATGACATCGGTTAAACATGACCAGTGTCAGTTACCTGTGTTGACCCCATGGCAACCCATTGCACCTTATCTACTTGCCCTTGCAACCTTTTTCACCTAACCCAAAGCTGACCCTGACCCTCCACCTCATCCTCCTGACCTCATCATTTATCACCCAACCTCACCATCAGTTGGGGCATATTTCTACCCCTCTCGTGGCCTTACCTATGCCACACCTTCTTTTTACCCACACCTGACCTCCCGTGATGTGACCATCAACCTTGCACACTCACTTTACCTTGCGATGTTTGTTACCACGTTGTTAGCCTACCAACCATACCTTTCCTTTGGCATGTGACCCTTATCCAAACAAACCTTGACCTTTTGACCTCTTGGATGTACCAAAACCACACCTACAAGTTCTTGCATCTTACCTTGTTGTGTGTCTGGACCGTATCCTTTACCCTGGATACCGGGCCTCAACAACCCTTGTTTGGATAACCCGATCGACCTTGGATGATGTAGAGTTTAAAAGCTCTTCGACCTGATACCGTGTTGTGATCTCTACATGTGCGTACATTTGATTGACACTACCCATTACCCATTTTTACCTCCACCTACCCTACCCACACCTACCTACCTAACCGTTGATTATGTGGATATTCCCATGTCCTCACTCATTGCATCTTACGATGATGGTACCTATTTTTCTCAGCCTAATAGCCTTACCTTACATATGGTCATGAACCTTGTCCCAACAAAATTTGACCTTTTGACCTTTTGGATGTACCAAAACCACACCTATGCATTCTTGCATCTTACCTCATTGAGTTCCCAGACCGCATCCTTTACCATGGATACCAGACCTCAACAAACCTCATTTGGATGACCTTTATGACCGTAGCTAATGTAAATTTTTTATGTTGAGCAACCCTTGTATCTCATGGAATTTTCACAATGTGTGTGTAAGAAATAGATACGTCAATTTGATATTTGTCTAAATTCTCTACCTAATCACCCACCCTACCTTTTACAATCACCATACCCTCGACCCTCGCCTTCTTCACACCTAACCCTATTTTCTCAAACCACCCACCGACTCTCTATTCTTCATCATCGGTGCCTAATTTGAGGGGGGATCACTCATGCCCCTATCTAGGGCACCCAAATTCACCTTCTCACCCTAAATTCACATGGGGAAAAACCAATCTTCATTTTTGTCGCGCCCCGCCTACCAATACAAGATGCCCAACAAAAAGGGGCACAAAAAAAAAAAATGTAGACACCAAAATTGGGTCACACTCCCCTTGGTCCCCTTTCAAATAACCAACTTACACACATTCACCTAACCATGACCCTTATACCCCACATTAACATTAATTTAATTATTTATAATTAAATTAATACCCATCCTCACCCCATTATTAATTTAATTACTTTAATTAAATGAATAGACACCTCACCTAGACACCTCACCATAGACCTATTCATAGCATGTTTCCATAAATGAATAAGACTTGGTCCAAACCTAAAAATCAAGGCCTATTATTCCTCTAACCACCTTCCACTCATAAAAAGGTAACGTCCATTCAGATCCATGGATAAAGGAATGAACCTGATCCAAAAGATGTGAGATCTACCATTTTTAGTAAACCTAGGGAATCCCACCTTAACCGATGTTGGTCATCCCTAAACCAACATCGGTCAACCCGGAACTACCGTTAGTTACCATTTATTCACCTTATTAACCTTTTTTTTGGGTTGGCACATTTTGAGATCAAGGAGATGAGAAGAGAGCTACATGTAATCAGAACTAGAGTCTTTTTCATGCACCTAAACATCCACATCCAGCACCAGGACAGATCCAGAGGTATTGCACTCACGAAAGCATTCCAGGAAGCACTACCATGGCACCTAACACCATTCTTCTGATCAACTACTATCACCATTCAGCCATCAAACCTGCATCACAGTAAGTGTACCTTCTACCAGCATAGTCTATTTCAGTATAATAGCCTTTTTTACTTTTATTATCAGTTTATACTTTGCATGTTTATTTCCCATCTTCTACCTACTTGTATACTCAGCCATTCCTCTACCCACAACACCAAATCATTCATTCTCACCTATTACACACCTCTTAGTATACCAAGGACCTTTATAGACATCCTTATCCACCCTTCCATATTTTTTAGCTTCACTTCAATCCCCACAATCAGATCTCATTGATTTCCTTTCACCCTGACCCTACCATCACCTGTTACCCATGACCATCATCAATTTTGTCTAAACCATCATCGGTTACACTAGACCAACATTGGTCTCTATGTTTCATACCTTTTTCCAATAACAGAACCAAAAAACCTTCTGCCAAGTGACCTAAACAACCTGTAACCTGACCCTGACCAATTCCAACACCCTAACACCTACCTACCCTTCATATCTAACTATAGCCTAGCCTATTATGTTAGATTTGCTTATTGTGCTTGAATGAAATACCTAAATCATATCAACTACAATAGGAATTTGTTTATTTCTCACATTAAGTTGTGTTAAAAGTGGATTGACAACCATCTAGGGAGTATCACACTTCCCTAGATCTAACACATGCTAGGTAGTCCACTATCATATACTATTTAACTCTTCTTTGGTGGTCTTGTTTTCTATTTCAGGTAGTTCCTTCTAGCCAAAATGAAGTTCTCACAGTCAGTATCGGATCAAGAAGTTAGAATGCACACATCAACCTCCAAACCAACTCAAACAGGTATTCCTCCTTGGCCCTTACCCTTATCTATTTTGTCACATTCCAAAAATGTAAAGAAAATAGTGAAACACAAACATCTACTTTCTAATCTAGTTTTCATAGGACAAATGTATAGATGGATTTTTCTCCTTACTAAATTTTACATTGAGTTTTTTAATTAAAAGGCTATCAAGGGATAAGACCTTGTAAATAATCTTTTCGCATCATCACTTCATAGAAATAACCACTAATTTTTTAGTTTCATGATGATTCTTTTATGTTCCTTGATTGAACTTGGTTATGGATGCTCTAATTTGATTGTTATTTTAATATTCATGGTTCAAAAGCTGAAATAATGACAATTACTTTGGATGGAGATATCATTTCTAAGGCCTTCCACTTGGGTTTTCCTTGCACTAACAATACTAGAGAGTACAAGTTTCTTATATCTACATTAAAATTAGTCATTCAAAGGAATATAAAAGAACTGGCAATCATTGGTGACTCAAAATAAATCATCAAACAAGTTAGGGATGAGTATTAAGTAAAAGATGACAAATTAATACCATACAAGACAATGGATTACAACCTTAAAGGATATTTTCACATGGTCACTTTTTAACAATTCCCTAGAGCTCAAATTAAATTTTTGGATGTTATGGAAATTATCATATCCCTTCTTTAAATCGCAAAAAATCAATCATAATCACACTTTCTTGTAGAAAATATCCTAGCTCCTATTTACGAATTTCCCAAGACTAACATGGTATGTAAAATAACTAGTCCTGATAGCCCTTGGGACCATTATATTTATACTTTCATTAATGATAAAACCTTCCCCCTGATTATGAACTCCCATAAAAATGTGCATTTAAGAACAATGTACATCTCCCTATACTATTATAGCCAATACCTTGTATCGAAGAGGTTACAATGGCACTTTACTCATATGTCTCAATCAAGAGGACACATTTCACACCTTAACCAAAGTTCACACATGCATTTATGGTGCACGCAAATGAAATTTAATTATCCAATAAAATCCTACGTTTTTTTTATTATTGTTCCACCATGGAAAATGATGCACATCATATCACACTTTTACAGGATCCACTTGATTTTATTTAATTTATAGTTGTGAATTTGTTCTACCCATTGAGCACAAACTCCCATCCTTGAGAATATCCCTTGGGGACTTAATCAATGAATATGAATATAGACAATCACAACTTAACAAACTAAAACTTCTTGATTAAAAAATTCTGAACACTTTAAACCATCTCTAAGTCTATAAAAAATGGCTATGACATAACTCTAAAAAAAATAAAACCTAGAGAGTTTGAGATCAGTGATCTAGTTCATAAATAAAATCATAAAAAACACAACCAAGGAAATAAAAAAGTAAGGTAAATTTGAGCCCAATTGGCTAGGGCTATAAATAATCACTACTAAATTTGAGTTAGGAGTATATAAGTTACCCATGTTTACTGGTAAAACACTTGATGAACTAATGAATGTTATCCACCTAAAGAGATTCTATTCCTAAGAACCACCTATCCACGAGTATTCCTTACATTGGGAGAGGATTCTTGTACATTCTTTTCATCTGTCTCATCCAAAAATAGTACTAAAATTTTCACTAGATATTCCCATAATACAATTGCATATTCACAACCATCATCTATTTATTTCATGTCATCATATGACACGGGTTAATATTAACTCTTATTTAGGTGTTTTGCATCTCATCCCTCTTATGGTTTCCCTTGTTTCATATATTTTCACCTATGATCGTATCTAGAAGCTTACTGATGGAAAATCCTCATTTTTTAGAAGCTCTCTATCTAATATGAAATATCTAAAAATTCTTTACTCGAATATTATACCTCCCATATAATTATTTTGTGTTGAACCCTCACATCCTAATAGTCATATGGGGATCATATTTGGGGGGAAGTGTTCCTTGCCATCAAGAAAAATTAAATTACAAGGTAACCAAAATGCATCTATATACATATATGTATTGCAAATAATTACACCTTTTGTCCTTCATAATATTTTGTGATGATCTTATACTTCTTACTAATAGTGTGAGGCTTCGAATAGAGAATGGTGACCTTACTCACCTACATATTTTATTTGGTGTTGATATGTTACCTCTTACAGGTGGCAGAAGACAAAATGTAGGGGGTCATTTCAAAACACACAATAACAACAAAAACATGAAGAAAAATAAAGAAATCCTTCAAAATCACAAGTGTTTACTCCTACAAAATCCTAAAGAAGAAATTTTGATACCCCTGTTAGGATTGAAAACCATTTCTTCAACCAGATATTGCCAATCAGTAGGCCATCTATGGATCTAAGTCTACTCAAAGATCTAAAAAGTGGAACCCACCTTGGATTCGGTCAAATAAACCTAATTGGGAATGAGTCACACTTTCCAAACTAAAACTTTGTTCAAGCTCATCTCTTTGCATCCATCATCTTCATTTTCACATCACTATATCATGTGTCTCACATCCTTCTTAGACCTTGGTGTTGAGCCCTCACATCTTACTAGTTGTGTGGAATAACAGGTGGAGAAAGACATCCTATCACTATATCATCTACAAAACATTATGCCAATGGAATGAAATATTTACAATTATTTGAAAAGGAGTTCCCAACATGCAACCTTTACATGTGTATGTTCCCATAACTCTTCTTGTCTATCATATCCTATCACCTCTTATGTATTCCAATGTCCTTTTTTCACATAGTTAGGATGTTTTCCATCTATTATATTATCTATCTCCACTATATCCATCTTTGAATCTTGTTGGGACTCTTAGTTCTTATGTGAGTTTGAAAAACATCCATGATCATTATCACAACTAGGTCCCTGACTTTGATGCCTAGTAAAAAACTCGTACAAATCCAACTAATAAAAAAAATAAAAAATCTTTCGATATATCTTCAAAAATCCCACAAAATCAAATATTCTAAAAAAAAAAATCAAATTTTCCAAAATGACCCAAAACATCTCAAACTAGTAAAAAATCTACAGAAATTGAAAAATAATCCAAAAAACCTAAAAATGTGCAAAAAAAAAACGAAAACATCAACACACTTAACAAAATTAGACATTGACTCATATCTTTGTGTTTGTTCCAAATATCCTACAAAAAATCAATCAATTAAAACATCCTAATCTACTTCCCTTGCATGTATCCTCTCTTAGGGAAATATTGGCTCTTAGTTTCTCCCTTGCATGCATCCTTACTTCAGGGCAGTGACCCAATCAATCTCAAATCAGCTTACCCCTTCTTGGGGGAAAATCAAATCAATCAATTAACACTGTGGAACACATTATAGAAAGAGTTCACTATCTTTATGTAAAGTTGTGTTGCATTATTACTCTTCTTAATTTGATCAATTGCAAGTTTATTGTTTGTTAGCTTGTTTCATTTATAACCATGGTACATATATTTACTTTATATATTGGGTTTTTTTTTTACATTTTGTTTTCTTTTGTGTGTGTTTCTGTATGCACATAATGGGTTAATCATCATGGTTCTTTAATAATCATGGTGCCAACTCTTTTGTGAAAAAAAAATAAGTCACTCTGAATTACCACATCTGAATGGAAGCTTAAGCTATGAGTAAGGTTCATCCCATCATCATCCTAATAAATAACTTCAACAGCATATCCCTTCTATTTAACCCTTCTTCCAACCATATTTCACCTCCCAAATCCCTTCTTTTAGCATTTTACCCTATGCTTATCCTTTTTGAGATTTTTTTACCCATCTCTCATGTGTAAGTCTCTTATTCTTCATATAAAGTGGTTATCCACTATTGTGATACATCCCCCATCCACTCGAGGGGGCACTCCTTTGGAAAAATCTAGATACATTTGGGATCCAAATGCTTTGGTGGAGAAAATTATGCACTCTTTCACACTTTATCATCCTTTCACTGATATACATGTGTCTATTATCTTTAAAATACTATCACTTCATAATAACACTTTACAACAGGGAAAATGTAGACACCCTAAAAATACCCATTACACTTTGTTGGTTGGATATTTTGTCAGGTCAAAATATGAGGTTCAACCATAGTGCATGGGATTGAATCCCTCCTCAAAGACAGGTGAGACTACCTATTTATTACTAATCTAAAACACAATAGAAATAATATATACAGTATCCACACTATTCTAACCATTGTGGTTAGGATACAATCCCAAAATCCATATTGACATGAAATGGAGATATTACAAATTTAGAAATGCAATGGATTAGAAAGGCAACTTATTATAGACTAAATAGAGTGGAAAAGGAATGAGAGGAACATATTTTCTTTCAAGCAAACACAGATCAAGAAATACTTATATGAGTTTTAGATAATGAGTGTAATATTCTGGAATGATTAAAATGATCAAGAATACTAAAAAAAGAATAGCTCAATATTTTGGAGATAAGAAAAATCTCTCAAGATAGTTGAATCCCACAACACAAAGTTTGCAAAATAACACTTAATCTATTCTTCAGTGATTAAAGATAAAATACAAAGTTTTTCTTCTTCTTTGCAATAGCTCTTAATATTCAAAAAGTCTCCGTCTAATTTCACTATAGACTCCACTGCTTGATTTATTATTGAGCGAGAGGCTCAGTCATAGTGAGAAGCACAAGCCAGGATAAATTTAGGGCATTGGGCTAATACTAGAAATCTTGCTGCGAGAGAAAGACCGCTGTCGGCTTTCGACTTCGTCCATGGATTCTGAGAACAATCCATAATTATTTTATAGAAGTCTTCCATATCTATATTTCCAAGCTCTATGTCCCAGATGTCATAGTTACATCTTACATAAGAAGAAGACTCCATCTTCTAAGACTTATACTTCATCTTTCTTGACTTACCTGACTTATCCTAAGATGGTCTAGGGTCTAACATGAGGAGTCTTAAGAATACCTTGATGAATTCTAGTAGAGTAGTTGGGTGTGAGAGCTTGTTGGACAAGTATACAGACCCCACACACCTTTCGGGTTTTGAAACTTTCAAAGCACCTTTGGAAACCTGATAGACTAGAATGTGTGTTAGAAATTAGGCCGTGTCAAACACCTTGAGAAACCCAAAACATATGGTGGAACTTGATAGGTGTCAAGCACTCTACAAAACCTAAAACACTGGTGGGGTGTGTGTCGAAAGTTAGGGCATGCAATGCATCAGTGAAAACCAAACACAAGGCTGAAGTGATATGTTGTCGAGTAGGTACAAATACCCAACACACTGCGGAACTCAAAGGATGTTGAACACCGGTCAAGACCTGACACAAGGTGAAGAAAGCAAGATGTCAAGCAGCTGGCAAAGCCCGAAACAAGGTAGAAACTAGATGATGTTGAGCACCCTACAAAACCTTAAAAAAGGATATCGGGTCTCTGTCCTATCAGAACATGAAAATTTTCCCACTTTTATCACTTAGGAATTTTTCTATAGCCTTTTGAAATCCACAACTTACAATAAGTAAAATATATATATAAACAAACAAGGGGTGGATTTCAAACAAAAAAACTACTGGGAAAAGGAAAAGAACAAATGGAAAGAGACTCAAAACCCTAAACCAGTAATGCTAGAGGAAAAGAAATAAATACCCAAACAACACACCTCAAAAACAACCCCCAAAAGCTTCAAAACTAAAGAGGAAAATAATACCTTCAATAAGATCAAAAAGTGATCGAGAATGGATGGTGAAATCAATCAAGAACCTCAATCAGATCTAGAGATGGAAGAAGCATGCACAGAAATCCAACACATCAAAAAAAATTACAAGGTAACAAATTATTTGAAAAACCAAGTATTTATAATACCCTAACATTAATTACACATCACCTAATACATGTGCTAACTACCAGACAACTGGGCATTAATGACATGTCATCATGCTTGGAGCTCCCAAAAACCTGACACAAAGCATTTGGTTTAATTCAGGATTAAGGCTTTAGGGAACATGAAGCATGAAGCATGAGATGTTGCAATGCATCTAAGTGCCGAAATTCTAACACAAATGCGACAATCAAGTTTCAGGTTTTGGAAAACATATGACATGAAACATGCATTGGATAACGCATGTTCCGATGTTTGGGTATTCTGAAAACCTGAAACATTGTTAAGAGCATCAGATTTTGGGTTCGGGGAACATGGTACATGTAACATGCAAGAAACATTTTTTCATGCAATAAAAACCCAAAAACCCAAAAATATCCTTCAAAGGGGAATTTTAAGAGATATGTCCAAAAATTTTCTATGGTTATCTCATTTTTAGCTTGAATCACTAAAACAAGACAATAGCTGGCTCCAGTTGGGGACTTTCTTTAAGACATCAAAGGAAGAGAACTCAGAATCAAAAATATTTATCCATTAGGCTACGGGGTCGGAATAAGAAAAGCCAAAAACAAAGAAAGAAAGAAAACATGCAATAGACAATAAATTATAATACAGTGTAAGAGAGCATCTTACATTACTAATGGAACAACTTCAGATGTTGGACACTGAAAGGTAGAGGGAGAAAATCCCCATCAAGTTATGATAGAAAGAAGTTATTTTCACCATTCAGTTGATGAATTTTGAAAGGACCTTTCCATAAAGAGTCGAACTTGCCATGCATCCCTTTCTGTTCCCTTCTCTTATCCCAAAGAAGTACTAGATCTCCAATCTAGAAATCACGTTACTTTTATTTCTTATCAGATATCTTTTTGAATTTGATTTGATGATCTGCAATGTGATCTACCACCTTGATCTATTCTTCTTCTAGCCTGGCTAAATACATTATCCTTTTCTCAATAGAACTTTGAAAAGCTTCATCCTTAATTTCTTTAGCCAACCGTAAGGTTGGAAATTCTATAGAGATAGGAATCTCAACATCACTTCCATACAACACCTAGAATGGGGACATTCCACTAGCTCACTTAGGAGTAATCCAATCTTCCCATAATGCATCATACAATGCTTTATGCCATGTCCTTTGATTCTCATCAACCATCTTTTCGATTATGGTCACCAAGTTCTTATTGTTGGATTCGGCATGACCATTGCCTTGGGGGTAATAATTGATGAATGAGCTAATGTGATCCCAAATCCATAACAAAATTTAGTTAAATCATGTGATGAGAAATTGGAAGCATTTTCAGAAACAATCTTGTAAGGAATGTCGAATCTAACAATTATATTCTCTTTGAGAAAATTACACACAACTTCGGAGGTTGCCTACTTGATTGGTGCAGCTTCCACCCACTTGGTGAAATAGTCAGTAGTGGTGAGCACATAATTATGACCAGCACTATAGGTAGGGTTTAGTACTCTAATGAAATCAATTCCCCATTGGAGAAAAGGTTCCTTAATTACTATAGGCTTCAAGGGAAGAGCAACTAGCTTAGGGTGGCCAATGAAATGTTGGCAGGCTTCACACTTAGCCACCCATTCTGCTGAATCTCAAAAGAGAGTAGGCCAATAGTACCTGGCCTGTAATATTTTGTAAGCCATTAAAGAGGAAGAGAAATTTCCTCCACACACTAGATTGTGAAAGGATTCTAGCAACCTTATTTGCTGAGACTTGTCAAAATAATGCAGGAATACACCATCAATACCCTTCTTGTATATACCATAATCCCATAGAATGTATCTCGCAGACCTTAATTTAACTGTCCTCTTTTATTTTTTCCTCAAATGTGGGGGAAACTCACCATAAGTTAAAAATGAAGCGATTTCTGTATACCATTCATCTGTTGTGCTTAAAAAAAGCACCATGGGCAATTCTGAAGGAGTATCTTTAGTTTCTTCACATTCTGTCTTAGACTTATTTTCTGCAATCAATTAGCACAAGCCTCTTCCTCGTACCAAATTGGTAGGTTTGATGTCCAATTCATATTCTTGGACGTTGGATATCCAATTACCCCGTTGACTACCCAACTATTGTTGAGTCAAAATGGACTTAGCTGCAATATCAAGAATGAGAACAAGAGTGTGAAAACTAAACACATAGTACCTAAAATGCTTCACCACTCTCACCACTGCATAATCATGCTTTTCAATTTGAGACATTTTCAATTCATGTTCCTTTAGTTGGAAATTCATGAAATTAATGGGAGCTTCGATTCCTTCTTCGTTCTCCTGCATCAGGATGGTCGATACTGTTTGTGCAGAAGCGTAGCTGTACATGATGAAATCCTTCTTGAATTCAGGGCATACCAGAATAAGAGCGTGAGAAATTGCTCTTTTGACTTATTTGAAAGCAAGATTACCTTCAGTGCTCCATCAAAATGGGGTTTTACCTTTCATCATCCCAAGGATATCCTTGGTTTTATCAGAAAAGTTAGGTACAAATCTTCTTAGGAAATTGACCTTACCAAAAAAGGAATGCACCCCAGTTTTACTTGTAGGTAGGGTAAGGCTTTGGATGGCCTTCACCCATTTTGGGTCGATCTTGGTTCCTTCCTTAGTCATGATTTGACCTAGCAAATTTCCTTCTGTTACTCTGAACATGTATTTTTTAGGATTTAATGAAATCTCATGATGCCTACACCTTAAGAGTACCTGCTCCAGGTGATCATAATTATCACTTCACATTTTAGAGAAGACCGTCAAGTCATCCAAATATAAAACAATGACCTTGCCCATCAAATATCTGAAAGCTAACTCTATAGCTCTTTGAAACATGGCTCTGGCGTTAATCAAACCAAAAGGCATCCTCTTGTAAGCAAAGGTCCCCTATGGGGTGGTGAATTTTGTTTTATGTTGATCCTCAACAGCCACCTCAACCTAATTATACCTTGAAAATCCGTCACGCATGGATAACATTTCTGATCTAGTGACAGTCTGTAATACTTGGACCATGATAGGCAATGGGTAATTTTCTTTCAATGAACACTGGTTAAGGTTCTGAAAGTCAACATAAATCCGGATCTCATCATTCTTCTTTTTGATAGGGACAATGTTAGCAATCCAGGTAGAATGATGGATTGGGAAGATAATCCTTGCGTCTAACATCTTTTGAATTTCTACGAGGATAGTTCCTGAGATCTTTGGGTTGTAATGCCTTTGCTTTTTCCTATAGGGTTTAACCTTAGGCTTCAAAGGGATGCTATGTTACACATCCTTGAGCTTGAAAGACTTCAGATCTGCATATGACCATGCTAGGACATCCATATATCTCTTCAGGAGTGAAGTGAATCTTTCCTTTTCCTCTGGAGAACAACATTTCTCGATGTTTACCAACCATGGTTGGTCAGGAGAGCCTAGATTAACTTGATCTACCTCTGACAAGGAAGCACCTTCAGCTAGCCTTTTATCCTAAATGAAGTGGTCATGCTTGTCAAACAGACCTTCTAGAGAAACTAATCCCCTCAAAATCTTATTTCCTTTGAGCTGGATGAATTCACCATCAATATCTTGATATGAATTCAAGAAGGACTCACAAAAAGCTGATTCTAATCCTTCAAACTAAAGCTCACTAAAATTATCATCTTTTTAAAGAAAATACAACTATTGATCATCATTAAACACTTGTCAATGTGCTGCATTATCTAGAACACTCAGACAATACAAAATTTCGATGGTATATGTGTCATGTTTGAACTTTGGGTGAGGAAGGAGAAGAGATGCAGACACGGCTAAAGATTCATCTTTATCATTGTAATCTCTTAAGACTGCCTTAATGGAAAAATCATCAAAGCATTCTATGATGTCCCACACCTTGTTCCTGTAATGTCTTAGGCGATCATTTTTTACCTGATAGGTCCCCCTTACTTGATTCACAATCAACTCGGCATCTCCCTGCACTTGGAGATTTTAGATTCCTTTTTTCCTTGCCATTTATAATCCTAATAACAAAGCTTCGTATTCAGCCATGTTATTAGTATTGTCAAACTGTAATTTGAAGGCAAAGGGAGAAATCTCAAAATCTAGAGATATAAGAACCACGCCAACACCTGACGCAGTAGTTAAACAGCTCCCATCAAACTTGAGGGTCCAAACAACATTAGGATCTTTTTCCTTGACTTCTATAGAGGGAATCTTAGATGTCATGAAATAAATACCCAAGCCTGCATATTCGAAGAGAATTCGGGCCTTGGGATCATTTGATTTAGTGACCAGGTACTTATCTTGTGCTTCGGGGTGAAGGACACGAGGAACTCCATTTACCAAAATTTTAGCTTTGGTCCAGTCCATATTGATTTATCCTCCAACATATTTGTAAAAACCTATTTCTAAAAGAATACCATAAGCAACTGGGATATCAACAACCATGATAGTCATTTTCACTCTCTTTTCAGTGAAGGCAACAAATGCAAACTGTGCATCCTTGATTCGGCCAATCAAGGGGACTTTTTTGGTTTCCATGGAGCAACACCGCCCATAAGATTAAGTCAAGGTGAGTCCAAGGGTATGGGATACTTTTGTGGGCATTATGTTATCATAGGCTCTGTCATCACCAATCCGACACTATGATAATTCTCCACCGAGAATCCCTCGTGCTATGATTATTTACTAATGCACAAATTTTAGTTTGGTGGATGTAATTTGGAAACAAAACAACAAACATAACACAAAAATACCATAAAATATGATACGAAGGAATGATGACAAATCTGAAATATAAGTGTAAATTATAATATCAACATGAAATTGTTACAATCTCACCCATGAGGTACTTCAAGTGTTACTAACTTCACTTGCCTTCCAACAATAACTATGGGATAAACTTAACAATTAAACCTCTTAATGGATTATTTAACACACCTTCTAAATGATGGCTTCCTTTACACACTTACTCATACAATATTTCTCACTACTTCCTTCTATGCTAAATGAGGGTGGTGGCCTCTCTATTTATAGAAATTTCAGGCTTATCCACCTTATCTCTAAGATAGGATAAGAAATCTACTCTGAGAAATCATATTCCATACCTTAACTCTTATCTTTACATGTAAGCTTATATTTTAAGATAATATAAACCTTATCATTTCACATGGGCTCCACCTTTTTAGAATTTTTACAAATAAAATACACAAAATATTTATGACATCACTCCTTGTACTTATTACTAATATAATATTTCTAATTCCTAATCATGTAGACCCTACTTCTCTAATTACCCTAATTTTGACATTTTAACATTACTGAACCACTTACAAAAAATATTTATGTTTTACCACAACATTCCTATTGTAATTTGACTATTACCATACTACACATTATTGGCGGTGTTGTACCGGCAGCACCATTATCTTCTATCAGACGCTACTACTAATTATACTTAATAACATCTTATTCGTAATACATACATTAATCAAATAGAAATTATGGACGAAAATTTTAGTTTTGACATCTTACCCCTTCCTAGCTTCTACTTCATCCTCGGAGTAGACTATTCTGGTGCTTGGAAAATCTTTAACATGTCATGGTTGACCCATTTTGTAATGGGGGTGCCATCCAATTCCTCCTGTCGATATGTACCATTTTTATGCACATCTGTTATTTTGTAGGGCCCCATCCATTTGGGAAGAATTTTTCTCTACCTTCTTTTTTTGTATCTAGAATCATATACTAGAACCAAGTCACTCACATGAAATGGAGACCAACGGATCTTTTGATCAAAGTATTCCTTCTGCTTCATTTTATTCTTATAGCTTGTATCTTTTGCTATTTCCCTCATTTCCTCTAGCAAATGAAGATGTACCAATGTTTATTTTACTGAATCACTTTCATCCATCCTTTCATTTTTCATAACTCTCATAGTGGGAATATCAAACTCACTAGGAAGAACTAAATCAATGCCATAAGCCAACTGAAATGGGGAGTATCCTATTGTTGACTTTGATGTTTCCCTATATGCCCACAATGTTGCATGAATCCTTTTATCCCACTTATATACTTGCAAGGCTACATCTTTTGCTAGAATTTAACACAACATAAAATTTGTTCATTTCACCTGTCCATTTGTGTTTGGCTTGTATGTTTTTTCCTTCCTGTGCTTAATAGAAGACTTTTTGACTAGGGCGTCGACCACCTCATTACTGAAGTGGCTTCCTTGATCTGTTACAATTTCTAATGGACAACCAAATCTGGTGACAATGCATTCATCTATGAACCTTTCCACTTCATCCATGGAAGTTGTTTTCAATGGTCTAGTTTCAACCCACTTGGTTAAATAATTTGTGGTAACTACAATATACTTATTTTGGTGTGGGATAGTTGGAAGTGGACCTATAATAACTATTCCCCAATTTTCAAAGGGACCAAGTGGAAGAATAGGGCATAATGGAGCTGATGAAGTCTTACGGTTACCATGTGTTTGACGAATATCACATGTCTTACAATAATTATAACAATCTCTAAAAAGAGTGGGCCAATGATAACATGCATCCAAGATCCTTCTTGTTTTAATTTGTCCAGAGAAGTGTCCTCCACATTTACCATTGTGGAATTATTAAATTAGCTCCTTTCCTTGATCATGTCCAACTACCCTCTTATACTATCCATCATGTCTTATCTGAAATAATACTCTATGTAAAATAGAATATGGACGGATTTCTTGAGTAATCTTCCTCTTAGTCTTTGCATTGACACCATCAGGAAACTTGAATTCATTCAGATAATTCCAAATATCTATGTATTCACTAGGGATTATGTCAAGGGATAACAATGTTGCATCTGGGAAATCATCATCATCACAAGATGAACCTAAACCATCATAGGCTCGAGAGAGTGCATCTGCATTTACATGCTTCTTTCCCGGCCTATCTATAATATCAAATTCAAATTCTTGTAGCAAAATTATCCATCTTTCTATCCTCCTTGATGGGTTAGGCTTATTTACAATATATTTTAGAGCCTGCTGATTTTTTACAACTGTAAACTTCTACCCTACCAAGTAATTTCTAAACTTTTTTATAGCAAAAATGATAGCTAGAGCCTCTTTTTCAGTCACAGTATAATTTACCTCAACACTACTCATTTTTCTGCTCCTAAAGTAAACTAGATCATCATTCCCATTTTCATCATTTTGGTTCAGAGTACTTCCTAGTGCTGCATCTGAAGCATCAGTATACACAACAAATGGCTTGCTCCAGTCTAGATTCTTTAAAACAAGTGAAGACACCAAAGCCTCCTTCAGTTTTTCAAAACCTTCATGCATCTTTTTTCCTGGTTCATAAGTAACATCCTTCTTCAAGAAATGGATTAGTGGTTGTGCAAACTTTGATAAATTCTTGATGAACCTTCTATAGTAACTTACATGGCCTACAAATGATCTCAACTTACTTCTATTCATAGGAAATGGTAACTCTTTGATTTTTGAAACTTTATCAGGATCAGTACCAATACCATCTCTGGATACAACATGCCCTAACAAAACACCTTTAGAACATCCAAAGACACACTTTGTAGGGTTTAGTGAGGTTTGTGCTTCATCTAACCTTTGAAATGTTGTCTCCATCTGGTGTAGGTGGTTCATCTTGCTCCCATAGATGCAAAAATCATCTAGAAATACTTTAATGAAGTTTCCAATATAGGGTTCAAACACCCTATTCATCAAACATTGGAACGTTTTCGGAGCATTACACAACCCAAAATACATAACTCTATAATAAAACATTCCCCAAGGAGTGGTGAACATGGTCTTCAGTTGATCTTCCTCCGCTATACGAACTTGGTTGTATCTGTTATATCCATCAGAAAAATTATAGCACTTCTGGCCAGCTACTTCATCCAAGATCTTATTTGAGAATGGAAGAGGGTAATGATCCTTATTTTTTGCCTTGTTGAGCTTCCTATAATCAACAAAAATGCATAGCTTCCCATTCTTTTTTATTGAGATTAAAATGGGAGAAACCCATTATGAATTATCCACAACAAATATGAATCCTGCATCAAGCAACTTATTTATTTCTTCTTTTACAGTCTTGGAAAAATTAGGATTCATTCTATATGGAATTTGCTTTATGGGCTTAGCACCATCTACTAGCTCAATAGAATTTTCTACCCAACTTACTTGATGGAGTTCCTTGTAATCAAAAGTGAATAGCTGCATGTACCTTCGAAAGAGCTGGAGGTAGGATTCCTTCTCACTCTTCATCACAGCATCACCAATCTCTATTTGTTGGAGATGATCATTAATTTCTTCTTCAAATAATTTTATGGGTTCATGAGTCGGTGTGACTGGAAGGATATCCATGACCGAAACATCAACCTCACTTTCTTCATCTTTTGTGTTCACTTCACTGGTACTAGAGTAATTAGAGGATGTCCAATCATCAATTTCATCACTTGAATCCACAGGTTCTACCTTATGATGTTGAGGGATCACGTTTATCTTCACCCTCTCTCTGTCATGTCCAAGTGTCATGAATCCTTCATTCTAGTAGTTTCTTGCATGAACTCTCCTTAGCCATGGTCTTCCCAACAACATTGGATATGCAACAGTACCATTTTTTATCACCTGAAAGTCTACCACACATACAATACCCATAATAGATATTGCCACATTTGAAACAACACCTTCTGGTTTAGTTTTTCCCTTATTTAATGACCTTAACATAAGTGTTGAGGGGTGATCAATTTTTAAACCCAACATATTCATTACAGACTCGGTCTTTACATTAACTACAGCACCTCCATCTACTAAGACATCATGAATTGAAATACCATTACATAATACCTCAGCTTGTGGAGCATAGGGATCCGCCTCTGCTTCCAAAACAGGGACCTTAACCTCCTTCCTTTGTCGAGCATTGAGTCCACTTCGCAGCTCCCGCCTCTTCTCAGAAGACATAGCTAAAATTTGACCATATGTAATATTTTCAGGCCTTTTGGATAGATCTTCTAAGATGGAGTATGGTCCTTGCCCCTATGAAATCAGAAAATCCTGCACACCCAACTTTCTTCTCCTATGTTTCTTACTAGTTTCTCCTTTCATCTTCTTAGGATCATTTCCATCTTGGTTATCTTTTTCTTTCTTTATTTTTGTTACAAACACATCTGCTTCATTATTTATGCTCCTATCTACCACATCAAAAGAATTCATAGGTGTTTTTCCTTTATCATTATCTCTTGTACTAGATGTAGAAGCTCTATCTGGGCAATTATACTTATAATGACCCTTTTTATGACAACCATAACATACAACTTCAGAAATATTTCTTTTTGGACCTCTATCTCCTCCCTGAGAACTAAATTATTTTCCTTGAAGAAGATTAATAGTTAACTGGCCCATCTTCCTGAGTAGATCTTCATACTTAGTAGATGTACTAGGAGAAATATTTGTGCTCACTGAGAGTGGTTGTGGATTCTAGACCAAAGGTGTTGGTGTAGGCTCTACTTTAGCAATAATTTCTTTGGGCTCTTCTTCCATGCTTTCTTCTTCAAGGGTCGCTGGGTAGTCATACTTCACTCATTGTCTAATCTCTGGCTTCTTCCCAAGAATGAAGTGCTTACAGAGGAGATTATCCATACCATTCATCAACCCATCCACTAATCCTTCCTTTCGGATCTGAGCATCGAGCTTCCTCCTTAGCTCTAGAACACGAGCATGATAATCCCTTATTTTATCCTTCTCTCCTTGGGATAGCTTTGTGATATCGATCATGAGATCTGTATATTTCTGTTGTTCACCAAATTCTTCAAGAAAACTTTCAGTTAATAAATCCCATGAGTTTTTCACATTATCACCTAGTGTTTCAAACCACCTAAGGGCTGAACCATCCAAAAAGGTAGGAAAAAATTAAGTCCATTATTCCCTTCTTATGAGGCCATTACAAATACAAAATCATTTAAACTCTTGAATGAAAGAGGAAGCATCTTCATTAGATTGGGCTGAAAAAACAGGAATCTTCCCCAATTTCAAAAGTAACCACAATGAAATACCAACCCATAAGTATAATCAACAAGACTTATGTGCACAAATAATTGGAATCACTATAATAGAAAGTGACTTTACACCTTTCTACAATAAAATAGGAATGACCACTGTAAAATATGGTAAAACTTGACTTATTGCGGTAAAAACTGACTTTACTGTGGTAAACACTATTCACGGTAAAAAGTGAAGTTACTGTGGTAAATACTATTCATGGTAAAAGTGACTTTACCATGGTAGCTACCATGCACAGTAAAAACAAGGTTACCCTCCAAATGATTTCTGACTAAGTGGGAATATCTCTCCAGAAAATCAACCAATGAGGAATGGTCTGAGCAACGGAACCAAAAATGTCATCACCAATCCAGCACTATGATAATTCTCCACCGGGAACTCCTCGTGCTATGATTATTTACTAATGCACAACTTTTAGTTTGGTGGATGTAATCTGGAAACACAACAACAAACATAACACAAGAATACCATAAACTATGATACAAAGGAATGATGACAAATTTGAAATATAAGTGTAAATTATAATATCAATATGAAATTGTTACAATCTCACCCATGAGGTACTTCAAGTATTACTAACTTCACTTTCCTTCCAATAATAGCTATGGGAGAAACTTAACAATTACACCTCTTAATGGATTCTTTAACACACCTTCTAAATGATGGCTTCCTTTACACAATTACTCATACAATATTTCTCACTACTTCCTTCTATGCTAAATGAGGGGGGTGGCCTCTCTATTTATAGAACTTCCAGGATTATCCACCTTATCTCTAAGATAGGATAATAAATCTACTCTGATGAATCATATTCCATACCTTAACTCTTATCTTTACATGTAAGCTTATCTTTTAAGATAAGATAAACCTTATCATTTCACATGGGTTCCACATTTTTAGACTTTTTACAAATAAAATGCACAAAATATTTATGACCTCACTCCTTGTCCTTATTACCAATATAATATTTTAATTCCTAATCATATAGACCCTACTTCTCTACTTACGCTAACTTTGATATTTTAACATTACCGAACCACTTACGACAAATATTTACTTTTTACCACAACATTCCTATTATACTTTTGACTATTACCGTACTATACATTATTGGTGGAATCGTACCGGAAACACCGTTATCTTTTATTAGACGCTACTACTAATTATACTTAACAACATCCTATTCCTAATACATACATTGATGAAATAGAAATTATTGGGGCTAGGAAAAACACCTTTTGAAGATGAAGGGATAGCAACCTTTCTTCTAATTAACTTGGACAGTTTCTCAAATTGCTCAGGATTTGACTGAAGGTACTCAACTTTCGACATTTGGATTTTAGTTTTCTTTGCATGATCAATGATGTTGAAAGTGATATATGAAGGAATGATAGAGGGATCAGTTCAGGTTACATTGGTCTAAGTTGAGGTATTGGCCTTGAGGGTAGGAGAAAAAGAGTTAGAAGATGAAGTTGCCTTTTTAGTTGTCTCCTTTTCAGTTTGCGTTGAGATAGGAGAGCCTCTTTTAGCCATAACCATGGGAGCTTCTTTACTTTTCTCCTTAGAGCCTTCAACTGACTTTTTGGGGTTCTGGGATTGGGATTGAGTGAAGACTGCAAATGATTGACCATCATGCTCACCTTCATCTTCCTTATATTCCAAGTACCCAATGCTAGATTCGCCAGCTGAATCATAAAAAAACTCATCAGCATATCCTAAAGCTTTAAAAGCTTAATGAGAAACTTGATCTTCTAATTCTTCATCTTCCTCAACTATTTCCATTATTACATTGATAGGAGGAGCTTCAATGGCCAGCCTTGTTGGAACAACAGTCAACTGATTCCTATCTCTTGTGGGAGCACCATTGGTATTGTTTAAATTCCCTCTAGGAATATCTCGATAAGGAATGTTGGTCCCCAATTGAGATCATCTTCTTCATCAAAGTGATCAAGTTGTTGGCCATCTTCTAGATCATAGGGTTAGTAGTACTGTTGAGAAGAACTCTGATTTTTAGAATTATATAACTCTCCTCTAATATTCTCTAGCTAGAATGAGATCATCTTATATTTCAATGGATGTAGCTTGAGTAATAGCTAAATCAGGGAATAACATATCTTCTTAATAAGAAGCTGACATTAGGGGGATGAGCATTGATGAAGAAACAATTTTGATTCTCAAGAGTGGGAATGGCTAGCATCTGGAATATTCTGATTTAGTTTGTTGAATTTGGCTCCATGAAGTCCCGCATAGGCTCATGAGACTCCCTCTTCATATGTATAAGATGTGCTAACAAAGGCATGAGAATCTTCTGCTGGTTTGAACCTTACTTCAAATACAAATCTCATGGAAGCCCAGTTGGTAATGAATGCATTTGGAATATGGTAGAACCATTCTACTGTCTACACCCTACAATGTCTTCAACAAAGAGTCGAATACGGAGACATCTTCTTGAGCCACCCCGAGGACACCTGCATGTGAACAAATAATGAAGTGATGTGTTCATTAAGGTGCTTACTTCCCACCACTTTTGAACTTAGGAATATTCTTATCGAGATCCATGTGGTAGATCATGCAACAATGGAGTTAGGGAAAGAGAACCAATAGCTGCATCCCAAGGAACAAGTTATGCTATCATTCTTCTAAATTAAGTACGTACAGGAATATAAGTATCAGGCAAGAATAATGCACAGTAGGTTAAAGAAGCTTCTTGTTCTTGAGGAACCCAAGTTCTTCAGATAGGTGAAGAACTTCTTACTCAGCTAGATGTAACACTGTTGGGGGAAAGTCTGAAATTATGTTATTAAAGCAGATCAATGAACGTATAAGTTTCACCCCTGGCTCGGCTTGACTGAGTGAAGATATTGTTGGCCAGCTTGAACCGGAAAATAGATCTTCTGAAAATAAGGAAAATACGGAGTCTCCAGACACCAATAGGATAAGCTTAGTCTTATAAATCCGTATATCCCTAGCGGAGTCACCAAAAACTGTTGGTTGGTTATTTTTTTAGGCTAAAATATAAGGGTCAACCACAGTGCATGGGATAAAATCCCTCCTCAAAGACAGGTGAGGCTTCTTGTTTATTACTAATCTAAAACACAACATAAATAATATATACAGTATCCACACTATTCTAACCATTGGGGTTGGGATACAATCCTGAAATCCATATCAACATGAAATGGAGATATTACAAATTCAGAAATGTAATGGATTAGAAAGGAAACTTATTATAGAATAAACAGAGTGGAAAGGGAATGAGAGGAACATATTTTCTTTGAAGAAAACATAGAACAAGAAATACCTATACAAGTTTTAGATAATGAGTGTAATATTCTGAAATGATTAAAATGATCAAGAATACTAAAAAAAGAATAGCTCAAGATTTTGGACATAAGAACAATCTCTCAAGATAGATGAATCCCATAACACAAAGTTTGCAAAATAACACTTGTTTCTATTCTTCAATGATTAAAGAGAAAATACAAAGTTTTTATTCTTCTTCACAATATCTCTTAATATTCAAAAAGTCTCCATCTAATTTCACTATAGACCCCCCTACTTGATTTTTTATTGAGCAAGAGGCTGAGTCATAGTGAGAAGTGCAAGCAAGGATGAATTTAGGGCATTGGGATGATACTAGAAATCCTACTATGAAAGGAAGACCGCTGCCAGCTATTGACTTCATCCATAGATTTTGAGAAGAATTCAAAATTCTTTTCCAGAAGTCTTCCATATCTATATTTCCAAGCTCTATGTCCCAGATGTCGTAGT
The DNA here is from genome assembly GCA_019776745.2 of Taxus chinensis. NCBI lineage: Eukaryota > Viridiplantae > Streptophyta > Pinopsida > Cupressales > Taxaceae > Taxus > Taxus chinensis. Next base: position 257,401,328 of record CM034150.1, read on the forward strand.
TACATCTTACATAAGAAGAGGACTCCATCTTTTGATACTTATACTTCATCTGTCCTGACTTATCTGACTTATTCTGAGATGGGCCAGGGTCTGACATGAGGAGTCTTGAGAATTCCTTGATGACTTCTGGAAGATTAGTCAGGTGTGAGAGATTTCTGGACAAGTATATAGACCTGACACACCTTTTGGGTTTTGAAACTTGAAAAGCACCTTCGAAAACCTAACAGAATGGATTGTGTGTTAGAAATTAGGCTGTGTCAAACATCTTGAGAAACCCAAAACATACGGTGGAACTTGATAGGTGTCGAGAACTCTGTAAAACCCAAAAAATTGGTAGGGTGTGTGTCAGAAGTTAGGGCATGTGATGCATCAGTGAAAACCTGACACAAGGCTGAAGTGAGATGATGTCGAGCAAGTACAAATACCCAAAACACTATGGAACTCAGAGGATGTTGAACACCAGTCAAGACCTGACACAAGGCAAAGAAAGCAAGATGTCGAGCAGCTGGCAAAGCCTAAAACAAGGCAGAAACTAGATGATGCCGAACACCCTACAAAACCTAAAAAAAGGATATCAGGTCTCTGTCTTGTCAGAACATGAAAGTTTTCCCACTTTGATCACTTAGGAATTTTTCTAGATCCTTTTGAAATCCACAACTTACAATAAGTAATATATATATATATATATATATATAAACAAACAAGGGGTGGATTACAAACAAAAACCCTACTGGAAAATGACAAGAACAAAGGGAAAGAGACCCAAAACCCTAAACCAGTAATGGCAGAGGAAAAGAAATGAAAACCCAAACAACACACCTCAAAAACAACCCCAAAAAGCTTCAAAATGAAAGAGGAGAAGAATACCTTCAACAAGATCGAAAAATGATCGAGAATGGATGGTGAAATCGATCAAGAAGCTCAATCGGATCTGGAGATGGAAGAAGCATGCACAGAAATCCAATGCATCAAAAAAAAGTACAAGGTAACAAATGACATGGAAAATTAAGTATTTATAATACCTTAACATTAATTACACATCAACTGACACGTGTTCCAACTACCAGACAACTGGGAATTAATGCCATGTCATCATGGTTGGAGCTCCCACAAACCCGACACAAAGGATTTGGTTTAATCCAGGATTCAGGATTTGGGGAACACGAAGCATGAAGCATGAGATGTTACGATGCATCTAAGTCCCGAAATTATAACAAAAGGTGACAATCAAGTTTCAGGTTTCGGAAAACATATGATATGAAACATGCATTGGATAACGCATGTTCTGATGCTTGGGTGTTCTGAAAACCCGACACACTGTCAAGACCATTGGGTTTCGGGTTTGGGGAACATGGGACATTTAACATGCAAGAAACATGCTTTCATGCAATCAAAACATGAAAACCCAGAAATCTCCTTCAAAGGGGAATTTTAAGAGATATGTCCAAAATTTTTATATGGTTATCTCATTTTTAGCTAGAATCACTAAAATGAGATAACACACTTTATAACATCAAAAAATAATACTAAATCCATTAAACACCCATATCCCACTTCTAGAATGAATTAAATTAATTCTATTAAAATCACTATACACTATACACCCCTTTGGCTAATTTAATTAGTTATTTTAATAAATAGTTATCAATTATCTATCCACCTTTCACTCATTTCCACTTCACTATCCAACTCACTCAAGTTGAACTTGTCACTCCACTCAAGTTCTATAATTCTACAAACATGGAATATAATATTCACGTACAACCAAAAAAATAAAGAGCCAACCAATTTGAAATAAATCCTTTTAAATTCTTATTCAAAAATCTAACTTGACATAACAAATCAAACATGCTAAATAAGAAAATCTAAATCAATGGTCTATAACTCAATCAATTCCTTCTTCCTCAATTAATGGCTTCTTATGTATCTATAAATAATAATCTCCATTCATCATTGGAATCTTGGATAATTTTTAGTGTTCCTCTACCAAAATCTCATTGAAAATCACTTGTGAACACCCTTATGTTGACGAATCGATCACTCATCCATCATTCAATCATCATTCATTCATCCATTGCTTGTAGCTTTAAGTACTTCCATTTGGATCATTATTTGAGCATCCACATACCAAAGAATAATTTTCAACTTCTTCAAGGACACAAAAAAAAATTCACTCAACCCCACTCTTTAGCTTGTCCAATTTGATATTACAAAGAGCTTGCTGAAAAAGGTTTACATTCATTGTTATTGTCTATTTTTTTTCATTTCTACAATTTCTCTTGTACATACCTAGAAAATGGTATAGTACAACTTTAGGAATTTCAAGACTCTATGGTAGTTATGAAATGGATAAACAATGAACAAAAAATACATAACCTAGATTTATAATCACTACCCTAGCATGTGAAGTTAAATACATAGTAGTTATACCACATTAATTTCTCACATATGTTCCAATAATTAAATACAATGGCATATTATCTATCTAAGCACGTCTTACACATACTCATTGGAGACCTTTACTGATGGAGGTAAAGTATAGGGTTTACTTTGAATCAAGGAAACATAAATGAGTTCAAAACTGATTTTTGAATTCTATATATGAATTATTGATAATACATTATATCCAATTTTCTTCTTTCTTGATTGTTGAGTTTTTTCATGTAGCATGATCTTCTATCCTTATTTTCCTAACTATATTGGTTATTATATTTGTTCTAGTTTGTGTTTTTTCCCGTTTTCCCAATATATTTAATACTTGGATGGGTTATGGAATATTTGAAACTAACAATGGATTATAAACTTAGAGAAGGAAACAAAAAGTTACTCATATTATTTTTACATTTCCACATGAAGAAATTTAATTTTTATTCTAACTTTGAATAGAAAATATGGTTTTTTTCTATGAAAAAATAAGAAAGAAAAAAAAAAAAATTGCATAGCAAATGTGTTGTTGGGTGGAATCTAATTTTCTCATGGGGAAAAGAAAAAAATTCATATACATGATGATGTTGTAATTAAATATCTACAAGAATTGTGTGATATAGAAGACATTGTGTATAGTTTCATAGACACAATAGTTGTGATTATAACTCGTAAAAGAGAACCCGAGGAAAATTTTAGTGTAGGGAAAAAGTATTGATTAAAATTGTTCTAAGGATTTGTGGTTTATGCATGTTTTATAGAACAAATTAGCACTGAAAAGTTCTTTATACTCATATATTACACAGTTTTTGGAAAACTTAGATGTGAAAATATGTCAAGAATTATTTTCCTTTCACAAACAATACATAATAAATATGTTATGATATATTTTAAATTTCACTAAATAACTAAAGATAATAAATATATTATGATATTGTTATTTATTTAAGCATACTTTTATGATGGGGTGGGAGTGGTGCAATCAATTCACATGGTTGTGTTCTTTCCCATCCATGTTAAAATCACCCCGAGGCACAATCCTCTCTAAGGTGGTTTCGTCGCTTGATGTGGCATCACTTCTCACTGTTGTCATAGCATGTTTTTTTCTTATCTCGCTACAGTCGATAGCATTTCAGTTCTAGCTCACTCTAGTTGCTTCTTTACTCCGTGCTGTCATTGGTCACTGCTTCACTCACTGTTGTCATTGGTCAGTGTTTCTCTAATTTGTATCACTGGTGGCTACTTCACTCGCTGGTTGTTTCTTCTCTCATTGCGGTCATTTTCATTAGTCACTAAATCTTCATTTTGGTTTCATTGTTGCTTCAATTGGGTTCCTAATGGCAATTCCCTTCATTGTAACTAGGTTGTGGATCCTCTAAAAAAAAATCAAATGTACAAGGATGTGGATCCTTTCAACATCCTCAGCATTCACGCAATTCCAAAAAAATTAAGCATACTTTTAATAGAGGCTACAAATCTAATTTGATATTAAATTATTTGTTTCTACACTATATTTTAACTTTAAAATTGTTGGAGATTGGATTATTAATATTTTATAAACTATTGTAAAAATCAACATGGTAGACCTCATAAATTATTGGTTTTGGAAGTTGAAGGATTGTTATTTGTATTTTCTATAATTGGTGATAATGCACTCTGAAAATGAAAACCATATTTTACTCACTTACATTATAAATATGTTGAATGATAATTTAGTGTTGAGTTGATAATGGTCAACATGTATAGATTTAGTACTTTTGTAATACCTTTTCATAAAAAAAATTGGTGGTTATTAAATGTTTTTTTCAACTTCATTTTAGAGTGAGGAAAAAGTGATATGTCCATAATTCAAAACCAAAAAATATTAGACTCATACAAGGATGGGTACAGTGAAAACAACATCTATTGATAAATGAACAAAGGCATGTCTTCTGCAGTTAGTGAAGAAATTACTCTCAAGACACTTCCATGCTGGAAATTTGATGGAACATATACATATAATAAAATGATTATTACTCAATTTTGTTTATGGTTGAAGCATGTGTGGTAGCACAATAACATGTGTAGATCACAAATCAATGTTCAAAAACATGATAATTGTGTGATAAGGCAATCAAAATTGTGGAAATTACTAAAATATATAGACTTCTCTCTCTTGAATAAATAATATAATGGTTTGATTCATATTGTTCTCTTTATTTAATTTAGTGTGTTTTAATCACAATAAAAAATTAAAAATTATATTCACTTTAGTAACGTACAATTTTTTTTTTTTTCATTTTATCAATTACACACAAATAATTCATACATTTTTTATATATGTATATAAAAAATTCACAATAGAAAATTGATAATATTTTATAGAAATGATGTTTAAGCTCATGAAGTGCACAATATAGATGCATCATAGAAGATGTTAAAAACCATGGTGGTGTCTAGCTAAAAAATTAATTTAATCTTCTTAGACCATATGTATATGAATTCTTCTAGCATTGTTTAACTTTCTTCAAGATCATCATTTATACATCTCTGAGAAATTTACATCTGGATGACATGATGCTAATATTATACCAAATGAATGAATCAGATGTTTATAGTTTTGATTTCATATATACACAAGAATAGTTTCTCAATTCCAAATGTGTGGACTATAAAGGCTTAAGGAATCCAAGAATATTTTATTTAAAATATTGAGAGCTATATAGGAATAGTTTAATGGGGCTTATAATTGTAAGAAAATTGTTCTTGTGGATGATTATTTGGTGAAAAAAATGTATAATGAAGAGGGTGATTATATAATCACAATTATATTTAACAAGAACAAAGTTGATAAAGATACATATTAATTAATAAAGTTATGGAAATTGTTGTAACACTTAATAGGCATAAAATATTTTCAAAAATTATCAAGTCAATGAATTTAAATAAACATTAATATAGTTTACATTATTTGGTTACAATATATTGTTTTATGTTAAATTCATGTATATATGTGCAGTTCATTTTTATGCCACCATCTCTTCCAAATTTAATATTTTTTAGAGCTAATTATCACTAGCTAAATTTATATTATTTTCAAATAAATCCTTGTTGCAAGATCTCATAAGGATTAGAGATCATTTCTATTATAGATAATTATTTACTTAACGTTGTTTCTACAAGGGAGTATCTCTTACTTTCATTTTGATTACATATAATTATTTACTTAACTTTGCACATGTACACCTAACAACCACTAGCTAAATTTTTTATAATTTTCAAAGTACTTGTTATGGTGAGATATCATAAGGATTACAGTTTATTTTGATTAGAAGAAACTATATACTTAATAATGTTTCTACAAAGGATTTTATATTATTTTAATTTCAATAGGAAGTAATTTTTTAACATACAAGCCCTCCATTTCTATGCCACCATATCTTATAAATTTAATACTTTTAAGATGCAATGGTTTTTATCTATAAATAGTTTTCATAATTTCAATTTAACAAAATTTTCAATTAAAATTTTATTTATGGTATGTTTTTAAAATGTCAGGAATTTTATGATACATACATACATATATATCCTTACTCTAAAGCTTATACCATATAAGTAATATTTATTTTGGTGTCTTTTCTGGCCTTTACAATATCTCTAAATTTTCCTTATGGTTAGCTACCTTCTATCGAATTCCAATATATCATAAAATCGAGTCCAAATTTTTGAAAGTTGGATTCCAAAATATTATTAAATGGGTTATAATGTTCCCTAAATTGGGTTCCAAAAACTACAGTAATGGATTCCAATATCTAGAGTGTTGGATTCTATTAATAACCATATTTTTTAAGAAATTAAACTAGAATTTAGTGGAATCATCATTTCTTGAACATAGATAAATAAAAAAATATTGAATGACATATAAAGAGTGGTAAGATAAATGTTAAGGTTTTCTATTACAACTTCCTTCCAAGAAGTTGTATCCTTGGAAGGAGTCATCTCATAAAAAACCTTGATATAAATTTCCCTTTATACCCTCTTATAGACTAAGGCCATAAGAAAGGAGGTATCTGCGTAATGATAGTTTGAGGAAGATTATATGCCTTAGTTTTTTAGTCGATATCATCAAAATTTTCATCATACAAACCTAATATATTTTTCGGAATTCTCCCAACTATTTTACTATGTACACATTATACCTAGAGAGAGTCAACCAAGGAGTTAAAACATTTATATTCTTGAAAATTCATGTTTGGTAGATCTTTGAGAGCAATAATATTTTAAATTCCTTTTTGTTGAAATTATCCAAAGTTACATGGGTTTTTTTCACCTTGAGTTTTATAGATAATACCTAAGTAATATAATTTAATGCATTAACACATGGATGAGGTGATGGATCACATCATATGTGTCCATGGATTTATGAGAAGAATGTTAAAGAAAAGAGAAATGTAAAATATCATACACCTCACCCTAACTATTTGACAAGGAACTATGTTGGACAACCAAATACATTCCATTGGGAAATTTTTCATTTAAGAGTACCCTTAGGACATACAATAATATTATTGGAGCTCAAAATTACACCATTCCCTAATTCATAGAAAACCAGGGATTTAGAGGAAACATGGGACTATCTCCAAGTTGTGGGACTTGCATCGTGAGACAAACCTCGAGAGAAGGTTGATTCCTCTACTAATTTCTACTGCTAAGACTACTCCTAATGTTAGAAATGAAGATATCTAATCCTAAACAGACAATCCAAAGGATCAAGATTAGAAGGAGATGCATAAAAATGAAAATCCTAAACTACAAGAGGTGATAACACCAAAAATAAGGGGAAAGACACTTTTAGAAGAGAGAAAATGGATTAAAACAGTGATGGAGAGGGAAAAAATGACAACCACACTCCAGATCAACATCTAAACTCCATTTTTCACACAATTCACAAAAGAAGTAAACCCTATAACATAAAGAAACATACATAACATACCTACAAGTAGATGAAGAGGTAAGGAAATGCAATAAATCACCAACTAAAGCAAAATATAGCCACAAAACAAGTAATTTTATTGCTTCAATATGATGCACAAATTATTACAATGGAGGAAGAAGGTGTGAATTCATTATAGGACTACAATCCAAGGCATGTAACTTAAGAACACTTTTGTATCACTTTTTAATAATGACCTTGCATTCCCAAAGTATCCAACATTACAAATCAACATCACTTTACAATATATAGAAAATGGGGAAGAGAAATGAAAGGGAAAAAGAGGGAAACTCGAAATTCTACCTTCAACCACCAACAAGATGCATTAATTTTTAGAAAATAATGATGAGTACCCTACAAAACCCACTCCCCCATGATATTTCTCCTATATAAGAATAAATGTGGACCATACTCCATTAAATTTGGTTGTTCAACTGCCTAGAACTGTGTATTTTAATGTTGGGAATGTTTTCCTCTTTTTCACCCACCTAATCTTACCTAACTAAAAAAAAATTGGTTAAATGATGAAGAGCATGAAAATATATTTCCATTGATATATAATTTATTGAGTTTAGACACCCATAGAAAAAGTTATGCTATACGGATAGGGTGTGTCAATAGGAACACAGGTTCATGGGTTACAATTACAATCTGCTATAACTTTTATATTCAAACTTGTATACCATATATTTTAATCTTTTTCTAATCATAAAATAGGGAGGTATTGGGAACTTGATGGTTCATGGAGTTGGTTCTACCCCCGCGGTTTTCTCTCGACTGCTTAATCTTCCACATTTCATACCATACTACCTCCTTGTTCCTTAGCCTATAGGAATTTCATGGTTTCGGGGAACATGTGGAACTAGGGAACTTGTTCCATATAGGATCAGTTATCTCGTAGCCTTGTCTCTCCACACTCCTTTGTGTCTCTTATCCTTAGCCTCCGCAGGGAACAAGTGGTTCCTGAGGACCGTTCCCCATCTTCATTGGTTCTTCGCAACACCTCCTGGCCTGCAAAACACTTAAAATATTTTCCCTTTGGAAATTTTGGGGATGCCGGGAAAAAATTACCTGTGAGAACTTGTTCCTTCGGTTCCAAAAATATCCAATTCACCTGCACTTAACTGCTTCCTAAATATTTCAGCTTGATGACCCCTGTAGAGAACCTATGAGCCTAGGGAACCTATTCCATGTGCAACCCAAAAATTTGACATACACTACATCATTTATATTTTTGGAAAATCAACAATTTGGGGAACCTGAGGCTTGAAAGAGCTTGTTCCTTGTGTTCCTCCCAGACCCACAAAACACTAGAAATGACCAAATTTTCCCAATTTTCTAACTGTTTTGGATCTTCATGGATCTGGGGAGTTAAGAAAAGATTATAGAAGTAACTCTAAAGCCAATTTTCTCCACTTTTACCAATTTTCCATATTTTTGCATAAGTGTTGAACTTGAATCCTAGAGAGAAGGGAAATGCATCCAAATTGTTCCAAGTGTCCAAAACATGAGAAATACCTAAAATGGCATATTATTCACCAAGATCCCTTGAAAAGGCTCAAGTCTAATTTTTCAAGTGGTCCATTTTTCCAAAGTACGGGAATGGATAATATTTTGGTGACTCACAGGGTAATCTTCTTGCTAGATTGAAGAGATATATGGCCTTGAAGCATCCATTGGGCATGGAGTCAGCTTAAAAACATGAAACTGATCTAAAAATTTGAAACTCTACCCTTGAATCCTTATGAAGTACTACCTAGACTTGAAGCTAATTTGTCATTCTTTAATTGACCACTCTCATCATAAAAATATTCTTAATTATGGTTTATGTGAGCGAAAAATTGTTTTAACTCTAAAATTTCACTCTATTTGGGTTGAATCAATGAACCATGACGACTTCCCAAAAATGATTTTAGTTTCTCTACATTTTACTTTCTGAGACACTGCAACTAATCCTGGACACCTTGAAACTCTTCCTCTCTATACTTCTCTGAAAACCACCATGAACACTATGTAACGAGGCCATCCAAAAGAAAAAAAAATTGTGCAAAGAACTTACGGAAAGGAAACCTATACTAATAACAAAACAATGTGCTAAAGGAACTTAGGGAAAGGAAACCTATACTACCAACATGAAAATGTGCTGAAAGAACATAGGGAAAGGAAACATATACTATGTACAAGATATAATGAGACAACATAATGAGAGTGCTTGAGATAAATATCACTGTCTAGGATTTGTAATGCATCTCTATCAAGTTCTTATAAATCAAAAGAGTTATTATATTTGCAAGCAATATTGATATATGGCCCACTCTAGATTGCATCAAATTTGGAGTGTCTCCCTAGTTTAGCTCTGTTTGCATCCCATTTTAAGACTATATCTCCAACCTTAAATGTCTAATCTCTAGTATTCCTATCAAACCACTTTTTGGTTAATTTTTTATGTTGTTATAGCCTGATCATGGACTAATTTTCTAACTCCTCAAGCTTAACCAGTTCTTTCATTCTGATTTATATTTGATCTGCACCTTCAAATTCCAATTTCTAAGCTAATTCAAGTGACAAAGGAAGCCTTTATTCTTTTCCATAGACAATATTGTAAGGGTAAGTGTTAATTGCCTTCTTCATTGTGATCATGTCTTCCCAAAGGGAATTTCTCAACTTTTTATGCCATTGTATTTGATTGATGTATATTTTTATTTTCATGATCCTAATCAGGTTCTTGTTAGTAGACTCTGCTAATCCATTACCTTGGGGGTAGTAATTGGAATAAGTATTAAGAAAAATCTCAAGTTCAAGATCCCAATAAAAAATCTTAGATCCTATGAAATATTTTGTACTATCAGAGATGATAGTTTGGGAAATGCCAAACCTTGTCACAATGTCCTCAAAAAAGTCAAGGATGATTGATTCTATGGCTTCGTTCAATGGCACAACTTCTTTCCACCTAGTAAAGTAATATGTTGTTGTTAAACCCATTTGTGACCAACACTTCATGGAGGATTAATCATGTCAATGAAATCAATACCCCATTAGGAAAATGGATGATCTACTTGAATTTGATGAATTGGAAGGGAAGCCAACCTCTTCTTACCAGTGAAGAAAGAACATTCCTTGAATTTTAGACCCATTTATGAACATCAACAAATATCATGGGCCAAAAGTAACCCACTTTCAATATTTTCACTGCAATAGCCCTAATAGAAAAATGTCCACCTGATAAACCATCATGGAACTCACTTAAAACCTTTTCATAATACTCACCCTAAATACACCTGAGAAAAACTCTATCAATGTTTCTTTTGAACAGAATCCCATAAATTAGTGAATAAGGAATGGACTGCAGCCTTAGATGTCTTTATTTTGTTTTGTTTAGGCCAAGAGGCTATGCACTAGTAGACAAGAATCTATTCATATCAGCAATTCATCTATGATCATTTATTCCATCTCCTTCATCCTGATGAAATTCAGTGTTATGTGGAAGCTCTTCATTTAAGAAGGAGGTCTCTTGATAATCTTGAGCATCCAAATCCAGATTCTCACAAAGTTCTCTACCTCTTACCAACTTTTTGGTCTTAAAAGTCATGTCATACTCCATTATTTTAGTCACCCATCTAGATATTTTCTCACTAATTTCTTCTCCCATAATGAAGTCTCTCACACTGGAATGTGAGACTAGAAATTTGGTATGATTAGTGAAAATCATACTCTTGAAATTATTTAGAGCTCTCATGATGGAAAACACCTACTTTTCAATGTGGTTATACTTTAATTCATAATCCTTCAGATTTTGACTAAAGAAAGCCACTAGTTGTTCTAATCCTTGATCAGTTTTTGAGTCAAAACAATAGCAATACTAGATTTAGATCCATATACATATAAGATGAAATCTATGTTGATAAGTGTAGGAGCTTGAGAAATTTCCTTTTTAATCTTGGAAAATATCTCTTTCCCTTTTGCTATCCATTTGAAATATGAATACTTCTTGAGCATAAGAGTAATAGGTCTGAACAATCCTGCATATTTGGGAATGAATCTCCTAAAAGAAATAGTTTTTTAAGGAATGATTGTAAGGATTTATTTTGAGCTGGGAAGGAAAGAGACGAGATGGATAATATTCTTTCTGGATAAATGGAAATCCCATCCTTTGAAACAATATACCCCAAAATATTACCCCTAAGGACTTCAAAGTTACATTTCTTAGAATTATAAGACACCTCATATTCTTTACATCTCTCAAATACTTTTGAAGATGGTTGATATGATCCTTACTCTACTTTGAGAATCTGGTAATTTCATCAAGATATATAAGGATAAATTCATTGATATATCCCTTGAAAAAAAATTCCATTGCACTTTGGAATGTGGCACCTACATTTGAAAAATGAAAAGACATTTTCTAATCTGCATATTCTCCCCATTTGGTTGTAAATGCATTCTTATATAGATCCTCCTCACTAACCTTGATCTAGTTGAAACTGAGTATCCATCAAGCATAGAAAACCTCTCAGCTCTTGTTACCGATTGTAAAATTTACTCCATAGAAGGTAGAGGATAGTGATCCTTTAGGGATTCTTTTTTCAAATCTCTGAAATCAACACAAAGTCTGATTTCTCCATTCTTCTTCCTCGTCAGAACAAGATTTTCCACCAATGTAGAGTATTTGATAGGAATTTTTTTTTTTCCTCAATGAATCTAGATAATTCCTTCCTTATGAGGGACTCTATCTTGGGGTTGACAGGTCTTTGTTTTTGTCTAATTGGTTTGAAATTAGGTTCTAGATTAATGGGATGTTGGAAAATGTCAGGATTAAACCCTTTTAGATATTCATAATCTCATAAGAATACATCACTAATTTTTGGCACAAGGAGATAAAAGCATGTTTATCATTATCATCGCATACCTTACCAAGAAAAAGTTCATTTCCTTATGTAATTGTGACTAGTTGAAAGTCTTCTTGTCTTTTTGTTATGTTCTTATCTTCTCCTACGAATTCATCATCATGACTAAAAATATGCTCCAAGATAACCAATCATTTTGGAAATTTGTTTGTTTTTAGCTGAATAGTTTGGTCACCGTAAATGTCATGTAAATTAGATTGCATTCTTGAAGAAAATTAATCTTCATTATAGATGAATTACACAATTTATTTGATGCAGCCTAGAATTTACCAGATAACACCCTAGTCATGATGGCACATCACTCAGCCTTGAATGAATGCTCACCTGAAGCGCACAAAGGTACCAGGTCCCTCTTTAGGGTTGTTGTACTAGGATGTTAGCATGATGAAGGAAGAAACATATAGATTCATAACTAATCCATCATTCTACAATGCATGCTACCCTCATATATATGAAAGAAAAATCTTAAACAATAATCATGATTGAATCAATAACATGCACTACTCAATTACACACAGAATGACACTTAGATTCAGCAAATATCTTCCATCTATTAATAAATATAGAAGATCCTTACAGTATTGTCAATCTATACCAATGTGCGTATGGATTTGATACAGTAATTCAGTCATATGTGTATATCTCTATACCTCCATCACACATACATACACACACTCTGTATATTCTCTGTTACACTCCACACACACCTCTACTATGTACCTAACATCATATATATAGGGTGGGGACTTTCCCTTCACCACTTATCTATTCCAGAAATAGGCCGCATGTTATTGATAGCCACACACCATTTATAGGCATAACCACACATGCAAGTGTGCTATCTATAGACCTCTTGCATTTAACTGAAGTGTTAATCCTATTCTTAGCTCGTCTCCATGTAAAACACTTCAATCTTCTCCTCCAAAGATAGACAATGCATGATGCGTACGTCTCTGCATCATTGGTGTGTTCCGCATGCCATCTTCTAAAAATAGGTCTTCATACTCAAAATTAGGCTAAGTCCTAAAATATGTTCTGGGTCCTTCCTTCCTTATGCCCTTCTGGGCCTTCTATCCCACGCGAATCCTTGTGTGATCTTTTATAAGTATTCTTTGATCAACATTACCCCACACTAAACTCCTTGTCGTCCTGAGAATGACTATCTTCAAAAATTGAAGTAAAGAATAGAAGAATGGAAAGAATAATAATAAAAGAGTGTAGATAAATAAAAATTTCTATGAGGTTATGAGGTAGCCTCCTCTATATCAGTTTGAAGTATCAACTCTAGATACTCCTCCTTTATTTTGGCCTCCAAAACCTGCCATTCAGTGAGTGCTTGTTCTGCTTTTTCTGGGATGTCCACAACAATGGATTCCAACTCATCCCTCGCAATCTCTCCTTTCTCATTTTGCAGAATCAACACAACGTTGGACATTGATGTCATTCTCCCTTCTAAAAGATCCATCTTCTACGCAATTAGCTTCCCAAGCTCTTCCAGCCGAGTCTTGTGTGGCTCTTGTGCTGCTACCAGGGCCTCGCGCTTCTGTTTAACCATTGAAAATCTTTTTGCACGGCCCAATGTCTCATCCTTCATCACTTTCTAGACCTCATTGTTTTCTTCTAGGGTCTTTATGTTGATAAGCACCTCTGGAGTTGTGCATATGTTTAAAGCTTGGTCTGTTTTCTTCAATACTTCCTGTAACACTTGCAACATCCCTTCATAAGATGTAATATTTTGCATCACTGATGCTTTCTCTCATTTTGCATCTTATTATGATATTCTTGGTGCTGGCATGCGAAGAGGTTCATCTTCAAGTACCAAGTCCACCAAATTTCCTACATTATGTATCGCTGAAGGAAATGTTTGTGGTACCTTGACCTCCAAGTGTGGCTGTGCTTTGATGACATTATCCCCAATCTCCTCTACGATGCTAATAAATACCTCATTTTTCTTCTATGTGAAATCCCTCTCCTACATAATGTGTGTTATCTTTGCATCCTTTGTCTTCAGCTCCTTCACTCTGATTGTTGCAGCTTTGTCCATGTTTCTTCTAGCCACCTCAGCAGAAACCTTCACCAATGCATTGTTGACCTGCTCATCTGACATGACAGTAGGCTTTACTATCATGTGTCTAGCTTGGGGTGCCTTCTTCAGTCATCTCGAAACACATGACTCTTCGCACACATCAAATTTAGGCTCATCCATGTGGGTGTGCATTGACCATGATAGTTACTTTTGAGTGCACATAGTCACCATATCCTCATCCATTAGCTCCCATCCAAATAAATCCTTCTGTGTTATCATGCTCTGGAAGTGGGTGCGGACAATTTTTCCTATGTCCTCTACATACCCCATGCCTAGTGGAATGTTCTCTCCACTTGTTCTTCTAGACCATTGTTGCTTACGAGCTTTAGCTTCCAAATTTGGGACTTTTGTCTCCATGTCCTAAACATTCTCTATAGCTGTCTCCTCTGGTCTTTTCTCATCCTCTTCTTTTTCCTTTGATTCCTCACCCTGTTCTTCTATGTTCTTTGGAAGTGTAGGAGAATTAGGCACGCTTTCCTTTGACTCTTCCACCTCCTCATTTAACTTCATTTTCCTCCTTCTTTACATGGTTTCCTCCTTTTATGGGGAGATTCTAGGTGATTTACGCACAGTGGTTGGAGTAGCACCTTGGGTCCTTGTTCTCCTAAACACCCTCTTAAACATGTGCTCCCCTTGGACTACATTCAAGTCCTCATCATCCCCCTCTTATGGCTGAGGTGGTGTAATGGTGCATTCAACTTCACCCTTATTTGTAGGATGTCTCCTACATCTATGCTCCAAACCATCACTATCTTCATGCTCCTCCTCCTCATCCTGCACTTTAATTGGCTCTATGGGCTTAGGTGCTGGGATGTTCTCCATTGTATGTTTTCCCTTTGGTGGTGCTGGAAGTGTGAACTCACCTTCCACATATTTGTTATTCTCCATCTTTGGCTTCAGCTGGAGATACACCAATGCTTCCCCCACATCTTCTACAGCCAGACTTATTGGCTTAATATTCAAAACCTCTAAAATGATCCTCTTTGTATAAGCACTTCTACTAGGATACACATACTTCTTCCTCAATGGTATGGTAGTCGTAGTCTACCTTATCTGCATTGAATACCAGTCAGCGTGTGTCTATAAATCCTGTGAACAGATGCTTGGAAATACCTTGCAGTGAATGCGTAAGGAAATTTACACCAAGGGCTCCAGACTCCATATTTCATTGGGAAGCATGTGATGCAGAAATGCTGATATACAAAAAACTGGACTTGTTTCCCTACCACTGCTGGTAGGTCCTTTGGGATGTGCCACTCTTCTCCAAATGTTGTGCGGAGCCTGTCATACCATTTCTTTGCCCTTTACTTTACGTCATCTATCATGGCCCCTTTACATAGATACTTGCTGAATCTTTCAGCTGGTGACTTGTTCTCCATGGGGTATTCCCATACTTTTTCCTTCGGTATGTCTGGTACTCCAATCTCCATGAATACCAGTGATAGTAGAATAGCCCCAAAGCTGATCTTCCCTCATGTGTGCACTTCTTCAACTATTTTTCTGCAATATAGCCTGTAATGTTGTAGATTGCCCCTTCTAACATCTTACGCTGCAATGTGTAACCACATAGTATTTACCTGTGACCACCGCTCTTGATCATTCAACTTGGTAACAAGGTGTGCTGTAGCTTGCACAACTGGACAGTTCTTCAATTTTTCTATATCCATTCTACGCACACCCTTTAGGTACCCCAACTCTTCTCTGGTCTTTAAAATTGTGGCTTTATCTACGAGATCACTTTTTATGTCCTCTCCTGTGGCCTTCAAACCTGTAACTGATGAGATAAGCACAGATGAGATTCTAACTCTACGTCTTACAAAGTAGAAGAAGTCCTCATACACCCTGCTCATGAGCCACTGATACAAGGGCTCATACTTCCTGAAATATGGAAGCTCATATAATTGGTAGACCCTAATTCTCTTCAGAAGCTTCTCACCTACATCATCATAAACTGGCATGTCATCCGCCGTGCACTTGTTCATCCTAGCAGTGAGCAAGGAATCAAGCTCCTTCTTGTTCTCCAAAGTCCTATGATTGTATTCACTTACTTTTCTCTTTCTGATGGGTGAATCCCATTCCTAGCTGACGATGACTCCTTCTAGATATTACATTTCTAAAAAATGGATTTTAGGTGCCATCTCTTCCTCCTCGATGACCACCTTCTTCTTTCCTTTTACTGCTACTACAGATGCCTTCTTAGGTGCCATTTTTACCTTGCAAATGTCTCCTCTTTAACTCTGCAACTTTGCGAATCAAACCCTAGCTCGATTCAATCGTGCCCTAGGTGGAAACTTCATAACCTAACTCTTTTCTGTCTCCCTTCTTTGCTCAAACCCTTCACCACCAGGGATGCAAGCTTCTTTTCACACAGATCTAGTTGTCACGCTTGGTTTCACACCCTTCGCACCTTAACCCAATCACTCAGCTCTTCGCACTTGGCTCTTTCCTCAAATACTCTTAGTCGCAATGGTAAAAATGAATCCACATTCCATCCTTATATAATTTTTTCAAATTTTGATGCATTTATTGCTCCTTCACCTACCAAATATCCCCTCATTCATTGACCAAATTTGTTCATTCCACGTGGTACATCTTCACGCCCCAGCTATAACCTTCTAGCTGTACCTTCCTACCCTCTGGTCATATACTTCTCTTCATCGCATGCCCTTGCGCTTGAGTACCTCATCACTGTACCTTCTCCTAGTAGCTATCATGGCCTCCGCTTACCTCATGTTATATTGTTCTTTCATTCATCTCCATCCTTGGTCACTTTTGAGAAGTAATCTTCTTTTGACTTAAAGCACACCCATAGCAGCTTATTCCTTTCACCTTTCAATTCCCATAGTCTTTTACTTGGATAACTACAACCACCCCACATGAAAGGTATGTGCAGTCCTTTGTGCATAAACATTATTCATATAGTAATTAGCTTCATGTGTGCAAGCATGCTTATTACACAAAAACAACAACTAAATTGAAAAAGCATAACGACAATGAAGGAAATACATTAAGGAAATGCAGAATTGAAAACCTAATCTAAATGGAAATACTACCTTATTACAAACACCAAGAAGACTTATTTATAGTAGGGCTTCAGCCTACTCCTGTTAAAGTAACCGGGTAGCCATGTTCCATCAAGTGCTTCTAACTGGCAAGCACCTAATTCAAGTATAGAAGTGATGACATACGGCCCCAACCAATGTACTTTGAGCTTTCCTGGATGGTGCAAGAACTTTGAGTCATAAAGAAGTACCATTTGTCTAATCTCAAACTTCTTATCCCTTATGTTTCTGTCATGCCATGCCTTCTGTCTGGCCTTTTCCTACTTCTGACTCCACCCTACTATGGATTGGTGCTCATCTAGTTGAATTAGCTTCTCGATACGCTCTTCTAAATCATGTTCATCAACTAAATCTCTAGCACACACAATGCATAAAGAAGGTAACATAAATTCTATAGGGAGAATAGCTTACGTAGCAAAAACCAACTGAAATGGTTTGGATTTGTTCAATCTCTTGTAAGTTGTTTTATATGCCCAAAGAACAGTTGACACTTTTTCATCCCAATCCTTTCTTCCAACATCACAATTTTTTTTCGAAGTCTGGCTCAAAATCTTGTTGAAGGCCGCAGTAGTTCCATTTACCTAAGGATGGTAGGGTGTATTTTTATGGTGTGCAACCATAAACTCATCTAATAGGATACTGTTTGTCTCATTCAAAAAGTGTGTACCTCTATCACTTATGAAGCTTAAGGGACATCCATATCTTGTAAGAACATTCTCCCATAGAAACCTAGCTATTGTAGCTATCGTACATTCCTTGGTAGGTGCTGCTTCTACCCATCGTGTGAGATAATTTGTGCAAGTAATGATATAGTGTGATCCAGTCCTGCGCATGGCTGGTAAAATAGGTCCTACAAAGTCAATGGCCCATTTCTCAAATGGTTCGGCACTAGTAATCAGTCTTAAAGGCATCTCATCTCTTTTCCCTAGTTTTCCTAGGCATTGACAATGATCACATGCCTTACAATATTCCTTACAGTCCTTATACAATGTCTCCCACCATAATCTAGCAAGTAGGATCTTCTGGATAGTCACATCACCTACATAATGGCCTCCTTCAATACAACCATGATCTTCTTCCATGATATCCTTACACTCATCTCTAATACAAGAAGGTGTAGTACTTCATCTCTGCCTAGCTTGTAAAGGTCACCAATGATTAACATAAACGGTGCCACATGTATATCAAGCTGCTTCTTTTCTAATGTTTTCATTCCTTCTTGTGTCATACCTATTCTTAGAAAGACAACAATGCCTTATAATTCTGTGGGAGTGTGTTATAACCTATATAACTGTGCATCTGGCATGGTTTCTTCAATTTTCTGTGCATCCTCTCCTGAATTGATTCTAGATGAATGGTCTGGTCCAAAATTTCTTTTCCCTGTCTTCACCACAATTGTGAAGTCAAACTCTTGAAATAGGATCACCCATTTACATATATGCCCCTATAATATGGGCTTGTTTACCAAGTACTTCAATGCCATGTGATCTGTATAAAACAAAAATGGTGTTGCTAACAAGTACTGTCAAAATTTGTGCAATGCATAGATCATTGAAAAAGCTTCACACTCTGTAGTTGTATAATTCTGTTCAACAGGAGTCAGCTTCCTACTAGCAAAATAGATTGGATGATCTACAATACCTTCACTAGGTTGAGCTAACACAGTGCCAATGGCCATGCCAGAAGCATCCACATGCACATGAAATGGTTTATCCCATGAGGGAAAGCACATAATGGGCGTGGTAGTAAGTTTCTCTTTTAATATCTCAAACACGCACTACTGCGGTTCTCCCCAATAAAATGTACCTTTCCCCTTGAGTAACTCTTCCAAGGGTGCAACAATTTTGGCATACCCTTTGATGAATTTTCTATAATATCCTGTATGACCTAAAAATCTACACACCTCACTTTGACTAGTAGGCACCTCTAGGCCTAAAATGATTGCAACCTTGGTTGGATCAACTAGCAAACCTTCCTTACAGATTATATGTCCTAAAAGTATCCCAAATGGCGTAGCAAATATGCACTTCTTGATGTTCAAATAAATACTCAATTATGTGAATCGTTCAAACATTAAGTGTAGATTGTTACAATGATCTTTCACAATCCCGTATACTATCTGATCATCTAGGTAGACCTGTAATAAGTTGTGAATAAAATATTTGAATGCCTAAACAACTATGCGTGAGAATACAACATGCACATTTTTCAATACAAAAGGCATCACAGTATAGGCAAAACTACCCCATTCAGTAGTAAATGTTGTCTTTTCTTGATCCTCCTGAGTAATCCTAACCTGATGATACCTAAAAAACCCATCTATGAAGGAATATATTTCGCGCCCTGCAACTCCTAGTATTTCCTCAGTGAATGGCATAGGGAATGGATCTATGATGCATGCAACATTCAGCTCCCTGTAGTCCACACATATTCTAATTCGCCCATCCTTTTTTATACTAATCATCATTGGGCTAACCCATTCTGACTCATCAAGGGGCTTAATAATTCAAGATTTCAACATTTTATCAATTTATTATTTTACCTTTTCGAACAAATTAGGATTCATTCTGTAAGGTCTCTTTCTAATTAGCCATACACTATCCTTAATTTTTATCTTCATTTCCCCAAGGGATTCATGCATGCACCTTTAAGTTTAATGATACCCTCAAGGGAATAAGTCCTGATAATCCCTAAGTAACTCAATGATCTTTGCTACCTCTAAGTCTGACCAGTGGTCTCCAATTATGGCCTCCTTAGGCTCAACCTCTGAACCTATATTTACCTTCTTTGTCTTCATGGGTTCGTGGTAGACGTGCGTATCCTTGTCTGCACTGTCCAATACCTCATGCAACCCTAGTGAATGTTCAATATCTAGGCTCTCAACTTCCTCATCATACACGACGTAAACCATCTTTCCTTTCTCTTTCTCAAGGCAAGCACATTCAAGTAGTATGGAATCCATTTCTTCTTCCTTTTCAAAACATGCTCCAAAATCTACCTCACTGAATAATTCCTAAATATTCTCTCCTGCTTTTGCACTATCTCCCATAGTTAAGTGCTTGAAATTTTTTAATGCCTCTTCTACAAGAGGTTTAGTCAAGAAGTAGTTGAAAGTCTGGATCATTCCTACAGTCAAATATTGTCTAGTTTCCAATCTCTCAATGTAGTTTTACATATACATATTAGGCGCATGTCCATCCTTGTAGCATAGAATACAGTCAGTGCACCTAGAGTGAAGGTGGTAATGCTTCCTGTCCTGCTGTCTAGAGTCTCTCACACTACTGAATGTGATGCTAAACAGGTTGATCACCATGATAAGTGTAGATTTGCATAGGTGCATTGTTCCTTATAAACCTAGTAGACAAAGTGACTCCAATCTCTTCCCAGTTTATAAGATTATCTCTGTGGACTACCCACCAGTGCGTTGTTGTCCGGCACAAGGTATATACTAACATATCTCTTCTCTTAATTTGATCTATCCACTGTGTTTCCATGGCCTTCAAAAATGTAGGAAGATCTTCTGCCCCTATATACCAAGGTATTGTGCTACCTATCCATTGAATCGAATGAAGTCCATTCTTGCACGCAACCACACTTTTCACCTCGCGTCCTACTAATTCATATGTACCATGAGCCCAATTTTCACAAGAAATACTCGTAGTATCACTAATAGAATGAGAATCCTCCCACTGTAGGATGCCTTCTTTTGATGGCTCATTGACCTCTGGGTCCTGAATAATGCGTACATAAACTTTGTTTAAGTCCTCCTCACTTAGAGGCTCAACATATGGTGTAGACTTTACATCTTTCAAAGGTATCATAACCTTTCCTCCTTGTTTTCAAAGCTGAGATACCCCTTATTGAATCTCAAGTCAGCATTATTCACATAACACCAAGGGTGTCCAAGTAAGCCTGGAAAATTGTCTTCTTTTTGTAAGTGCTAATACCTCAAAATCCCCAGTGAACTTGGCTCCTTGTATAGTTATAGATGCATCCTTCAAAACTCCTATGGGAGTGGCCTTCAGTCTGGTTTGCCATAAATAACACATTAGATGATGGCTGTAATGGAGGCCTCCCCATTTGTACCCATGCATCTAATGTAAGCACATTTACTTCCGCACCTGTATCAATCAATATGTTCCTCAACAGCCACCCATCCACAACAACATTCAAAGTAATTTCTTTGTCATAGTCAATGATATCAGGGGGAAGATTTGCATGCAAAATCTATCATCCAGTCTCAAGAATTTGCACGTGGAGTGTTCCCTTTTAACCAACTTCATAATAGTGGAATAATGTTCTCCTGGCACAACATCTTGTACACCTCTCGCAGATCATCGATATCAGTTTGGACTATCTCTGATGCTTCTTTTTGCTCCTTTAGGTACTGTATCTCACCTTGAAGATTCCTTAGCACTTCCATGGTATCCTGGTAAACTTCCTTCTGATGAGTAGGATTTGGGTACCTTGCATACAAAACCTCCTCCTTAGTGATCGTAGGCTTCTAGTGCAATGTCTCTCTCATGCGTGCTACTTTATAACATGTAGTAATATTCACTGTCAATGCGTCAGATCCTTCTACTATCTTGGGCATGCACTGATCTTTTACCATGTGATGGATTCTAACCATCCTGACACCTTTTTTTTCTTACTTATGTTGTTTACTAATATTCCCATATAAGTCTGGGAACTCTTCATAGCTATGGTTCTTTCCATAGAAAGAACATGTAATATTCTGAGGACATTCATGCCTATAGTGGTCAGGAGATCCACACGTATAACATGTTCCACAAGGTAACTCACCTCTTCCTCCACCACAACCTTGTCCTCTATATCCACCATGATATCCACGTCCCCTTCTACGACCTCCTTCAAAATGCCCCTCATTCCTATCATAGCACGTTTGATTATGATCCCAATCCTGGTGCTTATTCTTACAATTAGAATTATTTGTTATACTTATCTATTGTACCCCGATGTCTATAGCTTCCTGGATCTGACCAATCAATCCAAATATCCTTAGTATCATGGGTTGTGGACCTATAAATCTTACAAAAGCAAGATACATTCTTCCTTATCATGCACGCTGTAACAAAAATGACTAGCATCACGATTCAAATGACAGATCTCATAATCCAATAGTAATGAGCGTATAGATCTGCGAGGGAAACTATCCTTGGTGTGACCTTCCACTTCACAATCTATACACCAAATTATTGAGCACATTTCATGGGCTGAATTTGCTGATAGCTTCTCTAACTTCTTTGCCATAGTTGCAATCTGTGCCTCTAGGAATGAACTAATGCCAGTGTCGATTGCTCCTAACTACCTCAACATGCAAAGTTGCTTCCAGTTCTTCACGTGGATCAGTGTATGTCTTATGTGACAATGCGCTTCTAAAAGGTCTAATCAATCCTCCAATGAACCACTGTGCATGATGGCTAGCATGAATATCATAAGATAGCTTAGATAGAAGTATCTTAAAATGAGCATCATACTCATGTACATTCTTAGTAGTGCCTTGCTTGATATCCTTAAGCACACTTATACTCTTCTAATCAAACTTAGGGATATGGAACTCTTTCAAGAAAGCATCCCTCAATGCTACATAATACATGCAAGTTTTATGAGGGTCAAACTTCCTATACCAGCTGTGTGCATGCCCCTGTAATGTAGTGGTGAATTGACTTGCCTTGTGCTCAGTAGCCATGATCCATTTAGCATGCCACACGATTTCACACATATGCACATGTTTGGTAGCATCCTATATACCTCCATATTCTGGGAGACAAATAGACATCTCCATATAGATATTCTATGGTTTCTGCAGACCTTGACCACCTGATATAGAACCTCTTGTGTTCCCTCTACCTCCAGAACCACCAGATCCACTGGAACTAGAACCACCTATACCTCCTAATCCTCCACCTGTAGTTGGAATAGGACCTATAGATGTACTCCCTTGTGCTCTGATAGTATTACTATACTAAACCCCTACAATCTGTGGGGTATTTCCACTTCCAGAGGTGAATCCAACATTCTGTGCACTCACATTCTATGCGGATGATGCACCTAAGAATTTTCCTCCAAATGACATTGAATTCATTTGTCCTTCCAATGATGTACTTGATCCCTAACTTACTCCCGCTCTCCTACTTCCCAAGTTAGCTTCCTAGTTATTTTTCTTAATAGATAATAAAAACCTAAGAGCAAAGGGTTAGGTCACCAGGTGGATTAAGATGTGCATCTGTGGTCCAGGTAGTCTCTGCTGGTGCACTTCTATATGAGGCCGAGGGGGTATCTTTATCATGCTTTCCAAGATGGGGGAGTTCCTGATGCTCTGGCTCTACATCTTCTATATGAGCTATAAATCCTTCATGAGCCATCTCTCTCTTCCATGCCATACTTTATGTAATGGAACATTGTTTCTCTATCTCCCTCTCACACGCCTCATTATACTTAAGCCACATTTCCTCTCTCTTCCTCTCTGTCGTTAGGTCTTCCATCTTAAACCAAACCTGTTCTTTCCCTCGTGCGTAGTGAAGTTTAGTTAGCCATCAGTTTAATCTCCAGATTCAAATTTACGATCAAGATCTTGATCTCCAACAGAATACCTCTCAAATATGATCCTTTTGGATAACGTAAAAAATAGAATTCAACTACTTCTGAGAAAGAGTACCACGTATCCACAGCACGAGTCCATATTAGATCAGCATCATAAAGGGTCTAAAATTCTTCCTGTGTCTAGACAAGTGTGTGATACCTCCAATTCCATTGAGATGCATAAGCAGTAAGCCAGTCATATAGTTCTACTGGAAAGTGAAAAATATCTCATATAAGTTGTCATACAGATTATGTTCTACCCAAGTGCATGTGTTAAACTTAGATCCATTGCTGAACAGCCGTGCATATTCTTCCTCCAGATCATGTATCCATTCCTCAATACTTTCTAGAGTTAACCGATACGTCTTCATCATGAACCATCCTAAAAACAACTGAAAAAGAGGTCCTGGTAACATAACCAATGATGCAGCCTAGAATTTACTAGATAACACCCTAGTCACATTGGCACCATCACTCAGCCTTGACTGAGTGCTCACCCAAAGTGTGTAAAGGTACCACGTCCCTCTTTAGGTTTGTTGTAGCAGGATGTTAGCATGATGAAGGAAGAAACATATAGATTCATAACTAATCCATCATTCTACAATGTATGCTACCCTCAGATCTGTGAAAGAACAAGCTTAAATAGTAATCATGATTGAATTAATAACATGCACTACTCAACTACACACAGAATGACACTTAGATTCAGCCAATATCTTCCATCTATTAATAAATATAGAATCTCTTTATAGTAATGTCAATCTATACCATTGTGTATATGGATCTAATACAGTAATTCAATCATATGTGTATATCAAACATACATACACATGCTCTATATATTCTATGTTACACTTACACACACACCTCTACTATGTACCTAACATCATATATATAGGGTGGGGACTCGCCCTTCACCACTTATCTATTCCATAAATAGGTCACATGCTATTGTAGCCACATGCCGTTTACAGACATAGCCACACATGCAAGTGTGCTATCTATAGTCCTCTTGCAGTTAATTCAACTGTCAATCATATTCTTAGCTTGTCTCCATGCAAAATTATTTGATCCGCTCCTCCAAATATAGACAATGCATGGCAACACACATCTCTGCATCGTTGGTGTGTTTCAAACGCCATCTTCTAAAAATAGGTCTTCATGCTCAAAAGTGGCTAAGTCCTGAAATCTAAACTTTCCTTTCATGTGTGATTCCTTCTTGTCCTTCCATGCCCTTGGTTCCAAGCCATCTATCCCACACATATTCCTTGTGTGATCTTTGACAAGTATTCTTTGATCAACATTATTCATCATTGTCAAATACTTTCCAGCTAGTTTCATTTTTAGGAATGGATGGTCTAGCTACTACCTTGATGTGTTGTACATTTCCTTTAACAAGATCTTCAACAAGTGAGAATTGAGAACCTATGGCTACCATCTAGTATGCTTCTTTGTTCAATTTCCTAGGAACCACTTGTATATTAAGATCATAAAAAAATATCTATAAGATCCCAAACTTTGTGTTTATAAGCCTTCAAAACGTTGTTCCTTGTGGCACACTTACCTCTAACCTGGTGGATGGCCAATTTAGTGTCCCCAAAAATCTATAATGCCTTTATTTTCCTCTTTTAAAAAATTTGTAGACCATGCAATAATGCTTCATACTATGCTAAGTTGTTAGAACAAGAAAAATTCAATCTATGATCAAAGAATAACCTATCATTCATTGGATAAATTAGCACAATACCTTTTCCAGCTCTAACTCTACATTTATAATTTTCAAAGAAATTTTTCCATAGTCTAGAAGCACTATCCTTTTCTTACTTGATTTGTGCAGGTAAATCAAATCCTTCTTCAAGAATGTAGTAGGTTCAAAGCCCAGTTTCCAAAGTTGTATCATAAGGATTAAACTCATAGTGCTCTCTGGCCCATTCATCTAATATAAGATCAGGAATAGGAGGAGGAGTGGTATTCTCTTCTGAAACTGACTCTTGTTTATGTTCTTCTTTCATTAGGAAATTTTATTGGGGAGAGGTGGAATTATAAGACTCAATATGATAGGAAAATATAGGATCATCTTGTATGGTAAATCTTGTACCATACCTAGTCCTTAAGAGCATATGAGTCCAATCTAAAGACAAATAGCTACCTATTTTTTCCATGAAATCTCTTGATAAATAAATGGAAAACATGGGAGGAAAGTAAATCAATGATATGTCATGGCTTATAGTTAGTATTGGAAAAACATGAAGTGTTAAATCTATATCTTTAATCACTCCTAACACACCAACAGTTGATCCATCATGTTGTAGAACATCTTTAGAAAGATGGTTATACTTAAGACCTAGGATATCAACAATCTTTTTGGGATTTAAAGAGGTACTAGCTCCTAAATCAATCATACAATTATGAACCAAGTTATTTCCCACAATTAATAACATCTAAAATGATGGGGTCTTACAAAATTTGATTACCTGTTCCTCCTTTTCTTGGAATTAGTTGACAACAACATGAATCTTTTCCACCACTAGATCAGCTAGGGGAAGTTTCTTGAAAGATTCACATAGGAGGTCCCTTTGTGATGGAATAGTTACAGCATACCACTTTGTCACATTAATATTTTTTCATTTTCATATGCTCAACAATATTGAAACAAAGGCCCCTGGATTTATGAATTTTTGGTACAAGATTATCCTTCCTTGGTTGCTATAATATTGGGATATGAATATTTGGTTGGGAAACAACTTCCTTTCTAGGAACCTAGGGAAATCTATTTTAATCTACCCCAACTTCCCTTTCCTTGTTTATAACATTACCTTTATTAGAATAATATGAAGTTTGATACTCCAACATCGTTTTCTTAGACCTTGTGTTATCAACAACATCAGTCTGAGGTTTTATATAACTTCCCATTGCTTGATTTATTGCACAAAAGTCATCAGCCCTAAAAAAACATGAGATTTATGTCAGGATTGAATACTTATACCAATGGTTCTTATTGATTGGAATAATTTTGAGCCATGAAGGCTTGAGCCTATAATGAATTTGCACAGATAAGTTGATTATGTGGTTGGCTACATGGGAAACACCATTCTATTTCTTGTATTACATTATTCTACACTGGAACTAATGTTTGAATTGTACTAACATCAGGAAGTGGAAGAGGTGCATTTCGACCCTACCACCTATTATTTTGTTGATTCTACCCATATCTATTATTAGAGTATTGGTTTTTGTATGCTTAAAAACCTTGATTATACCCTTGGTTAGAATACTGCCCTTGATTAGAATAATTTCTATAAGATTGGGCTTGTTGTTTGTCCAAGGATATGACTTTGTTGGAAAAAATTTATAATCAAGGAATTCATCTCTCCATCCTCCTTTTGATGTGTAGGAGAATAATATGTGGAGGCACTAGGTTGGGAACTAATCTCATGAACGTGAGAAATAGAGAGTTGAGTAACTTGATTCAATTAAAGGTACAAGGGCATGAGTGGTCTAGGAGATAATTTCCTAGCTTGTATCAGAAAATATTTATCCCTAATGGCCATTGCATAAGCATCAAGAAATGTTGCACCCCTCATAGATTAAATCATGAAAACAATATAAGAGTTTAAAGCTCTCAAGAAATAAAGAAAATCACTTTGTGGTGAGGGTCTCATGAGGACTGGAATTTTATCACATGTCTTCTAAAATCTGAAATTGAAGTCCATCATGAGTTCATTAGGAACCCTCTTTATAGTTGTCAGTTGTTCTAATAAGGAGAGATTATCCATATTTTCCCCAAATTGATTGCAAAGGGCTGTTCCCAAATCATCCCAATTAGTAATTGACCCTGATCACAAACTCCTGAACCATTGAAGATATTTTCCTTTGAATGAGGAAGCTAGAAGCTTAACAACTACATCTTGTTTAATAACTTGATAAACCATATAAACATTGGAAATATCCTGAATATGATTAGTGAAATGGTATAGACATATTTGCACAATAATAATACTTTCTTGATATTCAAACATACAAGATATTGCAAATAAATAGGATAAATTGATCCTATTTTCTAGGAGGTTGTTCTAACAACACTCCTCACATTTCTTATTTACTTGAATTTGGTTTAACAAACAAATCACATTCAAATAACTATATGAGTTGTTATTACAATTCATTTACTCCACATTATTATATTCACCAATATGTAAATATAATAAACACATCTAAATAATGTGAGCACTAAACAAGTATTCCTAACATTCCCCCCCTTAGTGCGAACATGGGGAAATAGCAATTGCACTTCCTTCTGTAGCATGCCACCCGTGCGTGCTCATGATCTGGATGGTTTTTTAGGACAACCAACAACCTCAACAAGGATGGTTTTACAGGACAGCCAACAACCTCAACATGGATGGTTTTACAGGACATCCAACAACCTCAACAAAGGATGGTTTTACACGATAGCCAACAACCTCAATAGGGATGGTTTTACAGGAAAAACCAACAAACCTCAATATCATGATACTTCTTTTCTTTTGTGCTTTCATCTGTCCACTATGCTTTTCCTTCAAGGAATTATGTAGGAAACACTAATCACTGATAACAAAAATGAAAAGAGAAAATGGAACATTGAGACCATGTTCCCCCCAATGAAAAGATGAAAATGGAACATTTGAGACACATGTTCCCCCCCTCAATGTGAACATTTCACTTGTTCAAGCCATAACAGAAACACTAAGAAAAAATTACGCTGCACACAACTGAAATCAACTACAACTCTGAAAAGAAAGCAAACTCACACACACACTATCACCATAACTTCGTGCGGCCCCGTCGTTTGTGATTGACGAGAGGTCACTGAATGACCTCCACCCTCCTGTGCCTCCATCCTCCAGTCTCATGCTGCTAGTTCAGCTGGATGTGATCATGAAGCTCAAAATACCTTCAACAATCTGGACGTTATTGCTAGTTCAGCTGGATGTGATCATGAAGCTCAAAATACCTTCAACAATCTGGACGTCGCGTACAAGCGAAAATGCGTCCATGATTTTTTTATTTTTATTTTTTACAAATGTTGACAATGACTCATGACACTTATTAAAAACTTTTGACTTTGACAATAAGATTATCCACACAAACAACAACAACTTAGACTCTAGTACTAATAATCTTATTATAACTTAATATCAAGGACGTTAGGAAAATACTAGACTAAAAAATAACTATGTGAACCTATAATAGAAGACTAAGACTAATTTAAATAAATGTAGGAAATACAAGACTAAAAAATAACTATGTGAACCTATAATAGAAGACTAAGACTAATTTAAATAAATGTTGGAAATACATAACAATGACATTTGACACTTGTTAAACCATGAACTCACATTAATTTGACACTACAAATTTAAATACAAGACGATGATCTCTTTAGAACGGGGTATATACAAACTGAATAAAACTAATATGACAAATGTATACTAAACATCCTAAACACTAAACATATAATAAATAAAAATAAATATCTTTGATGAAGAACCTGGAAATTTGACTGGGAAATTTAAGAGATCCTTGTGTTCATGGCAGCAAGTAGAGCTTTGGATGAATTCATTTAGAGATCCTTGTGTTCATGGCAGCAAGTAGAGCTTTGGATGTGCACTGAAAGTTAGAGAGAGAAAACATCTGCGTACATGGAACTTTAAAAATAGCGATGAGGACTGAGTCAAACTCCTAACAATTTGGGACCGAACTCTCAAATGATAAATGACAGATCTGTACATGAATCTCCACCTATCTTTAATGTGTCCTATAGTGACAAATCTCCACACGGCTTTATAAAAGAGTTTACTTTGCCAAGCTTGATCCAAAACCGTGCTTCAGTAAAATACTCCTAACTTTCTTTTCATTTCTTAACGAAATCAAGAATTTCAAAGTGTTCCGAAAATCTTGCGACGCGAGTAATAAAACCCAGAAATCATTTTGGAAAATTCATTTCGATAAATGAGCAGTTCTGTGCAGAAATGTGGAAAATGTATTCCCGGGAGTTGTTGATGCAAAGCTTTGCCAAGTCGTGTCTTCCCAATCATCTAAAAGCAAACCAAACCAATTCTTCAATGTAAATGCAGTTATGGAGAAATATGTGAAAATTTTTGAATGCCAGATCCAAAGTAAATAAATACCTGCAAACTTTTATTCCTCCAATGTTAAATGTAGAAGACACAGTCAACGTCGAGAGTATAACTTGGGAATATGTGTTGAGAATGCACTCCAACGATTGAATGTTGCACAAAAAGACTTCAATATTCAAATCAAATTGATCATTTATCTAATGCATAGAATTAATGTAGGCAACATATGACCGATCAACGCTAGCCACTAAAGAGCAGGCTATTAGGAGGCAGTGATTGTAGATGCACCCCGATCCAAAAGCAAATGCCTGTAGAGATGTACACTCAAGCCTAATGATGACCAAATCATACGAGCTGGTAGATGGATGGCACACGGATTTGACATGTGAGAGAATTAATCTAACCAAAAATGAGCACCTGGCTATCCACATTCACATAGATGCACAATACAATAACTTTTACAAACTACCTGAACTATATCTAGAATGCTCACAAAAAAAAATCTCTCATTAACCAGGGGAAAACGTGAATAGCAAAAGATTTTTCCCTGTATAATATATCATGGGATCCATAGTCACTCTTGGTACCAATGAAATGGTATAGACCGATTTGCACAATAATGAAATGGTATAGACCGATTTGCACAATAATAATACTTTCTTAATATTCAAACGTACAAGATATTACAAATAAATAGGAGAAATTGATCTTATTTTCTAGGAGGTTGTTCTAACAACACTCCTCACATTTCTTATTTACGTGAATTTGGTTTAACAACCAAATCACATTCAAATAACTATATGAGTTGTTATTATAACTCATTTACTCCACATTATTATATTCACCAATATGTAAATATAATAAACACATCTAAATAATGTGAGCACTAAATAAGTATTCCTAACAATTAACTGGGGTAGTATGATTTTCCCCAATGAAGAAAGGAATACTTTGTGAGGTTGTCACTGGAATATCATGTTGGGCATTAAGAGCAGGAGGAATACTACCAAAATATTTAACAAATGGTAAATTCCTTTGTTATGCCATGATAATAGGTCTAAGAAATCTAGTAGATAGGAAGAAGGGCCTACCTAGAGGTGGAGTAGAAAGAGTACTATTTGGTGGTGAAGGTAACCAATGAATTTTTCTTCCTCTTGTTCTTCTTCTTGGTGATAACTGTAGGTACTAAAAAAATCCTTCTTCCACTATTTTAGACCTTGTCTGAATTATTCTCATGAACTTCAAGCACTTTGGCTGCTAAAACCATTTGATTTAAAGTTTGGAGTCACTAGATGTTTTGCTGCAGAGCCTCCAAAGGATAAAATTTTACCAAGATACACACCCAAACTTGGAAAAAAATGGAAATATTAACTTTACTAGTCCCACCAAGCATGTCAAAACTGTTGGAACTCAAAATTACACCCTCCCCTAAGTCATAGACAACCCGAGATTTTAAGGCAACATGGGACTATCTCCAAGTTGTGGGTCTTGTAGTGTGAGAAATACCTCCATAGAAGGATGGTTCCTCTACTTATTTCTACTGCTAAGAATACTACTAATGTTACAAATGAAGCTCTCTAATCCTAAATTGACATTCCAATGGAGCAAGGTTAGAAGGATATGCATAAAAATGAAAATTCTAAACTACAAGAGGTGATCAGCCACCAAAAATAAGGGGAAAGACACTTTTAAAAGAGAGAATATGGAAAAAAAATGATGGAGAGGGTAGAAATGACAATCACATTCCATAGCAACGTCTAAACTTCCATATTTTCACAATGCATGATAGAAATATACCTTGTAATA
Organism: Taxus chinensis; assembly: GCA_019776745.2. Classification (NCBI taxonomy): domain Eukaryota; kingdom Viridiplantae; phylum Streptophyta; class Pinopsida; order Cupressales; family Taxaceae; genus Taxus; species Taxus chinensis. The sequence continues at coordinate 257,433,304 of CM034150.1, forward strand.
GGAAGACAAATACACATCATACCTGAAAGTAGATAAAGAGGCAAGGAAAATGCAATAAATCACAAACTAAGGAAAAATAGAGCCATAGAATTAAGTAATTTTATTGCTTCAAGATAATACACAGATCATTACAATGGCTGAAGAAGGTGTGAATTCATTATAGGATTACAATCTAAGGCTTGCAACTCAAGAAAACTTGTGTAAAACTTTTTAATAATTCCCTTACATTCCCAAAGTATTCAACATTACAAATGAGCATCACTTTACAATATTTATAAAATGGGGAAGAGAAAGGAGAGGGAAACTCAAAATTCTTCCCTAACCCACCAACAAGATGCATTAATTTTTTTAAAACAATGATGGGCACCCTACTAATCCCTCTCCCCTATGATCTTTTTCCTATGTAAGAATAAATTCGCACCATAACTCCATTAAATATGGTTATTCAACTACCTGGAACTTGTGAATTTTAATGTTAAGGATTTTTTCCCCTTTTTTACCTACCTACTCTTACCTAAATAATTTTTGGTTCCATGATGAAGAGCATGAAAATAAATTTCCATTAATATATAATTTATTGAATTTGTACACCCATGGTAATATTTATTCCCATGTGGATCGAGGGGGTTTCATAAGGAACGCAAGGTCCTATGGTGTAATTACAGTCTGGAGTAACTTTTATATTCCCCCTTTATACCTTATCTTTTATTCCTTTGTTAATCAGACAATAGGGGGTGTGGGGAACATGATGGTTCATAGAACTGGTTCCACCCCCATAGTGTTCTCCCACCAAATTAATCTTCTACATTCCACACCATACTACCCCCCTTCTTCTTTGGCCTACAGGAATTTCATGGTTTTCGGGGAACATGTGGAACTAGGGAACTTGTTCCATCCGAGCTTATTTCTCCCACAACCATGTCTCTCTCCACTATTTTGTCTCTCAAATCCTCGGCCTCCGTAGGGAGCAAGTGGTTCCTAAGAACCATTCATCATTTGTATCATTTCTATGCAACTCCTTATATCCTACAAAACACTTAAACTCTTTTCCCTGTGGAAATTTTAGGGATACTGAGAACAAGTTACCCATGGGAACTTTTTCCTTGGGTTCTAAAATTATCTGATTCACCCACACTTAACTTCTTCCTTTCTATTTCGGCTTGAAAAACCTTGCGGAGAACTTGTGATCTCAAGGAACCTATTCCATGCGCAACCCAAAAAACTGCAATAGACTGCATCTTTTAGATTTCAGGAAAATTGGTAATTTGGGGAACCTAAGGCCCAAAGGAACTTGTTCTTTGTGTCCCTCCTAGAACCGAAAAAAACTTGGAAAATAATAGAAATGAAATTTTTTTTCCCAATTTTCTCAAAATTTCTCTAAATGTTTTATATCTTCATGGATCTGGGGAGTTAGAAAAAGAGTAGAGAAGTATCCCTAAAGCCTACTTTCTCCATTTTTACCAATTTTTCTAGATTTTTTGGGTAAGTGCTACACTTGAAGCCTAGAGAGAAGGGAAATGCATCCAAATGGTTCCAAGTGTCCAAAACATAAGAAATACCTAAAATTTTAGATTCTTCACCCAGATCCCATGAAAATACTCATGTCTAATATTTCCAAGTTGTGTATTTTTCCAGAGGGAAATGGATAACAGATATGATTTTAGGTTATTATTTAAATAACTTGTTAGAACTACAATATTAAGTGTATCACAACATATAGTTTATGTTTAAATAATCTAGAATAAACTATATTCTTATTATTTAAATATAAACTTTATATTAGGTGGTTGATTAATTTGATTAACTAACTAATTAAATCACGGTGTGGCCTCATCGTTTAAGGACATAACCCTTCGATTTATTTAAATATGACCTTAGGTCATATATTCAATATCAAATAATATTCCAATGTGAATATGAAGGTAAATAATTCAATATCAAATATCAATATCAAATAATTCAATATTTAGGACTATCTCCAAGTTGTGGGTCTTGTAGTGTGAGAAATACCTCCATAGAAGGATGGTTCCTCTACTTATTTCTACTGCTAAGAATACTAGTAATGTTAGAAATGAAGCTCTCTAATCCTAAATTGACATTCCAAGGGAGCAAGGTTAGAAGGATATGCATAAAATTGAAAATTCTAGACTACAAGAGGTGATAGCACCAAAAATAAGGGGGAAGACACTTTTAAAAGAGAGAATATGGAAAAAAAAAATAGAGAGGGCAGAAATGACAATCACATTCCAGAGAAACATCTAAACTTCCATATTTTCACAATGCATGATATAAATAAACCTTGTAATAGGAAGAAAAATACACATCATACCTGAAAGTAGATGAAGAGGAAAGGAAATGCAATAAATCACCAACTAAGGAAAAATAGAACCACAAAATAAGTAATTTTATTGCTTCAAGATAATACACAGATCATTACGATGGCTGAAGAAGGTGTGAATTCATTACAAGATTACAATCTAAGGCTTGCAACTCAAGAAAACTTGTGCAAAACTTTTTAATGATGCCCTTACATTCCCAAAGTATTCAACATTACAAATGAGCATCACTTTACAATATATAGAAAATGGGGAAGAGAAAGGAGAGGGAAACTCAAAATTCTGCCCTAACCCACCAACAAGATGCATTAATTTTTTGAGAACAATGATGGGCACCCTGCCAATCCCTCTCCCCTATGATATTTTTCCTATTTAAGAATAAATTCACACCATACTCCATTAAATATGGGTGTTCAACTACCTGGAACTGTGAATTTTAATGTTGAGGATTTTTTCCCCTTTTTTACCTACCTACTCTTACCTAACTCCATAATTTTTGGTTCCATGATGAAGAGCATGAAAATAAATTTCCATTAATATATAATTTATTGAATTTGGACACCCATGGTAAAATTTATTCCCATGTGGATCAAGGGCGTTTCATAAGGAACGCGAAGTCCTATGGTGTAATTACATTCTGGAGTAACTTTTATATTCCCCCTTTATACCTTATCTTTTATTCCTTTATTAATCAGACAATAGGGGGTGCGGGGAACATTATGGTTCATAGAACTGGTTCCACCCCCTAAGTGTTCTCCCACCAAATTAATCTTCTACATTCCACACCATACTACCCCCTTCTTCTTTGGCCTGCAGGAATTTCAGGGTTTCGGGGAACATGTGGAACTAGGGAACTTGTTCCATGCGGGCTTATTTCTCCCACAACCCTATTTCTCTCCACCATTTTGTCTCTCAGATCCTCGGCCTCCGTAGGGAGCAAGTGGTTCGTAAGAACCATTCACCATCTGTATCATTTCTATGCAACTCCTCGTAGCCTACAAAACACTTGAACTCTTTTCCTTGTGGAAATTTTAGGGATACTGAGAACAAGTTACCCATGGGAACTTGTTCCTTGGGTTCTAAAAATATCTGATTCACCCGCACTTAACTACTTCATTTCTATTTTGGCTTGAAAAACCTTGCGGAGAACTTGTGAGCTCAGGGAACCTATTCCATGCACAACCCAAAAATCCGCAATAGACTGCATCCTTTATATTTTAGAAAAATTGGTAATTTGGGGAACCTAAGGCCCAAAGGAACTTGTTCTTTGTGTCCCTCCCGGAACCAAAAAAACTACAAAATAATAGAAATGACAAAAATTTCCCAATTTTCTCTAAATGTTTTGGATCTTCATGGATCTGGGGAGTTAGGAAAAGAGTAGAGAAGTATCCCCAAAGCCTATTTTCTGCATTTTTACCAATTTTCTAGATTTTTTGTTAAGTGCTGAACTTAAAGCCTAAAGAGAAGGGAAATGCATCCAAATGGTTCCAAGTGTCCAAAACATGAGAAATACCTAAAATTTTATATTCTTTAGCAAGATCCCATGAAAATACTCATGTCCAATATTTCCAAGTTGTGTATTTTTCTAGAGGGAAATAGATAACAAATATGATTTTAGGTTATTATTTAAATAACTTGTTAGAACTACAATATTAAGTGTATCACAACATATAGTTTATATTTAAATAATATAGAATAAACTATATTCTTATTATTTAAATATAAACTTTATATTATGTTGTTGATTAATTTAATTAACTAACTAATTAAATCACGGTGTGCCTCATCGCTTGAGGACATAACCCTTCAAGTTATTTAAATATGACCTTAGGTCATATATTCAATATCAAATATCAATATCAAATAATATTCCAATGTGAATATGAAGGTAAATAATTCAATATCAAATATCAATATCAAATAATTCAATATTTAGGACTATCTCCAAGTTGTGGGTCTTGTAGTGTGAGAAATACCTCCATAGAAGGATGGTTCCTCTACTTATTTCTACTGCTAAGAATACTAGTAATGTTAGAATGAAGCTCTCTAATCCTAAATTGACATTCCAAGGGAGCAAGGTTAGAAGGATATGCATAAAATTGAAAATTCTAGACTACAAGAGGTGATAGCACCAAAAATAAGGGGGAAGACACTTTTAAAAAGAGAGAATATGGAAAAAAAAAATAGAGAGGGCAGAAATGACAATCACATTCCAGAGAAACATCTAAACTTCCATATTTTCACAATGCATGATATAAATAAACCTTGTAATAGGAAGAAAAATACACATCATACCTGAAAGTAGATGAAGAGGAAAGGAAATGCAATAAATCACCAACTAAGGAAAAATAGAACCACAAAATAAGTAATTTTATTGCTTCAAGATAATACACAGATCATTACGATGGCTGAAGAAGGTGTGAATTCATTACAAGATTACAATCTAAGGCTTGCAACTCAAGAAAACTTGTGCAAAACTTTTTAATGATGCCCTTACATTCCCAAAGTATTCAACATTACAAATGAGCATCACTTTACAATATATAGAAAATGGGGAAGAGAAAGGAGAGGGAAACTCAAAATTCTGCCCTAACCCACCAACAAGATGCATTAATTTTTTGAGAACAATGATGGGCACCCTGCCAATCCCTCTCCCCTATGATATTTTTCCTATTTAAGAATAAATTCACACCATACTCCATTAAATATGGGTGTTCAACTACCTGGAACTGTGAATTTTAATGTTGAGGATTTTTTCCCCTTTTTTACCTACCTACTCTTACCTAACTCCATAATTTTTGGTTCCATGATGAAGAGCATGAAAATAAATTTCCATTAATATATAATTTATTGAATTTGGACACCCATGGTAAAATTTATTCCCATGTGGATCAAGGGCGTTTCATAAGGAACGCGAAGTCCTATGGTGTAATTACATTCTGGAGTAACTTTTATATTCCCCCTTTATACCTTATCTTTTATTCCTTTATTAATCAGACAATAGGGGGTGCGGGGAACATTATGGTTCATAGAACTGGTTCCACCCCCTAAGTGTTCTCCCACCAAATTAATCTTCTACATTCCACACCATACTACCCCCTTCTTCTTTGGCCTGCAGGAATTTCAGGGTTTCGGGGAACATGTGGAACTAGGGAACTTGTTCCATGCGGGCTTATTTCTCCCACAACCCTATTTCTCTCCACCATTTTGTCTCTCAGATCCTCGGCCTCCGTAGGGAGCAAGTGGTTCGTAAGAACCATTCACCATCTGTATCATTTCTATGCAACTCCTCGTAGCCTACAAAACACTTGAACTCTTTTCCTTGTGGAAATTTTAGGGATACTGAGAACAAGTTACCCATGGGAACTTGTTCCTTGGGTTCTAAAAATATCTGATTCACCCGCACTTAACTACTTCATTTCTATTTTGGCTTGAAAAACCTTGCGGAGAACTTGTGAGCTCAGGGAACCTATTCCATGCACAACCCAAAAATCCGCAATAGACTGCATCCTTTATATTTTAGAAAAATTGGTAATTTGGGGAACCTAAGGCCCAAAGGAACTTGTTCTTTGTGTCCCTCCCGGAACCAAAAAAACTACAAAATAATAGAAATGACAAAAATTTCCCAATTTTCTCTAAATGTTTTGGATCTTCATGGATCTGGGGAGTTAGGAAAAGAGTAGAGAAGTATCCCCAAAGCCTATTTTCTGCATTTTTACCAATTTTCTAGATTTTTTTGTTAAGTGCTGAACTTAAAGCCTAAAGAGAAGGGAAATGCATCCAAATGGTTCCAAGTGTCCAAAACATGAGAAATACCTAAAATTTTATATTCTTTAGCAAGATCCCATGAAAATACTCATGTCCAATATTTCCAAGTTGTGTATTTTTCTAGAGGGAAATAGATAACAAATATGATTTTAGGTTATTATTTAAATAACTGTTAGAACTACAATATTAAGTGTATCACAACATATAGTTTATATTTAAATAATATAGAATAAACTATATTCTTATTATTTAAATATAAACTTTATATTATGTTGTTGATTAATTTAATTAACTAACTAATTAAATCACGGTGTGCCTCATCGCTTGAGGACATAACCCTTCAAGTTATTTAAATATGACCTTAGGTCATATATTCAATATCAAATATCAATATCAAATAATATTCCAATGTGAATATGAAGGTAAATAATTCAATATCAAATATCAATATCAAATAATTCAATATTTAGGACTATCTCCAAGTTGTGGGTCTTGTAGTGTGAGAAATACCTCCATAGAAGGATGGTTCCTCTACTTATTTCTACTGCTAAGAATACTAGTAATGTTAGAAATGAAGCTCTCTAATCCTAAATTGACATTCCAAGGGAGCAAGGTTAGAAGGATATGCATAAAATTGAAAATTCTAGACTACAAGAGGTGATAGCACCAAAAATAAGGGGGAAGACACTTTTAAAAGAGAGAATATGGAAAAAAAAAATAGAGAGGGCAGAAATGACAATCACATTCCAGAGAAACATCTAAACTTCCATATTTTCACAATGCATGATATAAATAAACCTTGTAATAGGAAGAAAAATACACATCATACCTGAAAGTAGATGAAGAGGAAAGGAAATGCAATAACTCACCAACTAAGGAAAAATAGAACCACAAAATAAGTAATTTTATTGCTTCAAGATAATACACAGATCATTACGATGGCTGAAGAAGGTGTGAATTCATTACAAGATTACAATCTAAGGCTTGCAACTCAAGAAAACTTGTGCAAAACTTTTTAATGATGCCCTTACATTCCCAAAGTATTCAACATTACAAATGAGCATCACTTTACAATATATAGAAAATGGGGAAGAGAAAGGAGAGGGAAACTCAAAATTCTGCCCTAACCCACCAACAAGATGCATTAATTTTTTGAGAACAATGATGGGCACCCTGCCAATCCCTCTCCCCTATGATATTTTTCCTATTTAAGAATAAATTCACACCATACTCCATTAAATATGGGTGTTCAACTACCTGGAACTGTGAATTTTAATGTTGAGGATTTTTTCCCCTTTTTTACCTACCTACTCTTACCTAACTCCATAATTTTTGGTTCCATGATGAAGAGCATGAAAATAAATTTCCATTAATATATAATTTATTGAATTTGGACACCCATGGTAAAATTTATTCCCATGTGGATCAAGGGCGTTTCATAAGGAACGCGAAGTCCTATGGTGTAATTACATTCTGGAGTAACTTTTATATTCCCCCTTTATACCTTATCTTTTATTCCTTTATTAATCAGACAATAGGGGGTGCGGGGAACATTATGGTTCATAGAACTGGTTCCACCCCCTAAGTGTTCTCCCACCAAATTAATCTTCTACATTCCACACCATACTACCCCCTTCTTCTTTGGCCTGCAGGAATTTCAGGGTTTCGGGGAACATGTGGAACTAGGGAACTTGTTCCATGCGGGCTTATTTCTCCCACAACCCTATTTCTCTCCACCATTTTGTCTCTCAGATCCTCGGCCTCCGTAGGGAGCAAGTGGTTCGTAAGAACCATTCACCATCTGTATCATTTCTATGCAACTCCTCGTAGCCTACAAAACACTTGAACTCTTTTCCTTGTGGAAATTTTAGGGATACTGAGAACAAGTTACCCATGGGAACTTGTTCCTTGGGTTCTAAAAATATCTGATTCACCCGCACTTAACTACTTCATTTCTATTTTGGCTTGAAAAACCTTGCGGAGAACTTGTGAGCTCAGGGAACCTATTCCATGCACAACCCAAAAATCCGCAATAGACTGCATCCTTTATATTTTAGAAAAATTGGTAATTTGGGGAACCTAAGGCCCAAAGGAACTTGTTCTTTGTGTCCCTCCCGGAACCAAAAAAACTACAAAATAATAGAAATGACAAAAATTTCCCAATTTTCTCTAATGTTTTGGATCTTCATGGATCTGGGGAGTTAGGAAAAGAGTAGAGAAGTATCCCCAAAGCCTATTTTCTGCATTTTTACCAATTTTCTAGATTTTTTGTTAAGTGCTGAACTTAAAGCCTAAAGAGAAGGGAAATGCATCCAAATGGTTCCAAGTGTCCAAAACATGAGAAATACCTAAAATTTTATATCTTTAGCAAGATCCCATGAAAATACTCATGTCCAATATTTCCAAGTTGTGTATTTTTCTAGAGGGAAATAGATAACAAATATGATTTTAGGTTATTATTTAAATAACTTGTTAGAACTACAATATTAAGTGTATCACAACATATAGTTTATATTTAAATAATATAGAATAAACTATATTCTTATTATTTAAATATAAACTTTATATTATGTTGTTGATTAATTTAATTAACTAACTAATTAAATCACGGTGTGCCTCATCGCTTGAGGACATAACCCTTCAAGTTATTTAAATATGACCTTAGGTCATATATTCAATATCAAATATCAATATCAAATAATATTCCAATGTGAATATGAAGGTAAATAATTCAATATCAAATATCAATATCAAATAATTCAATATTTAGGACTATCTCCAAGTTGTGGGTCTTGTAGTGTGAGAAATACCTCCATAGAAGGATGGTTCCTCTACTTATTTCTACTGCTAAGAATACTAGTAATGTTAGAAATGAAGCTCTCTAATCCTAAATTGACATTTCCAAGGGAGCAAGGTTAGAAGGATATGCAATTAAAATTGAAATTCTAGACTACAAGAGGTGATAGCACCAAAAATAAGGGGGAAGGACACTTTTAAAAGAGAGAATATGGAAAAAAAAAATAGAGAGGGCAGAAATGACAATCACATTCCAGAGAAACATCTAAACTTCCATATTTTCACAATGCATGATATAATAAACCTTGTAATAGGAAGAAAAATACACATCATACCTGAAAGTAGATGAAGAGGAAAGGAAATGCAATAAATCACCAACTAAGAAAAATAGAACCACAAAATAAGTAATTTTATTGCTTCAAGATAATACACAGATCATTACGATGGCTGAAGAAGGTGTGAATTCATTACAAGATTACAATCTAAGGCTTGCAACTCAAGAAAACTTGTGCAAAACTTTTTAATGATGCCCTTACATTCCCAAAGTATTCAACATTACAAATGAGCATCACTTTACAATATATAGAAAATGGGGAAGAGAAAGGAGAGGGAAACTCAAAATTCTGCCCTAACCCACCAACAAGATGCATTAATTTTTTGAGAACAATGATGGGCACCCTGCCAATCCCTCTCCCCTATGATATTTTTCCTATTTAAGAATAAATTCACACCATACTCCATTAAATATGGGTGTTCAACTACCTGGAACTGTGAATTTTAATGTTGAGGATTTTTTCCCCTTTTTTACCTACCTACTCTTACCTAACTCCATAATTTTTGGTTCCATGATGAAGAGCATGAAAATAAATTTCCATTAATATATAATTTATTGAATTTGGACACCCATGGTAAAATTTATTCCCATGTGGATCAAGGGCGTTTCATAAGGAACGCGAAGTCCTATGGTGTAATTACATTCTGGAGTAACTTTTATATTCCCCCTTTATACCTTATCTTTTATTCCTTTATTAATCAGACAATAGGGGGTGCGGGGAAACATTATGGTTCATAGAACTGGTTCCACCCCCTAAGTGTTCTCCCACCAAATTAATCTTCTACATTCCACACCATACTACCCCCTTCTCTTTGGCCCTGCAGGAATTTCAGGGTTTCGGGGAACATGTGGAACTAGGGAACTTGTTCCATGCGGGCTTATTTCTCCCACAACCCTATTTCTCTCCACCATTTTGTCTCTCAGATCCTCGGCCTCCGTAGGGAGCAAGTGGTTCGTAAGAACCATTCACCATCTGTATCATTTCTATGCAACTCCTCGTAGCCTACAAAACACTTGAACTCTTTTCCTTGTGGAAATTTTAGGGATACTGAGAACAAGTTACCCATGGGAACTTGTTCCTTGGGTTCTAAAAATATCTGATTCACCCGCACTTAACTACTTCATTTCTATTTTGGCTTGAAAAACCTTGCGGAGAACTTGTGAGCTCAGGGAAACCTATTCCATGCACAACCCAAAAATCCGCAATAGACTGCATCCTTTATATTTTAGAAAAATTGGTAATTTGGGGAACCTAAGGCCCAAAGGAACTTGTTCTTTGTGTCCCTCCCGGAACCAAAAAAACTACAAATAATAGAAATGACAAAAATTTCCCAATTTTCTCTAAATGTTTTGGATCTTCATGGATCTGGGGAGTTAGGAAAAGAGTAGAGAAGTATCCCCAAAGCCTATTGCTGTTCGGGGTGGGGGGGGGGGGGGTTGGGTAAAGAAAGAGAGGGGTAGGGGAGGGGGGGGTTAGGTGAAGGGCGGGAGGTAGAGGGGTGGGGGGGGGGGGGAGAGGTCGCAATAGTGGTGCGTGATGTGGGGGGGAATGGGCCAATTTAGTACGGGTGGTGGGTGGCGGCATGGTGGGTGGTAGAAGAGTGGGGGGGGGGGGGGGGGTACGGGTTGATGGGGACACAAAGCCGGTAGGAGGAGTACGGGGGGTGGGGGTGGGGAAGACGGGTAGGCAAAGGTGTGATGGGGGGGGGGGAGGGTGAATGCGGCGGATGAAGGGGGGCGGAGAAGGACGAACAGTGGGGGGGGAGGGAGGGAGGGGGGGGGGGGAGGGTTGTGGGGAGGTGGGGGGTAGGGGGGGGCGGGGGAGGGGGGTGGGGGGGGGGGAGGGGGAGTAGGGGGGGGGCAGGGGGGTAGGGGGGGGGGGGGGGGGGGGGGGAGGCAGGGGGGGGGGGGTACCAATTTTCTAGATTTTTTGTTAAGTGCTGAACTTAAAGCCTAAAGAGAAGGGAAATGCATCCAAATGGTTCCAAGTGTCCAAAACATGAGAAATACCTAAAATTTTATATTCTTTAGCAAGATCCCATGAAAATACTCATGTCCAATATTTCCAAGTTGTGTATTTTTCTAGAGGGAAATAGATAACAAATATGATTTTAGGTTATTATTTAAATAACTTGTTAGAACTACAATATTAAGTGTATCACAACATATAGTTATATTTAAATAATATAGAATAAACTATATTCTTATTATTTAAATATAAACTTTATATTATGTTGTTGATTAATTTAATTAACTAACTAATTAAATCACGGTGTGCCTCATCGCTTGAGGACATAACCCTTCAAGTTATTTAAATATGACCTTAGGTCATATATTCAATATCAAATATCAATATCAAATAATATTCCAATGTGAATATGAAGGTAAATAATTCAATATCAAATATCAATATCAAATAATTCAATATTTAGGACTATCTCCAAGTTGTGGGTCTTGTAGTGTGAGAAATACCTCCATAGAAGGATGGTTCCTCTACTTATTTCTATTGCTAAGAATACTAGTAATGTTAGAAATGAAGCTCTCTAATCCTAAATTGACATTCCAAGGGAGCAAGGTTAGAAGGATATGCATAAAATTGAAAATTCTAGACTACAAGAGGTGATAGCACCAAAAATAAGGGGGAAGACACTTTTAAAAGAGAGAATATGGAAAAAAAAAATAGAGAGGGCAGAAATGACAATCACATTCCAGAGAAACATCTAAACTTCCATATTTTCACAATGCATGATATAAATAAACCTTGTAATAGGAAGAAAAATACACATCATACCTGAAAGTAGATGAAGAGGAAAGGAAATGCAATAAATCACCAACTAAGGAAAAATAGAACCACAAAATAAGTAATTTTATTGCTTCAAGATAATACACAGATCATTACGATGGCTGAAGAAGGTGTGAATTCATTACAAGATTACAATCTAAGGCTTGCAACTCAAGAAAACTTGTGCAAAACTTTTTAATAATTCCCTTACATTCCCAAAGTATTCAACATTACAAATGAGCATCACTTTACAATATTTATAAAATGGGGAAGAGAAAGGAGAGGGAAACTCAAAATTCTTCCCTAACCCACCAACAAGATGCATTAATTTTTTTAAAACAATGATGGGCACCCTACTAATCCCTCTCCCCTATGATCTTTTTCCTATGTAAGAATAAATTCGCACCATACTCCATTAAATATGGTTATTCAACTACCTGGAACTGTGAATTTTAATGTTAAGGATTTTTTCCCCTTTTTTACCTACCTACTCTTACCTAAATAATTTTTGGTTCCATGATGAAGAGCATGAAAATAAATTTCCATTAATATATAATTTATTGAATTTGTACACCCATGGTAATATTTATTCCCATTTGGATCGAAGGGGTTTCATAAGGAACGCAAGGTCCTATGGTGTAATTACAGTCTGGAGTAACTTTTATATTCCCCCTTTATACCTTATCTTTTATTCCTTTGTTAATCAGACAATAGGGGGTGTGGGGAACATGATGGTTCATAGAACTGGTTCCACCCCCATAGTGTTCTCCCACCAAATTAATCTTCTACATTCCACACCATACTACCCCCTTCTTCTTTGGCCTACAGGAATTTCATGGTTTTGGGGAACATGTGGAACTAGGGAACTTGTTCCATCCGAGCTTATTTCTCCCACAACCATGTCTCTCTCCACTATTTTGTCTCTCAAATCCTCGGCCTCCGTAGGGAGCAAGTGGTTCCTAAGAACCATTCATCATTTGTATCATTTCTATGCAACTCCTTATATCCTACAAAACACTTAAACTCTTTTCCCTGTGGAAATTTTACGGATACTGAGAACAAGTTACCCATGGGAACTTTTTCCTTGGGTTCTAAAATTATCTGATTCACCCCACACTTAACTTCTTCCTTTCTATTTCGGCTTGAAAAACCTTGCGGAGAACTTGTGATCTCAAGGAACCTATTCCATGCGCAACCCAAAAAACTGCAATAGACTGCATCTTTTAGATTTCAGGAAAATTGGTAATTTGGGGAACCTAAGGCCCAAAGGAACTTGTTCTTTGTGTCCCTCCCAGAACCGAAAAAACTTGGAAAATAATAGAAATGAAATTTTTTTCCCAATTTTCTCAAATTTTCTCTAAATGTTTTATATCTTCATGGATCTAGGGAGTTAGGAAAAGAGTAGAGAAGTACCCCCAAATCCAATTTCTCTATTTTTACCAATTTTCTAATTTCATCTAAGTGTTAAACCTGAAGCCTAGAGAGAAGGGAAATGCATCCAAATGGTTCCAAGTGTCCAAAACATGAGAAATACCTAAAATTTTAGATTCTTCACCAAGATCCCATGAAAATGCTCAAGTCCATTTCCAAGTTGTCTATTTTACCAAAGGGAAAAATGGATAACAGATATGATTTTAGGTTATTATTTAAATAACTTGTTAGAACTACAATATTAAGTGTATCACAACATATAGTTTATGTTTAAATAATCTAGAATAAACTATATTCTTATTATTTAAATATAAACTTTATATTAGGTGGTTGATTAATTTGATTAACTAACTAATTAAATCATGGTGTGCCTCATCGTTTAAGGACATAACCCTTCGATTTATTTAAATATGACCTTAGGTCATATATTCAATATCAAATAATATTCCAATGTGAATATGAAGGTAAATACACAAAATCAAAGTGAGGAGGGAGTTACAGGACTGGTGGATGTAAACGCTTTTCACATAGTGGATTTATTCTCTGTGGCTTTTACCCATTTAGGGGTTTTCCACGTTATATGCGGTGTTATGTGTTTATGTGTCATTTACATTTATTTATGTTGTGTTATATCTATTTATTATTTTTAACTTTACATTTAATTAAGTTGGTGAATATATTTTCCACCCTTCGTCTTGACATGGTACCAGAGAAGGATTAATAAATTAAATTAATTCTAAATAGCCCAAGGTTATAACGGTTGGGAATTTAGGTGGATAAATTATTTTGAATGTTATTCAACCCCTCCTTTTGTCTCCGCATAGTTAGTTTTTATGTTGGTTGCATAGGTGGAAAGTTATTCAAGATTTTTAACTGTGTGTAAATATTCATGTTCAGAAATTACCAGGCCTTGGAAACTAACGTAAGGGCTATAAATTTTTGAAATGTTTTTATATAGTTTATATAGTTTGCAGGGAATTCAAGAAATCAAAATGGGAAAGTAAAAATTAAAATTGAAAACTTGACTTTACAGGGGGAGACAAAATTTGACAAAATAAGTTTTTTAAATTTTGTCCCCTGGTAATACATATGTTTTTACATTTTTCATTGTGAGTTCTGAACCACTATTCCATGTCTTGGATAGGGACTATGTAAATTTTTTACACCCATAGTTTAAATACAAACTATCATATTTATATAATTTTTATAAAATATTCATATTTTATAAAAATATAATAATATGGTTTATAAACCTAAGTCTAAAACCTAAAACCTAACCTAAAAACTATGCCATGACCGGTGAAAAAGCAAAACATATATTAAAAAATATATTATGGTGGCCCCCTCCACACCATTCCATTCCTAGCATTGTGCCACTTGGCACAATCTTCTCTCCCCTATGAGCCCTCAACCACACCTGTCACATGTCTCTCACAGGACCCCCTTCCACTCTACCATCTGTGACGCCCCTCTCTTATCCGTAGGTAATAGTCCCACATTGGGATGGCGGGAGATGGTGGTAGGCTTTATAAGAATTACCACACATGTTTAGTGGTGTGAATTTGGTCACACCACCCCATTTTGTTTCAAGCCCTTGCGAGAACAACTCGATATTGAACTCAGGTTCCTTGATTGGCTCGGTTGTGGATGCTAAGTGTTGACTTATTATGCGGCTCATCCGCGGTATTAGTATGGCTCGTTTGGCATATCTATGGCTTGTTTGGTTAAACTGCATAGTTATAATTTGAAAATTATATGGTATAACATTGGCATGATAACTCGGTCGATAACTAACTGAGTTGGTTAGCCAACTTGACTGAATTGATAGAAAATCCTACCTAATAAGGAGCAAGAGCTTCAAAAAAAATTGTAATTAAATTTTTTTATTCAAAAATGTATGAATTATTTGTTTATTTTTTTCAAAAATATAGACAACTTATATAAATTATTTTTGATGAATAGTAAAATTATCATTTTTATTTACAATGATATGATACTACGACAAATTTTTTTCATCATTTTGTTACAAAACATTAAAAAATTCACTTACATTTCAATTTAAGTTTTTGATATCATTCTAACATATTCGTGCATAGATTATTCTATTAATAGGGCCTCCTTTGGCATAAATTGATCATGTTTGATTACGAGGATTAAAATATGACAGGGGGAATTTATATAAAAACTCTTATAATAATCCTTGTTTAGTAAATTCTATTTTATGCAAAAATGGGGTATAATCAATGTTCAATTGATAAATCTCAAATGTTGAATGGAAATAACTAAAACATTTGGAAGATTCGATTGAAGGCAGAATTCATGGCTTACAAATTATGGGAATTTGTGAATGGAACTGAAAGAGCTCCTACCGGAACACACACAATTCTTGATAACATCATTGTGTATCAACAGAAAGTACAATAAGCAATGTCTAGTATTTTTTGAGGTATACATGATGATTTTCTTCTTCATATCAAAAATTAAGAGAGCCCGAGTAAGACTTGGGCTCAATTATAATCAATGCACGAAGGTTTGCATTTGTCAAAAATTATTAAATTGATTTTAGAGCTTATGAAAACTCCCATTAAGGGCGATGAAAAAGTGATAAATTATTTAGCAAAAATAAAAAATATTAATTAACAGTTAGATGGATGTGGTAGTAATTTGATTCATGATAAATTGCTTTATTTTATAATTCAATTGAATATTTATGAGAAATTTAGAAATTTCAATTCAATTTTGAATTAAAAATATCAAACAAAACAAGAAATTCCAGATTTGCAAACCCTTAGTGCTCTTCTTATACAATAAGAACAAGTAATGCCAAATTTTGATTCTAAAGAGAATGCTACACAGGCACTTCTCACTCAAAAATAAACAAAACCCAATGTAAACTCTTAAACCTCTTAGCAAAGATAAGAAACATGGAAATCTAAGAGTTAGCTTTGATGGAAAATGTCACTATTTATGGTAAATTTGGACACAAGAAAGAGGATTGCAAATTTAAAAATAATAGGTCAAATTTCAAAAATCAAAAGGGAAACAAATCTGACAAAAACTAAAATCAAAATCAAAACAAGAATCAGAAAAATAGCCAAAAATCACATGTAGCTACTTTGTATACTGCTTTTGTCACTACCAAAAAAATGAATGGATATTAGACACTAGTGCCTCTAGGTACATGACCTTTAGATATGTTATCCTATCTAAACTTAGTGAATGTAGTAATGATCAGATCTATTTGGGTGATCATTCCATTCTCGATGTTCAAGGTCAGGGAAAATAAAAAATTACAAATGGTTTTATTAACAATGTGTTAGTTCCTAAACTTAAAATGAATTTTATTTCTTGTTCTCATTTGACTCAAAATAACTATAGTGTAACATTATTAAAAGATAAATGGTTTATTAAAAATGAATATAATATTACTATAGTTGAAGGCATTCAAAGATATGGTGCCATGCATATTTGAATCAAGGAAAAAAAATACCCAAAAGGAAATAGATTCAGGGAAACAGATGTTCCTAGACAAAAAGGTCTTTAAGAAAAACAAATCTAATCTACGCAAATGAATTGCATCTCATGGAATGGTAGAGGGATAAATAACCCATTGAAATGGAAGATTTTAAAAGATATGATTGAAAGACAGAAAATAGATGTGGTAGCTGTACAAGAGACTAAAATGAAAGATGATCTTTTTTTAAGCTCCAGCAAGTCTTTTTGGAATAATTCTAAAGTTTTTGTTTTTAGCTCGAAAGGTACCTCTAGAGGCTTAGCTGTGATGTGGAATCCAAAGCACTATGAAGAAACTCTCCTGGTCAAAAGAGATAATCATATGGAGGTGATGATGTGGGATATGGAAAAAAGAAATATTTGGGTCCTATCTAATATTTATTCTCCCACCCTTCATAAGGAAAGGAAAATTATTTGACATCACTTGATGTCCTTTAATCATTCCATCAAAGGATTTGGATGGATTGTCTTAGGGGATTTCAATACCCCTCAGACCCCGAGGGAAAAAAAAGGTGGTTCTAAGGAATTTACTGTTGGCATGGAGGACTTTAATGACTTTATTACTTCTTCACAGCTCCGTGATATTGATCTTAAAGGAATAATTTTTACTTGGTCTAATAGAAAATTGGTTCCCATCTTATCCAAGTAAGATTAGATAGGATTCTTATTTCAAAGGAGTGGTTATCCTAGGATATCTCTCTCTTTTCTCTTCCCCGGATAGGATCTGATCATAATCCTATTCTCTTACAAATCAAGAATCCATCTAGAAGAATAATGCCTTTCTATTTTGAGAAGATGTGGCTCTAGAATGAAGACTTGTATGACCTCATTTTGGAATGTTGGAAAGTGAAGGTTAAAGGAACAACTATGTATAGAATCTCTAAAAAACTCCAGTATGTCAAAGGCCGACTCAAAGACTGGAATAAAATTGTTTTTGGAAATATCTTTCAGAAGAAAGTGGATATCCAATCTGGTCTGCAGAACTTTCAAAGATAGGTAGAGAGACGGAAATCTGAGATGGGTTGAAATTCAGAGGGTTTTGAGGATTATGAAAAGGAAAAGTCCCTGCTGGCGGAATACCATAACATTTTGAGTAAAGAGGAAATATTCTGGAGGCAAAAATCCCAAATTACCTAGCTCAAGGAAGGGGATAAAAACACAAGATTCTTTCACTTGTCTACCTTGAAATGTAGAGGTTTCAATAGAATAAATAAAATTAAGAATGAAGAGGGTGTTATGGTGGAAGAAAAATAAGAAATATCAGAGGAAGTTATCTCCTTCTTCTGTAACTTGCTGACTAATAACAATATGCCTAATTTGAGTAAGGAGTAATATTTTTTAAAGTGCATTCCTCTGCTGGTTTCTGAGGAAGATAATATGATGCTCTCAACGATTCCTTCAATGGAGGAAGTGGAATACTCAGTCAAACATCTCAACCCTGACAAGGCTCCTAGCTCGGATGGCTTCCAAGCCTTTTTCTTTCAGCACTTTTGGGATATTATTAAAAAAGATTTTTTTGAGATGGTGAAGGAATTATTCAAGAAGAGAGTTATGCTAATAGACATGAACTACACCTTTCTTTTTCTCATTCTAAAATGTGGTAATGCTATGGATTTAAAAGATTTTAGACCTATAATCCTTTGCAACACATCCAATAAAATCTGCACCAAAATATTAGCTCTTCACCTGTAGATGCTACTCCCCTCTATCATTTCTGATCAACAAGGGGGTTTCGTCATTGGCTGTAAGATTCAAGATGGAATTATAACAATCAATGAGATGATCCATTCGGCTAATCTTAGCAAGAAGGCTGCTCTTTTTTTTAAACTAGACATAACAAAAGCTAATGACAGGGTTTCATGGTGCTTTCTGGATAAAATCCTTGACAGGTTTGGTTTTGATGTTTCCTTTAGGAATCTTGTCAAGGCTTGTATTTCTAATGTATGGTTCTCTATTCTCATCAATGGATCTCCCTTTGGGTTTTTTCCTAGTACTCAAGGCATGAGGCAAGGGGATCCCATCTCCCCCTTCCTCTTTATTATTACGGCAGAAGCTTTAAGTAGAATATTAAATGTTGAAACAAAGAATAGCTCTCTCAAAGGGATCTCTCCAGCTAGGGAGATGGGAAATGTTTTGCATCAACATTTCATTGACGACACCTTTCTGATGGGGGAAGCTTCTATCCCTTAATCAAAGTCTATAAAACCTCTCCTTCATGACTATATGCAAGTATCAGGACAAAGGGTTAATTTCATAAAGAGCTCACTCTTCTTCCTCAACACTTTGGATATACACTGTAAGAAGATAAAAAAAAAATTTGGGATGTGATTTCAAATCCTTCCCTACTTTCTACCTTGGCATCCCTCTTGGGGTTAAGAGACCATCAAGTTTATATTGGAACTTCCTAATTGAAAGATTTGAAAGAAAAATTGATGGTTGGAAAGCTAATGTCTTATCCCAGGCCAGTAAGATCACCCTGCTCATCAGTTCTCTTCAAAGTCTATCGGTGTATGTCATGTCCCTCTACCAAATTCCTAGTAGTATTGGGGACAAACTGGAAAAAATTAAAAAATTCTTCTTATGGAGTGGCACTGAAAAAAAATGAGAATTCCCCTTATGGCCTAGGACATAGTTTTTAAACATAAAAAGCTTGGGGTACTTGGTCTTAGAGACTAGAAAAAAATGAATAAATCCCTTCTTGTAAAAATCGGTTGGAGGTTAACTAAGGAAAATGGAGTATGGACCATAATTCTTAAGAAAAAATACTGGATGGATATTAATGATAAGATATGGATTTTCAAACCGGGATTCTTTAGTGGCTCATGCATATGGAAAGCTATTAACTAGGCAAAATAAATTATGGCTAGGGGCAGCATGTGGAAATTAGGAAATGGAAATGAGATAATTTTATGGAAATATAAATGGGTTGGTAATTTTATGCTTAAAGACCAATTCTCCTAAATTGCTAATTAGCTTGAAGATAAATATGGTGATAAAATCACAAACTACATGGCTAAAGAGGATAACTTTCAGACATGGAAAATATTGGAACTCGAAAGACAGGAATTCAATGATCATTTGAGTAGGCTCAATGATTTCCTAAAAAATTATGTTTCTTCTAATAGCAAGGAACATGATAGAATTGTCTGGGACAAAGATCAAAGTGGTAATTTCTCTGTCAAATCAGCTTATTCCCTGTTTTTTTAGGAAGGGACTAGGGAAGAAGATTTAAATGCTGTTAAGATTTGGAATAAGAACATAACTCCAAAGGTAAATGTCTTCAACTGGCTTTCAGTTATGAATAAAATTCTTACTGTTGACAATCTAGATAAAAGAGGTTTCTAGATGGCTAATAGATGTGTGCTGTGTGAAGCGAATATGGAAATTGTGAATCATCTTCTCTTGGAATGCCCCGTAGCCCATCTTATGCTTTCCTCTATTTTGGGTTGCTTCTTGGTCATCTGGGTTATTCCTAAGGAGATCAAGGATGATTGGATTCAATGGAGCTGCCCTTTCTTCAGTTGTGGATTTAAAAGCCTTTGGGTTATGAGTTTGGGTCATCTATGGTGGGAATTGTGGAAAGAAAGAAATAGAAGGATTTTCAAGAGCAAGAAACTTCCTATTTGGGTGAATATTAGCAAACTCCTATAGGCTGTTAGAAACAATTTCTCTATTCTGAGGAAAGATGAAATGGAAATCCTAGATATTGAACTTCCTTTCTTTAAGAATTGGAACATTACAGGTGATCCTAAACCCAAAAGAAGTAACCCTTGTTCAAGGATTAAATGGAATCCTCCTAAAAATGGTTACTTTAAACTCAATTTCGATGGTGCAACGAAAGGAAACCCCGGGAAAGCTGGGGGTGGAGGTGTTCTTCAGGACTCCCAAGGTAAGTTTTTTCTTGCATACTTCTTCGATCTTGGCCTCCAATCCAACAATTTCATTAAGGATACTACAATGTTCTAGGGGTGAAGTTGACTAAGGACAAAGGATTAACACTTCTAGAAGTGGAAGGGGACTCCCTTTATATTATTTCTTGTTTGAAAGGAACTTCTCAACCATCTATATCTATTGAGGACTTCATTAATAAAACTAAAATTCTTGCATCCTCTTTTGAGATCATTTCCTTTAATCATGTGTACCATGAAGGAAATTCTCTCAAGGATTACATGGAAAATTTGGGGGGTGATTACTAGGGGGATAAAAATGGTGGAGGATCCCATCCTGATGCATGCCAAATTTTTGAAATAATTAAAAGGGAAGGTTTAACTATTAACACTTCCACAAATGAGGAGGATAATTTTAATCAGACTTGTGACATTCTTCTATGATTACTGCACTCGTGCCAAACTTATTTTCTTCTCTTTTAAGGGGTAGGCTAGACTTATTTTTTCTCTGGAAGTGTGAAGATAGGACCCGGGAAGTTATCAATTTATAGAACATAACCAGTAGCATGGGGGGGAGACTTAGTGTGAACTAAACCCTGTAAGAGGCAAGAGATGTCTATCGAGGCAAAATTTCTTCTCGAAAAGGTGGGCATGTTGCCATTTTTCAATATTTTTGATGGTCATGACAAGAAGCTTAGTGAGGCGGTGGTAAAAACGTGGAAGGAGGGCCATGTCTGGGTCAGAAATTTCTCTTTTTCCATTACACCTAAGCTTATTTCCAAGGTCTCGGGTTTACCTCTAGAAGGCAGATGTATCTACAAGCCAAAATTGGATTACAGTCTGGAGATAGAGTGTTTCATGTAAGGTAAAGTACTCGTGTTTCTCATCCCAATGGATATGCTCGTGGAAATTTTCCCCACCCTTATGAGGAAATTTCTTAGGTGTTTATGTCATACATCACCTTAGAAGGCAGGTATAAAGTGATTTATGGTTACCATTTTCCCATCTTGAATCATGTGCGTAACGCTAAAGCCTACAATTTTCCTTTCTATTAGTACACCTCCTTGGTGAAATCTATTGGTATGGTGGAAAAAGGGACTTTCTCCCTTCCTCTACATTAGGGCCTCATTAAAGCCTTGCTCAGGCTGGGTACTCCCCTTTTGGGGAAAAATGAAAAATTTGGTTCCTTTGTCACTAAAGGGTCAGTGCCCAAGGAGGACAATCTTAGTGAAGACCCACTTGGAAAACCAATGGCTAAGCATACTAGATCCAATCTGAGCCACGGTGCTATCAAAAAACGTAGCAGGACTGAGGAGGAGCCTAAACAGGTGAAGGAAGTGGAGATTTTAGATTCAGGGGAAAACAATGATGGGAATCCAGATTTGTCAGGATCCAGTATGGAAAAGGCTGCTGCTGATGGGGATAATAGTGATGAGGGGGAGAGTGAAAAAGAGTTGGTTTCTGCTGATGATAAATGCCCCAAGAATTCAAAGGATGCCATAGAGAGCTTACATGCCCTGAAGACTGCCTAGTCTAAACTATTCACTACTCAAGACTCGGCTATCAAGACCCATTCATTCATGCAGGATTTCGAGAATTGTAGGCTTGATACCGACATTAACAGACACAGGATTAGTATGGTCTCCATGGATTTGAAATATTTAACTGATAAAGTGGAAAAGCTTTCCTCAGTGGTCCTAGCTCAAGAACGCCATTGAGAAAAGCTTGGAAATGGCCAAGGACATGTTAAGGATGAAAGAAGTTGTGTTCCAGATTAGAGACGCCCATCTTCTCAATGTCAAGAGTACCATCCACCATCTCAAGCTTTTAGCTAAGATGATCCACTTCATGGTTCTTGCTAAGGAAAGGGAGAAAGATGGTAAATGACCCAAAGTGGAGGCCCCTGAACCAAACTACTAGGTGTGGAAAGCCACCATTGAATCCCTTGTAAAAAAATGGAACAGATGCATGAATTAAGTGGGGGACTTGATAAAAGAGTAAATTCTTATCTGGGATGCTACCTGGTTGTTGTTAGTTCTAAGTTGTTTTGTTGTTAGTCTCTTGGTAATGCTTTTGTTTGTTAGTTTTTTTTTTTGCTTGGTATCTTACCTTTATGTTTGTGTTTCCTTGTTGTTGGTCTTATACTATTTTGGTTTTGTGGTAGGGATTTATTAGTTTATTCCTTGGGATTTTGTATGGAAATGGTAACTTTATGTATGGGGTAAGGTCCCCTCAACCCTTTTTTACCTCAAATAAAAAAAGATATGGTTTGTATGTGTTTTCTAATCTTAACACTTCTATTTCCCATTTAACAAATCAAAGAAGTGACCAATTTAATCCATTGTCGCACTGAGAGACCAAGTCCTACTGTCCACCATATATAGAAGCATGTACGACATGTCTTAACCACTCAAGAATCACTATAAATGTTATGCCACCTATTACCATTTATTCATACTTTTACTTATCTCAATTATAATTACTTTCACACCATAGAAAGGATTTTAGGTCTGTTAAAGGTTTTTTCATGAACTTTACCAACTTCCAAAAACCTATCCCTTTCCTTATAACAAGAACTTTTCAAAAGAATAACTTAGTTTAGTCATCATTGGTGGTACTTTTGGGTCGATTAAGTAGGAAATAATATAAATATGAAAATAAAAAAATACCTTCAACCTAATATATTAGAGACATCTAGGAATCCTCTACTACATTACTCTAAGAACATTAACAAAAAAAATTAGAATCATTATATTTAAAAAAAAACAATCACAACATGTTCTACAACTTGAATTCATGAGTATTTTGGCCTTAGATTAGTCATATGCAAAATCTATGCTATCAAATGAATATTTCCTAGTCTGAGGGTTAGATAAATGGTTCCATATTTTTTATTCAATATAACACACATCTCATCATAAGTTTGGGAATGAATTGAACTTGATCCAAAAATTCAGTGTGGTGTATAGAACTGATAATTTGGCCATAGATTAAACAAAATTAAGTGCAATAATTATACTTTTTTATTATTGAATATATTACTTATAATATATAAGCATGTAATCTCCATGAAATAAGAAGTAATGCATTATTCTAAATCCCATAGATTTTGTAACTAACACTATTACCGAGATTTGTTCAAATAACATTCCACAAATATAAAGATCCTAAACACTGCATACTGAAATATACTAATCCTACTTTCTATCATTCAATTCTAGGTAGTGTGATTTATCATGGGGATTACAAGACCTACTCAATGACTAAGAAGTATGCATCTGCTTAGAGATTTCATGCTAGTACCTTGATAGGATCACTGGAAGTTGGCAAAAAGAACTTTTTGAACTACATATAAAGGGCTATAAATAAGTACACATTAACCTATTTCATTCTAACAATGCATATGTTATCATGGATATTAAGACCCATCAACTATGATGGTGATGTGATAGATCATCAAATATACAACTAGTTACGATATTCAATTTTAGTGCAGGTTAATTATTTGGTAGCATTCAATATTAGCCAAAGTATGCATTATCATCATAATGAGGATAGAATTACTGATTCTAAGTTTTATTTATGGACACCAATAAAATACTTGAAAATGTAAATCTTGATGAGTGGATGTCCTCATTGGAGATTTTTTATTCAAGCTATAAAGGAAGTAATCATCTTCCACTGTGATAGTCACATATGCATTGATATCACTAAGAATCCAATTCTGCTATCAACGAATGAAGCATCCCCTTGAGATACCTATGCACTTTTTTCACCAGAAGGTTATTCCACTATTACATAAATGTCGCAGTACATCATTGAGTGAAGATAAATATTGTATACATCTATTTTTTAAGCTTTTCATATTTCATACGATGTTACTAACAAGTTTCCTTGTACACATAAGCTTGGTCACTGTGCATTTAGTTTCCATTGGGAGAGAGCTATGCATGGAAATTCCACCTGCCTAATAGCCAACTGGTTGGTTAATGGCTTATGCACGTATACTTCAATTCTAGTTTTAGAGACATTATACACATAGAGAGTGTCGTTATTTGGTCTTTGTTGTAGTTATCCTTTAACTAGAGTTTACAAGAAAACTGACTAGTGTCTTATGCACAAATTCACAGTCTTCTTTCTTTCATCTCACCAGTTTGTAAACCTTTTTTAAGTCCATATCCATGACCTATGACACATTGTTTTTAATTTTCATGACACATCACCTCTATTTCATTGTTCTATGGATTCGTCGCCATCATGTGTGTACAAACATGGTTTTGGTGTTATATGGATCCCCTCTTAGATGTCATCACCCATGGGTGATGGATTCAGAACTATAACATTCAGTGTACTCATGATTTACAGTTCATATTGAAAGGGAATCCAGATCATATGAACAGCCATTTTCTTTTCTCTTTTTTTTCCATATTTTCAAATTCTATATCCTAGCTGGTTGGTTCATCTAATAAACTAACTAATCAAATTTGGGTGGGTTGGCATCACTCTTAGAAGGACATAACCCTTTGGATTGTTATCTTGCACTATTGTGTCATCTTAGGTCATTTATTCAGGATATTGAATGTTCGATCCTTCTCCACCTAATAGTGATCTCTCAATGTAGATGAAGTTACTTCTTAGGAGAGATAAATGCATCACTGATCACCCTATAGGTGACAAGGTGTGTGCTACTAAACCAGTCTCATGTAAAAGTTTTTTATAGATAAGTTCATTTACTTTCCTCCATTGTGTTATGTTAGCTTATTGAGGACATGTTTCTCATACTAGCTATGCAGTAGTACTCTTATCACTTATCATCTCCTTATCTATCATTAATTTCATTTCAGTCTTCTTATGCACATTTATTTGATCCATACCTGTTCGACATAAACTACTGACATCTCAGTAGAGTTCATTCTTATAGTTTCCACCTGTGGGTCTTGACATACCCTAGGAATTTTACCTAAAGTCTAAGAGATGTATTTCCCTCTATATATGCAACACTTCATTCATTGTATCACCTCTTGAGATGTACTTATCTGATCTTGATGTTAATGAAAAGGGAAGGGTCATCAACACAAAATAAAAATTCATTGGGGATGATTGATTAAATATGAAACTTTAGTGACAATTGTTTATTCAATATGAATAGACACTTGTTCATTTCCATCCTTTGACACGATTGATACGTACATCTACATAATGGAACTTAAAGCTTCATAAATTTCAAAAGTATTCTTGTTTTTATGTTCCCCGTACAATTTTACACAACAAATTTCTCCATTATATGTTTAGTGATGTTCATGAGAATGCATCCTATTGTAAGATAATAAGGAACGGGTTTTTACTTTGGGAGGAAATAAATATTCTCCTCCAAGATGGTTAGACCCATCAATGATTCTAAGTATAAATGTTTCCTAGGAAAAAAAGTAGCATAATTATCATTGGTAGATTTTGGTCCCATAAATATCTCATTAGGACATGCCAAAATTTGTAATCTAGGAGAAGACTCAAAATATCCCCTTTATTAACTCTTAAAATAGTGTGCAAGTGATATACCATTAATGTAGGTTATCATACATAAGTGCAACTTATACATGAAAAACAATGAGGTTGGAAAATAAAACTATAAAATTTGGATTATTTTGGATTTTTTAATGACGTTTGACCTTTAAGGTAGGCCAAAATATTCATATAAGTCTATATAGGCTTAATTATGTACCTTGAGTAAACACATGCAATAACATGTTACATACATTGTATGTGGACAATGTTTTTTTTAGTTTATCAGATCCCTTTTTATTAACATTAGTTTCAATAAAAGAGGCTATTCACCTTCTCTTGGATTTGAATTCTTAGAGAGCATTATGTATTATCATAATTTTTCTTATCTATATTATGTATGTCATTCTTAGAGTGATTGTGTAGATGATTAGATACAATACCCAACAAACATATATTTTAGTTAGATTATGTAACCCCATTACACTTCCAAAACATTCTTGGACTTAGATAGTTATGGTTGTCCTTGAGAGAAAATATGCTTAAAGAATATGCGAAGTTCATTTCTATTATGATCAAATTTAAGTCTAAGAAAGGAATCCTTATGCGTAGAGGTACGTAAAAATTCACTGAGATAGTCTAGTCATCTACATGGAACCACCTTCATGGGTCCTTGTCGATACTATTGGGGTGGTAGGTTTCCAAGGGTCGAATTCCATTTTAGATATTGAGGTATAGGTATGGATAACTCCCTTATAGATTTCCTGTTAAAGTTGATGTCAACAATCCCCTAATTGATTTTTTAAGAAAGGGACCTTCAATTAGATACTGTCAAGCATTTTACACTACTTTGGAAATTTTTAATTATATGAAATTGAGTCTATTAGAAGTGACTTCTTTGATTATGCCTTGTAGATATGAGGTATCATTAATGGACCTACACTACCTGATTGGTATAATGTAATGAAATTACTTGGATATAAATATGAATTATAACATAAAATATAACATTGAAATAATGCCAAATATATAAAGAAATGAACATAATATAGCAAGTATGGAATGACTTCATCCACTTTCAAGGGGAGAGCCTCAAAAATATACAATAAGACTCAAGTGTTAAACATGATGATAATATCCTACTCACTGTCATCCTATATCTACATTACTATATAATTCAAATCCCCAAGGATGACCTAACTAAGCGTATGAAATCCCAATTAGATATCATGTGATATGATAATATCATTATGCTAGTCACATGTTGGTTATCCATATCTCGATATATGACCTAAGGTTAAGGTAATAACATTCCCATCCCTTGTAAAGCAACATTGTCCCCAATGTTAGCAATCTATGGATGCTTCTTCTCAGAATACCTCATCTTTCGATGTTTCATCTTCAATGGTCCAAATTATTATATTTGACTCAGATACTCGGTGATGACCCTTTTCCTCAATTTACTTAGTATAGGTTCTGTAGGATTACTTCAGGATCCATTATTTTTTTTTTCTCATATTCATCAACATCTGGTGACACTAACTGAGAAGACACCTTCTATCCAATGACCTTCTTCATCAAAGAAACATGGAAAATTAAGATGTATTCTAGTTAATTGAGTAAGCTCCAATTTATATTCCAAACAAAACAAATTTTGGCAACACTTGATAAGGGCCATTAGTGTTTGGGTGAAATAGTTGTTATCATTTTTCATATTATTTTAAAGATAGTTTACTTATATGGCTATGATCGTACAATAATAAAGTCTCTAACTTCAAATGCTTGACTCACTACAATGTTTATCAAGTTTATTTCTTCATGTGGTTTTTATGTCATTATCAATTTGTCTTTAATAGGCTTGAGAGGATCTTCTTATTGGTTTTGAATGTCATATCTTCAACTATCTCTTACTTTAGGCTAGACCAGTAAGATTAAAAGTGAAGTATAGTGATATAGTAACCATATAATGCCAAGAATGAGGTACATTTTGAATGGAGTATGAAATGAAGTGTTATACCAACATTATAAAAGTGGTAGTCTACTTGACACTATCTCTCTTGTTTATTTAAAGAAAATCCTCATAGATACCCCTTCAAACATACGTTTACAAAACCTCAATTTTGTCCATTAAAATTGGGGATGATATGATGAACTACAAGAAAATTGAGTAACTCGAAACATGAGAATAAATTAATCCAAATAACTTATAGTAAATGTAGAATCATGATCACTAACTATAATCTATGGTTTTTCCATGTATCTTATGAACTATATCCATAAAATATATGACAATTATAGTCATTATAAATGGATGTGACTAATAAAAAATGAGCATATTGGGTGACTGTATCCAAATATACCATAATTAATTTTTTTCCTTCAGATTTTGGAAATCTTGTGATGAAATTCATGGAACCCTCTTCCCATCATTGACTAGGAATAGATATAGGCTACAAAAATCCCAGAGACTTAACAGTTTCACCCTTTTTACACTAACACACCAAGAATTCTGCCACAAATTTCTAGCCATCTACTTTCAACCCTACCCAGAAGAAATATTTCTCAATTAAATGATAAGTGTTTTAAGAATCCAGAATGGCCACCCACTAGAGAAGCATGGATCTCTGATAGAACCTAACATTTAAGGGTACATTTTTTTGCAGAAGTACATCTGGTCATTATACCATAATTAATCCCCCGTCTATATAATTTTTTTTTTAAGTTATCAGATATTTTTGGAGATTCTGAGGGAGAATGTGGGTCTATTTTTCATTCCTCCATTCATGTCTTACCTGATCTACTAGATTTTCATGTAGTATGGACATAGTATTTAACAATGCCTCTATAGACTCATCTCTCCTGGATGGCGCATCATCTCTAAAATTTTCTTTTCAGTTTTTGTAAATGATATAAAAATAATATCCCAAAATCTTAGTGAAAAATTTTGGTAGTTCTTCAGATGAGATTATTTATCTCCAAGAAGTATTTTAAGATTCCATGATCTATCTTCACCTTTAAGTGATGACCCATGAGATATGTCTCCAATAATTTACTACATGAATAATAGCCATCAATTCTTTCCCATAAGTTGGTTTTGATATGTTCTTATATTTAACTTGATGACTCTAAAATGTAATGGGGTGGACCTTTTGTATAAGTATTACACCTATGCCACACCTTAAAGCATCACATTCAACAACGAAGTTTTTAGAGAAATCTGGGGTAGCCATAACTAGAAATGAGTCTAAAAACTTCTAGTAAATATAGGATCATGATAACTAACTATAATCTCGGGCGTTCCATGTAGCTTTTGAACTATATCCATAAAATATATGACAATTGTAGTCATTATAAATGGATGTGACTAAGAAAAAAATGAGCATATTGGGTGAGTGTATCCAAATCTACCATAATTGAACTTTTTCCTTCAAATTTTGGAAATCTTGAGATGAAATTCATAGAACCCTCTTCCCATCATTGACTAGGAATAGATATAGGCTACAAAAATCCCAGAGACTTAACAGTTTCACCCTTTTTACACTAACACACCAAGAATTCTGCCACAAATTTCTAGCCATCTACTTTCAACCCTACCCAGAAGAAATATTTCTCAATTAAATGATAAGTGTTTTAAGAATCCAGAATGGCCACCCACTAGAGAAGCATGGATCTCTGATAGAACCTAACATTTAAGGGTATATTTTTTGTAGAAGTACATCTGGTCCTTATACCATAATTAATCCCCCTTCTATATAATTTTTTTTGAAGTTATTAGATATTTTTGGAGATTCTGAGGGAGAGTGTGGATCTCTTTTTCATTCCTCCATTCATGTCTTACCTGATCTACTAGATTTTCATGTAGTATGGACATAGTATTTAACAATGCCTCTACAAACTCATCTCTCCTAGATGGTGCATCATCTCTAAAATTTTCTTTTCAGTTTTTGTAAATGATATAAAAATAATATCCCAAAATCTTAGTGAAAATTTTTGGTAGTTCTTCAGATGAGATTATTTGTATATAAGAAGTATTTTAGGATTCCATGATCTATCTTCACCTTGAAGTGATGAACCATGAGATATGTCTCCAATAATTTACTACATGAATAATAGCCATCAATTCTTTCCCATAAGTTGGTTTTGATATGTTCTTATATTTAATTTGATGACTCTAAAATGTAATGGGGTGGACCTTTTGTATAAGTATTGCACCTGTACCACACCTTGAAGCATCACATTCAACAACGAAAGTTTTAGAGAAATATGGGGTAGCCATAACTAGAAATGAGTCTAAAAACTTCTAGTAAATATAGGATCATGATAACTAACTATAATCTTGGGCATTCCATGTAGCTTTTGAACTATATCCATAAAATATATGACAATTGTAGTCATTATAAATGGATGTGACTAAGGAAAAAATGAGCATATTGGGTGAGTGTATCCAAATCTACCATAATTGAACTTTTTCCTTCAAATTTTGGAAATCTTGTGATGAAATTCATAGAACCCTCTTCCCATCATTGACTAGGAATAGATATAGCCTACAAAAATCCTAGAGACTTAATAGTTTCACCCTTTTTACACTAACACACCAAGAATTCTGCCACAAATTTCTAGCCATCTACTTTCAACCCTACCTAGAAGAAATATTTCTCAATTAAATGATAAGTGTTTTAAGAATCCAGAATGGCCACCAACTAGAGAAGCATGGATCTCTGATAGAACCTAACATTTAAGGGTATATTTTTTGCAGAAGTACATCTGGTCCTTATACCATAATTAATCCCCCTTCTATATAATTTTTTTTGAAGTTATTAGATATTTTTGGAGATTCTGAGGGAGAGTGTGGATATCTTTTTCATTCCTCCATTCATGTCTTACCTGATCTACTAGATTTTCATGTAGTATGGACATAATATTTAATAATGCCTCTACAAACTCATCTCTCCTAGATGGTGCATCATCTCTAAAATTTTCTTTTCAGTTTTTGTAAATGATATAAAAATAATATCCCAAAATCTTAGTGAAAATTTTTGGTAGTTCTTCAGATGAGATTATTTGTATATAAGAAGTATTTTAGGATTCCATGATCTATCTTCACCTTGAAGTGATGACCCATGAGATATGTCTCCAATAATTTACTACATGAATAATAGCCATCAATTCTTTCCCATAAGTTGGTTTTGATATGTTCTTATATTTAATTTGATGACTCTAAAATGTAATGGGGTGGACCTTTTGTATAAGTATTGCACTTGTACCACACCTTGAAGCATCACATTCAACAACGAAGGTTTTAGAGAAATATGGGGTAGCCATAACTAGATTGGTACACATGCACTTCTTTAGTGATTCAAATGCTTAGGTTGCTACCTCAATTCAATAAAAATATTATTTCCTCAATAATGATGTGAGTGGTGCTACAATTCTACCACAATTCTTCACAAAACTATGATAATAACCTGTAATGCCTAAGAATCTCTTGAGGTTTTTGAGGGTTTTGGGAACTGGTCAATCCAATCTGTCTTGTATCTCATGAGGATCCACTTTTACACCCTCATGAGACATAATATTACCTGATTATTGTTCCTCTCTTACCCCAAAATTACACTTACAGGGTTTGGCATAAAGGTGTTATTATTCAAGAGTGCATAATACTTTATGAGATGTTGTGATTGTTCCTCCCAAGTCTTTCTATAGATTAATATATCATCAAAGAATACCAAGAAAAAATTAGGCAAAAATAGTGAAAGATTGAATTCATCAAACTATGGAAGGTAAATGGTGGATTTGTAAGGCCAAACGGAGTCACTACAACTTCATAGTGGCCCTCATGTGTCCTAAATGTTTTTTATGAATATATTCATCATTAATTCTAATTTTATGGTATTTTGGTCGAATATATAACTTTCTAAAATAAAAAACCATTTAATTCATCTAAAAAATATTTAATGACATGAATATGATATTTATATTTCACTATGTAGTTTTTGGGATCCTTATAGTCTGGACATACGCACCAAACTTCATCCTTCTTTCTAACTATCACTACCGAAGAAGAGTAATCACTTTGACTATGGATAATAATATATGTTTCTAACATCTCTTGTAC
Source organism: Taxus chinensis (assembly GCA_019776745.2). Taxonomy (NCBI): domain Eukaryota; kingdom Viridiplantae; phylum Streptophyta; class Pinopsida; order Cupressales; family Taxaceae; genus Taxus; species Taxus chinensis. Next base: position 257,465,765 of record CM034150.1, read on the forward strand.
TATATTCTCAATCTCACTATTTTGGAGATAAGGGTACCTATAAGGTCAAATATTGGGTGGTTGGATTCCTGGTACTAGCTAAATAACATGATCATGATCTATTTTAGGTGGAAACCCTTTTACAATATCCCCAAACATAACTGATTTCTCATTAATAATGGATTTTTGATCAAATGGTATATGGAATTTTAATGGTTTTTCATGCATTTAGATTATTTGTTCCACAAACCCATCTACACACTTCCTATGAATTTTTTTTCATTTGATGAGAACTTACCAATTGTGGAGTTTTACCTCCATCCCATCCATCTCAAAATTTCTGCCTTCATAATGGAGCCGTGTGAGTAAATCCTAGAATTTATCTCAACTATTCCCAATGTAGTAAGCCATTGGACCCATAACATAATGTCTACTCCTTCCATTAAAATGGCATACATGGGGACCTCTAATAGGTAATATCCCATAAAATTTTTAATCTTATGGAATTTTCCTGAATAACTATGTTTACCTCCATTTGCAACCATCATCTAAAAATTTTAGGCTAGATAAATGAAATAATTTAACATATGACCAGCTTATAATTGTTGAAGTTGTGTGTACTTCTAGATTCAATTAATAATTTCACCCTTTATTTATTCACAGACCCAGTAACCTTGAGTATTTATGGGGTGTTGATTCCTGAAATGGAATGGAAATATATAGTTGGTTGAGATTCTTTAACCTTAATCTTTGGAAAATCTTCCTCTATATAAGTTGTTTCCTAATCATCTTTTTACTCATTAATACCCTCAACATAGAATATTTTTTTCTAAGGAAATTTGTGTCCGTTTCTCCACTTGCTATCACAATTTTAACATAGGCCTTTTTTATCATTTATCTTCAATTTGTTGAGGATTCAATAATGTTTTTTTGGGGAAATGACGATGTTAGATTCATGTGTTCCTTGTGATTAGTGAGACCCCTTTTTTACCATATATCTTTCCTACACACGATGAGAAATGATCATGAATTGTAATATTGAACCTGGATTAAGAAGTTGAACATCGTTTTGGATGTTATCTTTGAGTCCACCCAAGAAGAGATCAATTGGATAATCCTGTGAGATTTTATTCACTCATAAGGATAGATTTTGCAACTGTTGGATATAATCCTTAAATTAAACCTATTTGTTGTAGTTTTCCAATCTAGATAAAAATATTTTTGTGTCGTGCCCGTCCTCTAACACCATAAAACAACCTAAAAAGTTGGTAAATTTTTATTTTTTATTTTTATTTTATTTTTTTTCGAAGTGCGAACCAATGTTTTGCCTACACATTCTCATTAAGTAATTTAATTCTTAACGATATAATTTTCAACCAATTCGCTAAAAAATATGTTTCTATTTAATTTTATTTATTTAGCTTCTAATAATTTTCACACTTAAAAATTAATATATCACATTGAATAAATTTAACTACATGAGAAAATAACTACCCTTTTTCTTAATTAAAAAAAATCATTCACTATTCAAATAGTTTATTCCCACAAAATTACTCATATTCAAAAGTGAAGATGGTCATTTAAGGACCCTAGGATTAAGAAAATCATGACCCTTGATCTGGAAAAATCCCTAAACTTGCCCTAACCTTCTCTTTGCTATTTTCTTCTCCTTCTTTTCATATTCTCTTCTCATTTGTTTTGTTTGTTCTTTGTTTCTTCAAGCAGGTTAATGGAAAGCTATGGAGCCTCCCCTTTTGTAAATCCTGGTTGTGAATATATATATATATATATATATATATATATATATATATATGTATATGTATATGTATATGTGTGTGTGTGTGTGTGTTATTATTATTATTTATTTTGCTTTATTATTATTTATTAATTTATTTATTTATTTTGCTCAGGGAGAGGGCGGATCTGGGGAGGACTGTGTGAGGGCAGAGAGGGGATGTGGCCGCATGGGTGGCGGAGGAGGGAGGCATTGTGTGGGGGTGTAGATGCAGGGAGGGTCGTATGGCCAGAACAATAATGTGGGGGTGGGGGCGACATCAATCAGCAGGTGGGTGAGGGAGGGGATAGTGGCCCCGAGGAGTGCGAGGGTCTGAGGGAGGGCGGTGAAGGGGGTTTGTGGGGGGTAGTGCAGGTGTGGGGGGGTTCGACCCCCCACCGATTTGTTTTGGTTTTGTTTTTTATCTTTTTGCATGCGTGGGGGGTTTAACCACCCAATTTTTTTTTTTAAATTTTTTTTTGTTTAAATTAAAATATATTATACATACATACATACATACATACATACATACATACATACATACATACATACATACATACATACATATATATATATATATATATATGTTGTTAATTATTGATTTTATTTATTAAAACTTATATATCATATATGATATATTGATATGCAAAACATATAATATATATTATATATTATGATATTATATATATATATATATATATATATATATATATATATATATATATATATATTAGAAGTATAACATGATTATACCACAATATATAATGGCATCTCGTATATAAAACACACGAAAACTAAATCATCCAAGTTGCAGAACATTAGATAAATTTAGACAATGCTATTTGATATGACATCCAATAGTCATTTCCAACATATGCTCATTAAGAAAATTTTATTATTATTATTATTTTAGTGATAAAAGAAAACAATTGTAGAAAATCCATTTCAATTAAGGGAAGATGCTTGGAAACAAGTTTTTTTAAAACTTAGTGAAGGATGATGTACAATCACATTTGACTTACTGTTAAAACCATTTGTCAAGTTAGCTAGGAAAGAGATTAATGCTAGTATTATTCAAATCACTAACTTGCAATGTTACATGAAGAGATGTATTTCACAAATGGTATTTTATCTCCCATCCAATAATGTTACAAAAATTTAAAAAGAAATCTATAACAAGAATAACTACACATCTAATAACTCAACTTTTCTTCAAGAAGAAGGTTCCATTAATCCATAAAATATCAACTGTTTTACAAGCTTTCATTTTAACGGCTTAAGCTCACGTATCCACTAAGTTTTCCATGATACATGACATACTCAAGTAGTACTATTACCAACTTCTAGATAAGAATGAAGGAATATTTTTCAAGTAAAAATGACTCAAGTCTACAAGTAATACCAAGTTACAAAAAGAGAGAATTTACAAGGAAAAGAAAGCTTTTCATAGCCATATTCCAAAAGGGGTTACAAGGAGGTGATGTCCACAAGGAAGAAGAAGATGCCAAAAAGGACTCCAACAAACACCAACTATCAACTTCGAGCTCCAACCTTCATGCCTTCTAGAAAATGAACAAGGATAAAGAGCTTGTTTACCTCCCAATCATAGGCATCATTACATGCCTCTCCCAAGGTTGGGATGCATGCTAGCCTCCCCCAAGACCATGGGAAAGAGGACCACATCCACAACATGCACAAGAAAGGGGGTGAAACAACCAAGACACATTCACATGGAAAACAAAACAAGTATAAAGCAAGACTTCAAGTTTCACAAAGAGGAGAATCCCACGTTCTACCTCCAAGGTGGGGAAGAGAGGAGAAGATTTCTTCAAAAGTTATATTCAAAATTACTTGCACAAAACAAAAAAAATATCCATATCCTCCTTATTGCTCCTAATTCCATCAAAGCCGTCCTTATTCCTCCACCCTTTTCTCCAAGTCCTTCTTGGAAGGATTATCAAACCCTAAAGGGATTTTCTTACCAAGAATGGGGAAGGAGATCCAAGCCAAATGAATCAACTTCCTCACCTCAACCATTTGAGGGGAAACACTAAGACACTACAAGGCTTGTCCATCAAGCCTTGAGGATTAAGAGGAACGAAAATCCCTCTCTTCCCCCACAACTTCAAAACTCCATCATGCCATATGATGGAGGGGATAAGCAAAGAAAACACAACCAAAATCCACATACAACATTACAATTTCAAGCAACCAATCTAACATCTAAAAGGAAAAAAACACAAACAATAAGACATAAGAGCCTACCTCAAAGAAAGATCTCCAAAAATCTTCCCATCTTCAAATTTCTCCACTCTTGACTCAAGAAAATCACTAGCTCCAAATCACACAAGCATCCAAGCAAGAAGTTCCAAAAGAAAGTCCCCCTCTTTTCCCATGAATGGGAATTTGAAGAGGAGCAAGAAAGAATCCTCACAAATGAGGGGGTGACATGTGTCACCCCTCTCCTCCTTCAAGGTCAAAGATGCAAAAACAAAAGAGAGAAAGGGTAAAATTGTCTTTTTGCGCTCTTCTCCCAAATTCCCTTAAATGTTAGCAAGACAAAATTAGTGAAACTTTTAGCAAGTACTCCAATCCACACCTCTTACATGGATGTGACCAAAAAAGAGGCAAAAAGGGAGGGAAAAATCCCTCTAGCCTTGGAAATAATCCCCCCTACCCATTAGGTAGGGTGCAAGGGCTCATTTTTATGTTAGGGGAACTCCTAAGCTAAAAAGGGGTCCCCAAAAATGCCCAAAATAACCCACTTTTGGGTTTTGCATTTTTTCACAAGGGTAGAGGGTGTGGGGACCACCCAAGGGTTCACATGTGACCATAAACCCCAAAATTAATTACATCATTAATCAAAAATCAAAATTTAAATGAAAGTGGAATTATTAACTCCAAAACAGGTTTACCACAAAACTAATCACCCTAAGCAAAATTAACAATACTATACATATTACATTACAAATGAGGGTCGCCCATGGTGCCCGAAATAATAATAATTCTAACGCTAAGGCCTCAAGCAATAAACATGGCTAGGGCTTAGCCCGTGGTCTACTTGTGCAAGATTTTGTGGCTGGCCTAAATCCCACGTTCTCCCGTAAACCTGTCACCTGCACACTCATTGCACACATTAACCGCACATATCTAATAAAATATAATCAACGACTCAGTAAGATGTAAATGAGTTCTAAACTAGCCTAACATCCTACTGAATTCTAAATGTGACAACATGCACAATCATACTTAATTCACCATAAGTTAGCCACAATAATAAAATGACATGTATCTATAAAATCTCAACATGCAATAAACAGAGTACCCTTCAATATACTTATGTTCCAAAAACAACATCATATCTGTTAGTACCCATAACATCATAAGATAATGTGACAATCATAAAAATTAAGCTAAATTGGTGCTATACTCCTGAATGTCCACACATGTCTAATAAGATCATATTTCTAATTTAATGTCCATGATATAACAACACTCTGTCAAAACATGTCTATGAGAAAAGAAACAAAAAGCTACTGAGCTATAAAAGTGTGGGCACTACATCCCCCTCTACTAAAATTAAACTTCCTCCTGGAAGTCACTGAAAGAGATAGGGATATCTAGCCCTCAAAGGTATCACATCCTCCCAGGTAGTTGTTGTCTCGTTGTACCGGTCACATTGTACTCTAGCCTGGTCTAAGTCTCGACCTCAAAGGGCCAACCTCCGGTGCTCTTGTATGTGTATGGGCTCCAGTATCCACTGTCCTCTATCCTCTACCTGTAATGCCAACCAATCTAAAACATGAGAAGCATCAAGTACATATCTACGTAGTACAGAAACAATTAAAAACATTGTGGGCCCGTGCAAGGCACGGTGGCAAAGCTAAGTGATAGGCAACTAGACTGATGACCTCTAAAATATCAAAAGCCCCCACAAAATGAGGTGATAGCTTAGAACCCTTTCCATAACGGATTGGAATCTTATGCAGATGAACTCTCAAGAAGAATTTTTCACCCACAGAGAAGTGACGATCAATCCTCTTGGTGTCTGCATATGCCTTTTGGTGGGATCTAGCCTATTCAAGACAATGTCTAATCAGCACAACCTGCTGCTCCAAATCCTGAAGATAGGCAGGTCCCAGAATAATCCTGTCATCTAGTCTATCCCAACTCAAAGGTTTCCTACAAGGTTGTCCATACAAAGCCTGGTAAGGAGCCATACCAATGGAACTATGATAGTTGTTGTAGGAAAACTCAACTAAATGTAAATAATCTTCCCATTTCTTCTTCTGGTCTATCACATACATTCTCAACATGTCCTCCAACACCTGATTAACTCTCTCTGTCTACCCATCTGTCTTTGGATGATATGCTGAACTGAAATTAATTTGAGTACCTAGAGCGGCCTGAAAAGAAGTCCAGAAAACTGAAGTGTAGATGGTATCCCTGTCATTGATGATGGTCTTCGGGATCCCATGCAACCTAACAATGTCCTCTATAAATACCTTGGCAATGGCCTAAGCATTATAGGTGACCTTGGTCGGTGAAAAATGTGCAACCTTGGTCAACTTATCCATGGTAACCGTAATGGCGTCATGACGATAAGAAGACATAGGGAGTCTAACTATGAAATCCATGGAAATCACATCCCATTTCCACTTGGGAATATCATGAGGATGTAAAATTTGTGCAGGATGAGAATGCTCTACCTTGACTCTCTGGCACTCAAGGCAACGTGCAACAAAATCTGCTATGTCCCATTGAAGACGTGGCCAATAATATAACTCTTTCAGATTGGCATGCATTTTCTTCACTCTTGGATGTGCTGCATATGGCACTTAATGAGCCTCTATGAGGATGAAGTTACGCAGATCACCCAACTTAGGCACGTAGATGTGCCTATGGAACCGAAGTAAACCATCTGTCTCTAAAACACACCCATAATATTTTCCCTCTAATGAACCTTGTGATTCCAACATTTATTTGGCTCCCTCATAAAACCTATCCTCTGGAAGATGCTCAAGAATCCTGCCTCTCAAATCTGACTCAAGTATCAAAGAATCAAGCACATGTCATCATCTACTACGTGCATATGCAACAACATTTTCCTCTCCTTTGATATACTGCACCTCCATGTCATACTCACATAGGAACTCCATCTAACACCTTTGACGAGCATTGAGGTTTGGCTGCGAGAAGATATGCTGCAAACTCCGATGATCTTTCCTCAAAATGAAAGGTCTACCCAAAAGGAAATGTCACCAATGAACTAGAGCATGAACAACTACTGTAAGCTCCAATTCATGGGTAGGATAATTAATCTCGTAGTCCTTGATCTTACGAGACTCAAATGCAATAACTCGACACTCCTACATGAGAATTTCTCCCAAACCTTCTAGTGATGCATCAGTACAAACAACAAAATCCTCTGTTGGGTCTGGAACTATGAAGATGGGTGTCATGGTTAACCTTTCCTTAAGTAATTGAAATGCCTGCTCACACTTCTCTGACCAATCAAAATTATTCCCTTTCCTCTGAAGAGAAGTGATAGGGTGAGCAATCCTAGAAAAGTCCTGTATGAACCTGCGATAATACCCTACTAAACCCATGAAACTCCTCACCTCAGTAACTGATGTGGGTGCGGGCCAGTCCAAGATAACCTGAATCTTAGAGGGATCTATGGAGATACCCTCACCTGAGATGATATGACCCAAGTACTGAATCTCTGTCTGAAAGAAGCTACATTTTTCCAAGTTCCCATACAACTTCTGCTCTCTCAAAACCCAAAGTACTTGTCTCAAATGCTCCTCGTGTTCCTCCTCAGAATGAGAATAAATCAATATGTCATTAAGGAACACTAAGACAAAGCGATCCATAAATGTCCTGAATACTCCATTCATGAGGCTCATGAAGACAGATGGGTCATTGGTCAAACCAAATGGAACCACTATGAACTCATAATGCCTGTAACATGTGCGAAACGTTGTCTTATGAATGTCTACATATAAAATGTGCAATTGATGATATCCTGACTTGAGATCAATTTTGGAGAACACTCTCACTCCCCGCATCTAATCAAACAAGTCATCGATCCTAGGGAGTGGATAATGGTTATTTATTGTGACTTTGTTGAGTTGTCTGAAGTCAACACAAAGTCTGAGAGAACTTTCCTTCACAAATATGACTGGAACTCCCCAAGGAGATACACTAGGGTGAATGAGACCCTTATCTAACAACTCCTCCAACTGAATATTGAGCTCATGAAGCTCTAGAGTCATCATCCGATAAGGTACCCTAGAAACTGGAGCTGATCCAGGTACTAAATCAATGGTGAAATCTACCTCTACGGGGTGGTAACCCTGGAAGCTCACCTAGAAACACATCAGCATACTCCCTCAAAACTACATGATCATCTAAGGGTGAGTGCTCTGAAGTGCTCTCTGATTGGTCACTGATGGTGATAGTAAATAACCGACAACCCTTACGCATGCTCCACTTGACTTGCTTAGCTGATATCATGCATAAGGAGATAGGACTTTGCATCCCTGATATAACAACAAAACTCCCAAGATCATCTTAACACTCAATGACCTTATTTCTGCAATCCACCTTTGCTCGATGAGCCTCGAGCCAATCCATACCTAAAACTACCTGATAGGATCCTAAAGGAATAACTCGGAGGTCAAGAGTAGTGGAAAAGGCTCCTAAATCAAGTACGTAACTCTCCACATACGAGTCCAAAGTGATTTTGTCCCTAGAGGCCAACTCAACCTACTAATTATCTGGTTGCCTAGCCACCACTAGCCCACACTGGTCCACTATAGAAGGTGATATAAAGGAATCTGAAGCACATGAATCATAAAGTACTGAGACAGAAATACCCATGATAGTACCTATCATCTCAACTATTGTGGCCTGATGCCCATCCTAGTAGTTGTCAACCACTACATATACACAATGGGTGCACCCCACATCACCCACAGTCTGCTCAGATCTAGCAGCTCTCTATGCATCCATGGTATTGGGTTTGTGCGAGCACATGCACACATAGTGATTAGGAGATCCACAAATAAAACATCCTCCTGTACCCCTCTGAGATGGGGTCCCTCCTGTACTCTGGTATAGTGATCCTACCGGTCTAACCCTAGTAGACTGTTGTGTGTGAGCTAGCTATGCCTGTTGATTGCCCTACCTCCTATCCCTGGCTCCACCAAAACCACCTCTAGAAACAACTCTTTGAAATCCCTATGTCTGTCTAACCCCCTGTTGTGGGTGGCTCTACTGTTGTGTCTGTCACTGTGGGTGTGGTGGAGCCCTCGTGGCTACTGGCAGAGGCCAAAATCCTCCTCTAGGGGGTGGTGCAGTACCTCATGACCTCTGACTCTGAAATGCCTTTATCCTCTCCTGAAACTTGCTCTTGTTTCTATCACGGTGCTCCTATGCCTTGGTCTTGTTCTCCTCAGCTAAGTAGGCCTTATCAACAGCCTTCTCAAGTGTGGGAGGAGACAACATCCTAACTGCTCCTGCTATATCTGCATTAAGGCCTCATATAAACTTGTTAACCTATAATTTCTCATCTTGCAAGTAATCCACATACTGTAGAAGATCTAGGAACCTACTCTCATACTGCGCTACTGTGCCAGATCCCTGTCGTAAGTCATGAAACTCGTCGATCCTCTTCTGCATGAAATTCTCTGACATATAACAAGCCCTAAATCACTCCTCAAACATCTCCCAGGTCACTGTCTCTCGAGTCAGATGGAGCTTTCACTCTTCATTCCTCCACCAAACACTTGCTGCATCTCAGAGGAGGTGTATAGTGAGCCTCGCCTTGATGTTGCTCTCGTAAGAGTGTAAGCCAAAGAAACTATCCAAGCTAAGGATCCATGACTTAGCCTCAAAGCCATCTATAGAGCCAGTGTAGGTGGGAGGTTGCAAGTGAAGAAGATCCCTGATCAAGTTGCCTGTATCTCGATCCTAGTGATGTAGTCTAAGAAGCGAAGGGGGTTGCCTATCCTCGAATGGTCCCTTGAGATTGTGAGAGCGGCTATGATGGAACGAGGCTACCCTCTCATGATGAATGGAAGGGCTATATGACCTCTCCCACCTTGGTGTATCATGCTCTGGCAGCTCTGAATGTGTGTCCTCACCTATCGGCTCCTTGTCTCCCAAAGGCATCTCCTCTTTTGTCTCCTGCGGTGGTGGTAGATGTTTCTCCATGATGCCTATCAGCTGGTGCAGGACTTCTAATATCTAAGGCCCCAATTCAGGTGCCGACTACTCCTGCATAGGTACACTATGCCATAATCCTCTAGCTAATCGTCCCCTCTTGGGTGCCATCCTACGTGCGAGGTGAGCGAAGAAGTTATTAATTAAAAATTTAACGATTGCGGATGATTTTTAACTAATTAATTTTATCCATTTATTAAATTTATTGTTATTAATGTTATCATTAATTGTCTTAATTAAATACCCAAAGTGTCCACGTGTGTGAACCTCGCTTTGATACCAAATGTCGTGCTCATCCTCGAACACCATAAAACAACCTAAAAATTTGGTAATTTTTTTTTTCGAAGTGCGAACTAATATTTCACCTACACATTCTCATCAAGTAATTTAATTCTTAACAATATAATTTTTAACCAATTCACTAAAACATTTGTTTCTATTTAATTTTATTTATTTAGCTTCTAATCATTTTCACACTTAAAAAATAATATATCACATTGAATATATTTAACTACATGAGAAAATAACTACCCTTTTTCTTAATTAAAAAAAATCATTCCCTATTCAAATAGTTTATTCCCACAAAATTACTCATTTTCAAAAGTGAATATGGTCATTTAAGGACCCTAGGATTAAGAAAATCATGACCCTTGATTTGAAAAAACCCCTAAACTTTCCCTAACCTTCTCTTTGCTATTTTCTTCTCCTTCTTTCCATATTCTCTTCTCATTTGTTTTGTTTGTTCTTTGTTTCTTAAAGCAGGTTAATGGAAAGCTATGGGGCCTCCCCTTTTGTAAATCCTAGTTGTGTGTGTGTGTGTGTGTGTGTGTGTGTGTGTGTGTGTGTGTGTGTGTGTGTGTATGTTATTATTATTATTTATTTTTCTTTATTATTATTTATTAATTTATTTATTTATTTGCTTAGGGAGGGGGCAGATCTGGGGAGGGTTGTGTGAGGGCAGAGAGGGGATGTTGCCGCATGGGCGATGGAGGATGGAGGTGTTGTGTGGGGGCGTAGGCGCAGGGAGGGCCGTATACCCGAAACAACAATGTGGGGGTGGGGGAAACGTCTATCAATAGGCGGGTGAGGGAGGGGACAATAGCCGCGGGGAGTGCGGGGGTCTGAGGGGGGGCGGCGGGATAGTGTGCCAAAAAGCGGCGAAGGGGGTATGTGGGGGGTAGTGCAGGTGTGGGGGTGTTCGACCCCCCACTGATTTGTTTTGGTTTTGTTTGTTTATCTTTTTACAGGTGTGGGCAATTCGGCCCCACCACAAATTTATTTTTTAAATTTTTTTTGTTTAAATTATAATATATTATATGTAATATACATACATACATATATATATGTTGTTAATTATTGATTTTGTTTATTAAAACTTATATATCATATATGATATATTGATATGCAAAACGTATAATATATATTATATATTATGATATATAATATATAATATATAAAATATTATATATATATATATATATATATATATATATTTAAGAAGTATAACATGATTATACCACAATATATAATGACATCTTGTATATAAAACACACGAAAACTAAATCATCCAAGTTGCAGAACAGTAGATAAATTTAGACAATGCTATTTGATATGACATCCAATAGTCATTTCCAACATATACTCATTAAGAAAATTTTATTATTATTATTTTTTTATTGATAAAAGAAAACGATTGTAGCAAATCCATTTCAATTAAGGGTAGATGCTTGGAAACAAGTTTTTTTAAAACTTAGTGAAGGATGATGTACAATCACATTTGACTTACTATTAAAACTATTTGTCAAGTTAGCTAGGAAAGAGATTAATGCTAGTATTATTCAAATCACTAACTTGCAATGTTACATGAAGAGATGTATTTCACAAATGGTATTTTATCTCCCATCCAATAATGTTACAAAAATTTACAAAGAAATCTATAACAAGAATAACTACACATCTAATAACTCAACTTTTCTTCAAGAAGAAGGTTCCATTAATCCATAAAATATCAACTGTTTTACAAGATTTCATTTTAATGGCTTAAGGTCATGTTTCCACTAAATTTTCCATGATACATCACATACTCAAGTAGTACTATTACTAAATTCTAGATAAGAATGAAGGAATATTGTGCAAGTAAAAATGACTCAAGTCTACAAGTAATACCAAGTTACAAAAAGAGATAATTTACAAGGAAAAGAAATCATTACATAGCCATATTCCAAAAGGGTTTATAAGGAGGTGATGTCCACAAGGAAGAAGAAGATGCCAAAAAGGACTCCAACAAACACCAACTATCAACTTCGAGCTCCAACCTTCATGCCTTCTAGAAAATGAACAAGGATAAAGAGCTTGTTTGCCACCCAACCATAGGCATCATTACATGCCTCTCCTAAGGTTGGGATGCATGCTAGCCTCCCCCAAGCCCATGGGAAAAGTACCACATCCACAACTTGCACAAGAAAGAGGGTGAAACAAGCAAGACACATTCACATGGAAAAAAAAACAATTATAAATCAAGACTTCAAGTTTCACAAAGAGGAGAATCCCACATTCTACCTCAAAGGTGGAGAAGAGAGGAGAAGATTTCTTCAAAATTTATATTCAAAATTACTTGCAAAAAATGAAAAAATCTCCATATCCTCCTTATTGCTCGTAATTCCATCAAATCCCTCCTTATTCCTCCACCCTTTTCTCCAAGTCCTTCTTGGAAGGATTTTTAAACCCCAAAGGGGTTTCCTTACCAAGAATGGGGAAGGAGATCCAAGCCAAATGAATCAACTTCCTCACCTCAACCATTTGAGGGGAAACACTAAGACCCTATAGGCTTGTCCATCAAGCCTTGAGGATTAAGAGGAAAAAAATCCCTGTCTCTTCCCCCACAACTCCAAAACTCCATCATGCCATATGATGGAGGGAGTAAGACAAACAAACACAACCAAAATCCACATACAACATTACAATTTCAAGCAACCAATCTAACATCTAAAAGGAAAACAACAGAAACAATAAGACATAAGAGCTTATCTCAAAGAAAGATCTCCAAAAATCTTCCCAACTTCAAATTTCTCCACTCTTGACTAAAGCAAATAACTAGCTCCAAATCACCCAAGCATTCAAGCAAGAAGTTCCAAAAGAAAGTCCCCCTCTTTTCCCATGAATGGGAATTTGAAGAGGAGCAAGCAAGAATCCTCACAAATAAGGGGGTGACATGTGTCACCCCTCTCTTCCTTCAAGATCAAAGATGCCAAAACAAAAGAGAGAAAGGGTAAAATTGTCTTTTTTCCCTCTTCTCCCAAATTCCCCTAAATGTTAGCAAGACAAAATTAGTGAAACTTTTAGCAAACACTCCACTCCACACCTCTTACATGGATGTGACCAAAAAAGAGGCAAAAAGGGAGGGAAAAATCCCTCTAGCCTTGGAAATAATCCCCCCTACCCATTAGGTAGGGTGCAAGGGCTCATTTTTATGTTAGGGGAACTCCTAAGCTAAAAAGGGGTCCCCAAAAATGCCCAAAATAACCCACTTTTGGGTTTTACATTTTTTCACAAGGGTAGAGGGTGTGGGGACCACCCAAGGGTTCACATGTAACCCTAAACCCCAAAATTAATTACATCATTAATCAAAAATCAAAATTTAAATGAAAGTGGAATTATTAACTCCAAAACAGGTTTACCACAAAACTAATCACCCTAAGCAAAATTAACAATACTATACATATTACATTACAAATGAGGGTCACCCATGGTGCCCGAAATAATAATAATTCTAACGCTAAGGCCTCTAGCAATAAACATGGCTAGGGCTTAGCCCCGTGGGCTGCTTGTGCAAGATTCTGTTGCTGGCCTAAATCCCACGTTCTCCCGTAAACCTATCACCTGCACACTCATTGCACACATTAACCGCACATGTCTGATAAAATATAATCAACGACTCAGTAAGATGTAAATGAGTTCTAAACTAGCCTAACATCCTACTGAATTCAAAATGTGACAACGTGCACAATCATACTCAATTCACCATAAGTTAGCCACAATAATAAAATGACATGTATCCATAAAATCTCAACATGCAACAAATAAAGTACCCTTCAATATACTTATGTTCCAAAAACAACGTCATATCCGTTAGTACCCATAACATCATAAGATAATGCGACAATCATAAAAAATTAAGCTAAATTGGTGTTATACTCCTAAATGTCCACACATGTCTAATAAGATCATATTTCTAATATAATGTCCACGATATAACAACACTCTGTCAAAACATGTCTATGAGCAAAGAAACAACAAGCTACTGAGCTATAAAAGTGTGGGCACTACATTTTGTGTAACACTATTATTGTAGTATGTTTAGAGCTCATCAGTGAACATAAACATGGTAATAGAGAGACTCTTCTTTGTATTTTTCTCATGAATTTTTCTGGTTCTAAATACAAGCTTGTAATTACCACCTTCTATCCAATTGGGAATTGATGCAAATTAAAAAAATTATCCATGTGATTAAATCATTCCGATTGAAATTACACATTTTCTCTTTTAGAATAATTTTACACAATTAGCTATAAGATCCACCAGTTTATGTAGAGGATCCTCTTTGGTTAGTGTGATTTAAATCGAGCTATCCATTTCTTTAGGAAATCATATGACTTGAATCAGAATTCATGTCAATCTTCATGCTTGAAAGAGTGAGTATCTTCTCCTTCCTTATTGATTCAAACCCAATTTATATTTCACCCTTCACTTTTTAAATACCTTTGTTGATTTTATCTTATATTTTAATTTCAAGATTATGAAGATCATGGTTGATTTCATCCTTATCATATTATTAACCATTTGTTAAAGTTGGGTGAATACCTCTAATCCTCCAAAACACAAAGATACAAAATCAATATCTTCCTTATTTTGAGTCATTCCCAGAGTATCTAGACCGTTCCATTGGGCTCTACTTGATATCCATGTCATGTTGTAGGGTTTTGGTATTGGGATACATGGGTTAGGGTAGGAATATAGGAAATAGGTTTTCATATGGTTACTGGCCAAATAGACAGAAAAATAGATAACAAACTTTATCTAATTTTTGACAATCTTTCTGAAAATATAATAAACTTAGAAATATTCCAAAAATGGCAGCCTATGGAGTGAATTTATTAAAATCACTAAATGGATATAAATATTGTAAAAATATTAAAAATATCTTGAAATTTTGGGAGAAACTTCACTTATTTTTCCACTTCAGCTAAAAAATTAAAGAAACATTTACCACCATTTTGGATATATAATTGAATCTTTATAATTAGGGTATGGACCCAAATTTATCCAAATCAAATCACTAATACCACTTATAAGGAAATTATTTAGATAAATTTGAATATCATCAGTAATTTTACTCCAAAGAACACCAAAATATAGAGAAATGATCACAATAAGTAAGTGTAGACACCTAATTTTCACCGCATAATTTTAATGCTAAAATTACACTAAGTATATTCTTCCATACATCACATTATAATTAGAAACCTTATGGTAATTGGCTAATGTGTCTCCCATCTTGGATATCAATTAACATTTCTTTGATAGTTAAAATCCTCTTTTAATTCATCAATTAACCATTATTAATTCATTACCCTTTCAAAATCTTGTATTTAATTAAAACACCCTCTTATTATTTAAATTCCACTCTCAAACCCCTATAATTCTAATAATTTCCCTCTACATCATCTTCAAATAGATTATACAAGACAATCTTGCCCTATTAATTAATCTGATGTGATTAATTAAACCTCATCTATTTCTCTTAGGTCATAAACACCAATTAATCTCTTCTAATCATGATTATTCACTCCTAATTCTACATCTCCATTATCCCACATTCACTAAAAGTTGTGCTTATCAAAAAATGGAAAGTTACATATGCAACCTAGTACCTTGTTACCAATCAAAACCATGTCTTTGTAAGACATTCATACTCATACTCAAGAAAGCATTTCTATTATTGGAAGGCTTACCAAATTGAGAAACCTCCTACTTGTTAAAGTAGTAAGAGAAGATTGAAACATGTCTTTTGTGCAATTTTGAGGATATTTACCCCTTTATCAAGCTCCTTGATCATTTATGGCTTGTGTTCAGCTTTAAAGGAAATACCCACATATCAAAATTAATGAAGGGATGTTTTCATTCTTATTTTTAACATTTGTACGAGTTACTTAGCTTTTTTCATGTTTTATCTAGATGTATTTGTTTAAGGAATTAGCATAGGATTTACTTAGTGTTGAAAACATTATTAATTAGTCTAAATTTCTTAGAATGCATATATATGACATGCCCAGTGGGATGCCCCTTTGTCTCATCCACATTTTTTTAGTTTTACACGCATCTTTCATTTAAGTTATTTCAATTTGTTGAAAATTTTCATGTTCTTGTTGATGTTTTTTAGTATTTGGTAGTTTTGAGTGTTGATTTGCAGGTAGTGAAGAGGTGAAGTGTCTTCCAAAATATTGATCTTTCCTAGAAAAATTCACTTGATTTTTGATATTTTAAACTTATTTTTTCAAGATTTGACAGTTTTACAATGCCCCTTCCTGTGGTTTTTTTGTGGCATCATTTGTACATCAGACAATGACCTCACTTTGGCCCGTGGAAGCCTCACCCTATGCACTTGTCCATTAATATTTGGACTTGTTTGAATATTTTTGACAGTGGTTGGTAGGAATTTTTGACATGTAGATAGTGGTTTTGTCAGTCTACAATGGCGAATTTTCTGTCAGTTCATAGTTTCTTTTTGCACTTCTTTATAGTGACCTTGAACTAAAACGATATAATCATTTGACATATCTTGTAATGGCCTTTCTCATACTAAAAAGGACCCATAATTTTTCTATGAGTATTTTAATTATTTTCTATCCTTTTTTACTTCATTTTCACAAGTGATTTTTAGAATTAAATTTATGAGTATATCACTTCTGTTTTGTCAAAATCCTTCATACTTACATGCTTTTTATACACACCTTTTTTGATTACTCTATGAGTACTTATTGTTTGTTTTTGTCTTTAAGGTACCTTTGATAAAAAGCACTTTGATGCAGTTGGAAACAACTTACAACTGATATGAAAAGAGGAAGAGTTTCATCGAAATATGATATTCAAAGCATAAAAGCAAGGTAAGTTAACTAAACAATAAAACCCACCATTTTGTTAAGAATTTTCACTTTGTCTCATTAATGGCCTCACAAAATTTTTCAGGATGGCCTCGATCTATATGGTGGAGTCCTTGCTATTTAGTGGATTATCCTATACATAGTAATGACCTTTCCAAAATAATCAGTGGCCTCATGATAACTTGCAACGGTCTCATTGTTTATCAAAATCACTCTATCAAATAGCAGACTTACTTTCTGTAAAAAACACCCTCATGACAGAGAACTTATTTTTCCAATTTGCCTTAATTTTTATGTTGCTTAGATTTCTTTTTGGAGCTGATTATTATTGTGAAACTACTAATTTTTAATATGTGCATAGTTTTCCATATTCACTTTCCAAAGACTATTGCTAATATAAAAAAACAATTTAAACAAAATAGCAAGTTATGTGCATATCATTTTACTTTGTTTTAATTTACATTTCAATTACCTTTTTCTTAAGAAATCACACATTTCTTCATGTTGGATTATTATATGGCATTAATAATATTTTTAAATATATAAGTTGTTTGACAATAATATTGGGTCAATTGTTGCCTTAACCATCTAGGATTATTGTTAAAATGTTATAATATTGGATTAACCTTACTTTAACCATTTTACAAGGGTGTTTATTTCCCCTCAACATATTTTGGCTTCTTGTTTGTACCTCATATCAACTATGTATGCTCTTTCTACACACCTAAAAGTGATATTGTAAATTATAAATAGTTTGGATCTTTTTATCTTTAGTAGGGTTTGGTGGTTAGGACGTTATTACCTAATCATTTAAACAAAGCCCGTGTACCAGTGGGCTATATAAATTTATGGGAAAATCATTAATTTTTGGATAAGTAGGGTTCCATTTTTACACGGCTCCTATGAAGTGATGGGTGTATTTTCCTCCAATACCTAATCCCTATACTAGATCTCATAGGAAACAACTATCATTTTTTGCAAGATCCACTAAAATGGATGGAGTGAAGGGGAGGGAGGATTTGACCCTTTGAACCATGTCACTAGACATCATTTGTTAATTTCATGGAATTGTTCCTCACATACCGAAAATGTATATCAAGGATGCCCCTAGTAACTTATTTATCCTAGCTAGATGGCCAAAATTAGGGATAAGTTGTTGTTTATTTGACTTCTTCCCCAAAACCATGTGTTGTATAAACAAAACAACAAAAATGTGTTACTTTTCCACAACTTAAATCTTGTTTGTTTACCCAAAACCTCATAAGGAAAAACTTTGTTCTAAGTTAAAACCTTGTTTTAGTGATAAAACAAGTTAAAAATTTATTCGAGTTAAACCATGTGTTTTGCACATCAAAAACATATTCTTCATCCAAAATTTGGAATCATTTATCAAAATATAATAACCCAAAAATCTACCAAAATTTGACCAACCATTTTGACCTTCACATTTATATTTGGTTTCAAAAACTATTGATTCTTAAAATTGTTATGATGCCAAATTTTCCTAGTTTTCCTTAAAATTTACAAACCCCAAAATTAGGAAAACAACCATTTGTAGTTGTTACGATGCCAAAATTTCCTAGTTTACCTTAGAAAATTTACAACATCCAAAACTAGGAAAACAACCATTTGTAGTTGTTACGATGCCGAAATTTCCTAGTTTACCTTAGAAAATTTGCAAACCTAAAATCTAGGAAAATGACCATTTTCATTTGTTATGTTGTCAAAATTTACCTATATTTCCTTGACAACACTCATCAAATATATTAAACTTTGAAAATATGCATTTTACAAGTATTACACTACTCATTTTTTATTATATTCCCTTTGGAAACTCACATAAATATATAAATATTCACAAAATGTTTATTTTGCAGCCATCACATTGTCCAAATCAACCTAAGAGGTTCCCAAATACAAATATATTCAATACACCAAATGTAATCATTATTTACAAGTATTCATGACCATATAACTTGGTTCGGATACAAAAGACCATGAACCTAATCCTTTCCTTCGGGATCCTCTAGAATAGTTCTCTGATGATGACAAGATCTTATTGATCATAGTGGAGGAGAAGAAGAAAGACTGCACAGCATATTTGAACATAACCCTGGCTCAGGTTGATAATTTTCCTTTATCCAAAAAAGGATCAACTCCTACTTTGCTTTTGGTCGAATTAGGTGTTAAGCTCCCCTCTTGATTTTGATCTTGGCCTTTCTAACTAGTATGATTCAAGGGGAGGAACAAAACAATGGAGCCTTCACCTTTCAAAACTTTGAATACATATTAGACCTAGGACATGCCTCTACGACACAACTCAAAGGTCCTAATGATGAATTTGTTACACACATACCCTCTAACAAGACTAAAACTAGAAACCACATACTTTTTATCAAAATAAACCATGAACCTAGAATGAAGCGGTGAGGAACCCCTACCTACATCACATTTGAAATACATGGTGGTTCAACAATAAATCCAAGCACTTAGTCACCAATTGATGATCTTTAGCTTCCCACTGTCCATATGGAAAAACATAGAGTCACTCATATAGAGAAACCCAAAGTGACATATGAAACACATTATATGGAGAATTATGGAGGAAAATCTCTAAATCAAAATCATACTCATATACCTTGCATGCCTGTCACGTGAACCAATTGTTTGACCATAGGAATGACAATCCATGAAAATATGCACTCACTGAGATTATAGGAAAATAGTGGAAAACACCATAAGAAATGTCAATTTGAAGAACTGTATCATTACCCCTTTGATTAGGATATGTTGTGTACCCCATTTCCACCTAGTTTTGATTGTCCAAATTTTGCAAAGTATCATGGAAAATATGACCCTATAGATCACATAAAATACTTCTTTTGGTATGTCAAGAAGTCACATACATAGATAATTATTTTATTTGCTTGTTCCCATAGAGTCTTGGAGGTCAGGCACTCGAATGCTTTCTCCATCTCCCGAAAGGGTCAATCTATATTTTTGACTTATCTAAAATATTTGATTACCATTTCTCATTTAATATGGAAAGTGACATTACAATGTTAGAACTATGCAATACTAAACAATGCACAACAATGAAAAAATTTACCAGATTTCTTATAGTGATGGATGAGGGTTAGCTAGTCATTTCCCTTGCTCAATTACTAGAGAAGAAACTCATGAGAATTTTTCATACCTAATTTGCATCTCAATATTGTCTTCTACTTGCAAATGCATTGTGTAGGTATTTTTGAAGAGTTCATTGAGAAGGTAGCTCAAATTGAAAAATGACTTGTTAGTTAAAGGGGTGTTAAAACCTTTCCAAAGAGATTATGACCCTAAACCTATCGAAAAATATACATTTTTCAATAAAAAACAAAAATGTCATATTTGATGGAATTATTGATTCCAAACACATTCAAGCAATCTAGAACAACCCAAATCTAAAACTTGCTGTTGGGGACTAGCCTAAACCAGAAAAAAAAATCTTAGGGACTATAATCCACTTAGTGAGTCCTTATCATCGATCCTTAGACAACTTGATTTAACCAATATGGTGAAATTCCCTAATACCAAACCTTTTGAGGATGATGTGCCTAAACCATCATGGTACAAATAACATGAATATTGTGAATATCATCATGTAAAAGGTTATGGAATGGATCGATGCATGAAACTAAAAAACTATATTCAAGATCTCCTAGATTGAGGAGATATAGAACTTGACGTGAAAGAACCAATAAATTCATCAAATAATCAGTTAGGTATATATAAGGAACCTTTTCCTAAGTGTAAAAATTAGAATTGAAGATGGATCAAGGTCAATCCTCACATGGTAAAAATACCAATCATGTTGTCACTAAGACATCACATCCATTCAACTCTATAATTGGCTATATCCATCCAATCACCAACCATGTTACTACCACCAAAATCAATCCCTAGTAATGTGTCATTACAACGTGATGCACTCGTATATTTTTCCCAAGACCCCTATGTCTACTCCTTTGGATGGTCATTATAATCTCTTAGAGTATCTTGAGAAGACAATTGCCACGATTTCTATCTTAGAACTCCTCAAAATATGTACTATTCACAAAGACATCCTCTATAAGACCCTTTAGGATTTGAGAGTTCCAATGAAAATAGAAACTTCTACACTTATCAATCCTTGGTTGTGAAAATCACCCCATCTGCAAACAGATTATTTTTAGCCAAAATGAGATTCCAATGGATAACTACACAGCATAATTTACCATTATACATAGAAGTGATATTACTTGCAAGAAATTCAAATGAGTGCTTGTGGAAAATGGATCCAATTTAAACATTTTCACTCTAAATATTGTCTTAGACAACTACGGCATACAGACGTAAAGACACTTGAGCCTAATGTGATCACCATTAAGGATTATGATAATGCAGAGAGATAGTCGGCAGGAACCATTACTTTACCTATGGAATTTGGTCTTGTCACACACAAAAATAGATTCCATGTCATTGATTTATAACTTCCTTACAATATTATCCTCACCCACACATGGATTCATGTCATGTAGGTTGTTCCCTCCACATTCCATCAATGTATCAAATTACATTATCAAGGATGTGAGCTCGCAATTCCTGGTGAGCCACAACCCTTTTCCCATTACAGAGTGTTTGGATGACCACTACTAAAAAATATTATGACTTCCTTTCTACAGAAATTGATGTTGATCTTGAATCAAAGGCCCTCCCCTCTCGTGTCCATCTTGATACACTTCAACCCAATACAATTTGGTCACATCCACTTCCACATCCCCCTTTCTCTACATGGGAGTCCAAGTTGAAAATACTTAACACTCGACTGCAAAGATTATGACCATCCAACATGCCCTCCTTATGTACCAATCTCCCACTATCTCCAAAAACACTGTGGCACAGCCCAAATTTCAGCCACAAATACACATAGGAGAAAATAGTCTTGAAAAATTCATACTTGGTGGATTCTTAGTAGATGAATGTTTGGATAGACACTTACACATATCCAATCACCTAATGAGAATATGGCCTCCTGTTATCAATCCCTAGAACATATGTTATCCATGAGTAAGATGATGTATGTCATGGGATACCAAGGTTATGGGTGTAGGATTACATGAATAAGGTGTGTGGGAACCTCTCCCCTGGCACATGAGAAAGATGGATAGATATGGATGTTGGTATAGATCCTTATGGTACAAAACCTATAGAATTTGATGCCACATCTTCTGAGTACATGAAGATATATATTCTAAATATGACACCAATTACCAGGGTCCGCTTGTAGTCTCTATAAAATACTTTCCTCGAAAAATCTATTTTCTAATACTTCCATTTTAACCTTATCCCCTTCCTCCACTAAATTGCATATTATACACCCATACCTCATCGATTGGGACCAATAATGACACATATCAATCAATATATTTCGGAATGAGGAAGCAATCACAAATTTCATGGGGCTACTACGTGAATGACATTCCTGTTGGGGATCATAAAAATGGATTATTCATCAACCTTGATACATATGCATATTTTAGGGAGGAGGATGAGTTCTATAGTCAGTAAAAGGAAAAAGATGCAAAAATATGTAAAAAAAAATAACAAATGAACAATCCAAATCTTATAGTGAAAACCTCTTTGAGGCACTTGGTGATAAATAATGTCAAAAATAAAAAATGGATTATTTAAGTGACTATTTTGTTGGTAAAAATATTGTTGACATTACAATAGATGAATAACGCAATCTCCCTCCCCATTATATATGTATGGAAGATGCTTAAGAGCTATTGGTCAAGGAAACTATACACACCCAAATTTACAAGTGCTACATTATCATAAAATTTTTTACAAAAGGTCCCCAATGATGATTCACATCTTTTCTAAAGTGTTAGAGCTCCCAAAACCTCTTTTCATCTTACATTTGTATCCTTGTTTACCCTACTTAGTCAATCCCTACTTTTCAACAGCTTCCCATACTTTTCTTCCTTATTTTTTTCCTTTAGTTTCAAAACCACCACCCAAGCAGGGCGGCGGTCCTGTAACTACTAACCTGCATAGGGTGGCGGTCCTATGTGCTTTTTCCATAATTATTTACCCAATAATTGACACATGATTGCTTCACTTTAGTTTACTTTTAGAGCACGTTTCTCAATCATTTTAGTTGATTTCAAGCTTTACTAACTTGTGGCAATCTCCTCTTGTACTTGTAATATATAATTGACTATTCAAACTGTACCTTCATTTATTAATTTGGCACCCCATGACTACCAAGTGTGATAATGTAAAACTCAACCAAACTTCTATAAAACCATCACTTCTTCTGAAGTAAATGGCCAGAGATTATTTGTGTATCTTTCCTAGTTGAGCTACAACAATCTTGCTAGAAACTACATAGCCAAGCTCTGTTCTCTTACACTATATTTCTTCTTCCCGCATTAATACCAAACTTCCATCAAGTTTCCATTGCTTCAACACTTTCTCCTTGTTACTTCTACTACATTCCCAATGTCCTAGACTCATGTGAATGCAAGAGATATTGAAAGGAAAAACTTAGGGGTCATAAAATCACACCACAACTGGATTGCCACAGTACTGCAAATACCAAGTTGGGGTTGTAATTGGGTTTCTTTAATTCTTTGTTTGAGAATCTTATTCATATTATTGATTACAGTAGAAAATGAATTTCATTTTCATTGTTGCAATCATTGAGTAGTTATAGTAGATCACTTCTTTCCACAAAATCTTTCTTAAGATAGATAGCATTTCTTACCTATCTCTGTAGATTTGTAAAGAGGTGATTCTAGAAGAAATATTCTCTAATTAATTTATAAATCAATCGAAGAATTATTTAATTTAGAATATCCTCCATTAAGTATTTCTTTACTTTTGTCAGGTAATTTTTAGGAGAATAAAATCTCCTCTGAGAAGCTTTGATTTCTTATTGTGCCTCTGAGGAAAAGAAAAGGATTTAATTAGGAAGGCTTTAATTGATTAGTATAGATTTAGTTACACCATTGCATAGGTAAATAACTACATCTGGTTTTTTATCTGTATATGATTTATTTATTAGATTAGAATATTTTCATTTCTTCATTTCTTTTAAATTCCAGTAAAGCACAAAATGATTTACTTTTGTTAAATTAGTTGCTTTGTATTGATTATTTCCATTACATTCCAAAAACACAAAAACATAGTGTAGAATTTTCTTATTTAGATTATATTGTTATTTACCTTGGTTACATTAAAACATTTTGAATGTATACATGACCATAAACGAACCACGACAATAGAAAACATACACTAGTGATCCATTGGTCCCACAACTGAACGAGCTTGAACTAATCACATACATAGATACGGGACTTTGTATGCTTGTCCTCAGAACACCAGCACGATACACTAAGAAAATTGAACAATTAAACATTTTGAACATCATGACTGAAAAATCCTACAAATATGGGTATGCCCCTAGCAATAGAGTTATATGACCATACAAGGACCACATCCGCCAAGAGTTTATAGTTTTAAACCACGGGTTCCTCAACAGTAAGGGCCCAAAGACCATTTATACCTTGACACATGATTATGCTCATTATTCTTTAGGTCACCCCCTCTTCCACTAGACATCATTAGACAACTAAATATTCTGAACGAAGAAGCTCACCAAGCCCTCAAGTTTTGGACCACTCCAGCTAACTGACCATAGAGTCAGTGGAACCATGCCTCTCTCTCATTCATTCCATGAATATAGATAGGAATGGAATGAAATGGAAGGGCCATACTCTACGTATCAAGGCCACCATGAAAAAATGTTATATAGTGAAACCATACCTAGGATGAAAGTTTCCCAAAATGATCACTTCCTCATAAACGTAGATATCTCCAATTCCCCACTACCATCTCAAACATGCAACAATTAAGCTAGAGAACCCCACAAAGCTAAAGAAGAGGGAGAAAAGAGAATACCTAAAAGCAAAAGGGGCTAGGAAAAAACCCACATTCTCACTGTAGTTTTATGTAGCTCTCATCGCCTCCCAATCCAACCTAGAGCTGAAAAATTAGAGGAGAAATGAGGGAAAATTGTGACAACCAATCAAAAGTACTATGTATTACTTAGAGGAACGCACTCACTCAATAAATGGAAATGGAAGCATATGGCCAAGTTTTGATACATGGAATCCATATCCCTGCTCTACGGTAAACCTTCACATCCTTAATCAAATACGACCACCCCTAGCAAGCCTTTACCAAGCATATTGGATGCAAGATAGAAAATAACCCTAAAAATCCTGAACCACTTTCAAAGCTTTTTGCCATTTTCAAACCATGGAAAATATTATGCTAAAAGGAAAGAGATCGTACCCCAAACATAAAACCTCTAAATTTCTGCCAATGTTCCAAATTTTCATCCCAGCCCATGATAAAACATATACCTCAATATGTCAAGGTTTAAGAGAGCTCCAACTAGGGTGATGAAGATAGTACATACATGTGTATGCACATTAGACTTAGGTTTAATTGTTTTTCCCAAAAAAAATTAATATTTCACATTTAAACATATAAAATATTATAAATGTGATAATTCCTTTAATCTCAACCTCTTAAGTTGGACTGAAGTTATCCCTAGTTATATATTTACATGTGACTTACTAGGTAGTTAAATTCACTAAGTGTAACTTGGTGAATCTATTTTTGGAGATAACTGGTTGTCATTGATTTCCACTCCAACTTCTAACTCTAAAACATTGTTATAAATACATGGTGGATATGTACATCATGTATAGGGTTATAAGGAAGTAGATGTTTTGTATATTTGAACAAAGTAGTCTAAGGTTATTGTCAACACCTAATTTTGGTGGGACTAGTTAATTGCTATGTTGTAGGTGTATTTATGTGTTTATTGATCATTGGCCCAAGTTAGGCCTTTATTGGCACATATTCTCTTGTGTTGTCACCTTCTTCTTGTTTTCATGTGTCGTTGACCCTTTGTTGACTTTTCCTTGTCCATTTCTCTTCTGTTTCACCCTATTTCTTACTTCTCCTTTGTCATTTCTAGAACTTTTCATTTTACATTTTGAATGTATACGTGACCATAAACGAACCACGACAAGAGAAAACATACACTAGTGATCCATTGGTCCCACAACCGAATGAGCTTGAACTAATCACGGATATAGATACAGGACTTTGTATGCTTGTCCTCAGAACACCAACATGATACACTAAGAAAATTGTACAATTAAACATTTTGAACATCATGACTGACAAATCCTATGAATACTAGTATGCCCCTAGCAATAGAGTTATATGACCATACAAGGACCACATCTTCTAAGAGTTTATAGTTGTGAACCATGGGTTCCTAAACAGTAAGGGCCCAAAGACCATTTATACCTTGACACATGATTGCACTCGTTAGTCTTTAGGCCACCCCCTCTTCCACCAGAAATCATTAGACAACTAAATGTTCTGAATGAAGAACCTCACCAAGCCCTCAAGTTTTGGACCACTCCAGCTAACCAACCATAGATTTAGTGGAACCATACCTCTATCTAATTCATTCCATGACCTTGTCTTGTAATTATCATATTACTATCTATATTTCACTATCTATAGTCTTCCACATCGGTTGTCTCGGCAAGACCTTGGGAGCTCGAGTGTAGTTGAAGGTCACTTGTGAATTTTCATCTGTAAAAATTGGTGAATCTAACATGAAGATCTAGTCTCTTTTCATTTCCATTTCCTTCATTCATCTTCCCTCTCTCCCATTATTTTGTGGGTATTCATATACCCCCCAAATATGTTAGGAAAAGATGGATATTTCCAGCCCATTTTGGGTCTCGAGGCGTATTACTATCAAATGTGTAGGCAGCAATAGTCACCGTCACTATTTGGGTGGGCTTACAACTACTCAACTAATCTCCTTGTGTCTCAAAATCCTCCTCCTCAAGCGACCAATAATGGTTCCTCAATGAGGATTGAGGAAATTGACCAACTTACGCATGCATAATAGCATAAACTTCAAAGTTTTGACAATACGACATTCACCAGAGATTTAGGCTCATCTCCTTAGGTTTTGTTCAGACTACAAATTAGTATGTAATCTGATAAACTCCCATTAATAGACAAGGACTATTTAGCATGTTATGCCCGAAGAGAAGCAACACTTCCAAAAAATGAATCAATAGCTAGATAGGATACAAGGACATGTTGATGTCTTAATTCATAATAACACCTTTAACCCTCCTATAACATGAAACATTTATAATGAAGGGTGGCGAAACAACAATAAAAAATTCGTAGAAGGATATCATAATCCTTTGCAACCTAACAAGGTTCAAGAACCTGCACTAAAAAATAACACCATACCATCATTAGGTGAGGTCATTTTGACATTGGTGGATAGGGTTAGAAAAATTAAAATTTCCCAAGCTACTCATGCTTCATATTTTTGTAGACAAGGAAGGGTTCTCCATCATCTAAAGAACTATGGCCAAACACCTACTGCACAAAATATTCCTCCATTTTACATGGTCATTTCTATCCCTAGAGATCTCCTCATAATATCAAGAACCTTGGGTATGCCCCCTCACGATATGTATGGATACCCTCAACAGGAACCATCCGGAAGTGTTTTCTCAAATGCCATCCTAACTGGAAATACATCATTCCCTAGCTTTGTGCCTCTCACTCTGTACCAAAGTAATGTCCCCCCATATGTACACATGTATTCCAAATCACTGTAAGGGGACATGTACTCTTTTCCCAGTCCATATGGTCAGCCACAAGGGATGCCTTATGCCTCCAAAAACATTTACGTTGCACCATATCAACATCCAATTCCACCTCCACCTCCCTAATAGGGGTCATCAATGGCTGAGTATTATGTAGTAGGGACCTAATTTGAATATCTTAAATAGCCCCTTTACTTCACCATACGAAGTGTTATGCTCCAATAGCCTCTACCAAATCTTCATAAATTTATAGGGGAGGGAGATTCAAATTCGCATATTAAAGCGTATGCAACCGCCATTTGAGATCTGATCCCATGCAATGCAGTTGTAGAAAATATCTTCCCTAAAACTCTTGAAGGAATCTCTTTTGATTAGTATTATAATATACTCGAGGCTTCAATACATTCCTTTACGTAACTTGTGTTTGAATTCATCAAATCTTTCAATATGAACAAGTTACTGAGAACAAGAATCAAGGAATTATTACATATAAAGCAACAACACAATGATTTTGATGCACATTTTATCTAAATATGGCAGCGGTTCCTATACTCTTCGGTAAGTTCTCCCAACATGGATCAAATAGAGATTTGTGATATATTCATTTACTCTCTTAATTGGGAAATGAAGGAAGAAGTCCAGAAGTTCCCCCTGATAGGTTACGAAGAAGTATTATAAGGTGCTCTCTGTATTGATCAAGTAGCAATAGATAGTGGTTGAAAGACCTACGGTTCAAAGGGGAGGTTGATCACTCCCAATCAAGGTAATTCAAATTATCCCAACAACTCAAAAAAAAATCAAGGACTTAAGGTCCTAAAAAAAAACTTTGGTGTGACAACTGATAATGTTATAGACCAAGAAAAAAAACAAATGTTGTTAACACCTCAAGCATAAATAATGTCAATAACAACAGAGAAAGTAACAATCAAAGGAGTAACAACTTCGCTCCTATAATCAACAAGGTGGATTTCAATTTTCCTCCAAACCAACAACAACAAGTTCAGTCTCAAGACTCTAACATGTACCCAAGTGGGTATCTAAACCAATACCAAAATCAAGAGCGATAACCTCCAAACTTCAATTATAATAACCTGCAATCAAATAACAATTGAAACTTTAGAATGAAACAAAATATGAACCAAATACCTCGGGATTATGATCCTGACCTATATTGTGGCTTCCATAGCGTCTGAGGGCATGATGCTATAACATGTTGTGACTGTAATAAATTCATTAATGATCTACCAGAAGACTAAATACACCTCTTTGATGAGATGTTTTTAGCAAATCCTATGGTGCCAACTCAGAACGCTAGTGTGGGGCATGTATCCCCTCAAAACACATAGCTTAGGATATTTAACGATCCATTTCCAACACATCCTGACAATTGTAAGTTGGACCTCAATGGCATAAACAAGGGTATCCCGGTGGGGAGAATTAATCATGAAGCTTTGGCTTCATCAAACCCATTAGTGGCACCTCCGTTGGATGGTCACCAATAAACTAAGATCGTGGGTCTAGTATATTTAGAAACCAAACCCCAGATAAATGCCACTATGAGAACTCATGACTACTCTTCATAGCCCATCCCTATTTACCCATCTATGTAAGATGATTTTCCAACACTATTGAAACTAGCAGGGGCTTATGCATTTATCATTGATTTAACAAATACCTTTTCTCACATTTACTTCTTGGAGTTTTTGAAGAACTCCCCTACTCATAGAGCTACTTTATTAGAAGCATTGGGTCTTGGACATTTGATCAAGGTCACCCCTCCTTAGGAAGCTCAAATAAATCACATAAACTTCAATGTACATCCTCTTAGGAACCCTGAAAGAGATATCAAGATAATATTTGTCATCAGTAAGATGCCCACAGATGCTGAATTAACACGTACAGGTGATTCGGATCTGTACCTACATATTTTGATTTACAATAACTACGTAAAGTGCACAATGATTAATGATGGGAAAGTAGTCAACATTGTCCCCTTTTCATTTCTCTAGAAGTTAGGCTACGAAGAAACCAATTACTCTTCAACGATAAACACATTGAGAGGGAATTATAGCCTCAAGGAAACTTTGATTGGAACCTTAGTGCTACCAGTTACCCTGGGTCCCAAGACGGTTCTTATAGAACTTCATATTATAGACTGGGAAACCAACTATAGTATGATTCTCAATCGTCCTTGGATACATTGCATGAAGGAAATACTTTCCACATTATTTTAGGAAGTCAAGTTCCTACATTTGGGGAAAGTATTCATTACATAGGGTGACCCGAAGCCCTTTGACATTCACTTAGCTAACTGTTATCAATATTTCACCCCTGGGAAAAATATTGGATCGTCCATGACCCTGTGTAAGAATAAAGAGAAGAAACAGCTCTGTCGTGTGAATCCATGTCTTAAATCTATTTGATAGACTCGAGTAAAATAAAAAAGGGGAAAAGGTCAGCATTTGAGCCTGAGTCAAATCCAAAGTAGAGGCACAAAGACAAAAGGTGAAGCACATTCCCTAGCCAATAAAAGGGTGACACATGTCTAAGTGGAGCTTTGGGGCTGCGAGAGTATTTTGAGTTTTTTCGTTTTCTACGCAAAAGGGGAAAACATAAATTCTAAACCCACAGGTCTGATTTTTGCTCTAAAAGGAGTGCCATGTGTCCTATCTCAAAAGGGGACCCATTTTTCAAGTTGTTTTTCCGCCCTCTTGTATAGACCCAATACAAACTTTGAGGTGGTGTATCTTTCGACTCAGGGCTCAAAATATTGCAAATCTAATGTCATTGGAAAGATCTCAACCTCACAAACCAATTGGAGGAAACATCTTCTGGCCTTCAATATAGGATCCATCTGTCTTAATAACCAGATCAGATTTGATCTATTTCCACCGTTTCCTCTTCCTTCAAGGCATCAAACCAAGGATTGACGCAGTAAAGACGGATTTGGGGGTAGATTTTATCAGAAACATTAACAGTGGTGGTTGCGTTTTGACCTACTTTTCCCACTTCTCTCTCTCTCTTTCTTCACTCTGATCAAATCTATAAATACAGGGGCAGGATTCATTGTAAAATTTGTTGTTCATTCTTCTTCCCTGCCCCCTCTCTCTTTTCTTCCCCAGGGTCGAAAATGGATTCTAAACCTCCTTCCGTTGGCTTTATAATGGCATTTTCTTACCTCTTTCCTATTAACTATGTACTGTGTGAACTTTCAAAGTAATAAATTATGTTTTGTGATGCATCTATCCATCCTTTTCTTATTTTATTGTCTCTCCTCATCTCTCATCATTGCAGGGTATGTTGTGCATATTCTAATGTTTGTTGCAGGTCCTGGGAGCCGTGTTTAATGGGTTTTGAAGTGGTGTTTTGTGTGAAATCTATATCTAGTATGTGGTGCATCTATCCACCCTCTCCTCTACTCACCTCTCTCCACTTCAAGCAGCTGAGATTGTGACCAACACTTCCCTTTTTGAGGTGCTATCACCTCTGTAGTGTAGGAATTATTTATTTTCATGTTCTCTCTCTCCTTCGTCCCTTGGAATTGTTAGATTAGGAGTATATAGTCACATTTCCTTCCTTAGGATTAGTTTAGCATTAGGATTAGGGAGAAGAATCTGAATTTCTCTGGAGGGTCATCTCAAGTCCGTAAGTCCCACAATTTGAGATATGGTCCCATGTTATGCAAATCACACCAAATGACCCTGCCTTAGAAAAGAAGATCCACAACTCATTTGGGGGTGTTGTGATTTCACATTAAAAGTTTTGGCATTCCTATTGGGATAGGTCTGAAGCACCTTAATACTTCACTTCATCAAGTTTGATGTGCTCTTGGTGAAGATTTCAGCATTTGGAGGCACTTTCAAGCACCTCTAATGACTCCATCCGGTCAAAAACCCATTCTTTGAGTTGCAGACCTTCTTCCCATCCATTTCCACTCATTTCATCCATTTTCTTCTTTCATCTCTTTCATTTCTCCCATTCCATGAGGTTGTGCAATCATGACTTCATTCCCACCATGTAATTCACATCTACAGCAACAACAATACAATCCACCTCCAATGTATTTCCCAACTCCTCCAGATCAACATTATAATAAGATCCATGACCATTATGCTTACCCATATGAGTAGTGTCAAAACCAGTTTGACTATGAAGCTTATCAAGGACAAGGGGATGTATATGATGGCAATAGTTATATAGAGGATGCTGGTCTTCTAGAGAAAATTCAAAAAATAGAGGCTAGCATGGTGCATTCAAGGGAAACATCTCAAATGAAGGAATTAAATATTGTTTGCAGGGCACCTTGTACATGGGAAGGCCCTTTTCCAAGACACTACAGCCCTCAGGAGAAGCTAGACTTCATGATTGGAATGCTGCCCCAACTTACACAATGGGTAGAAGAGATAGAGGCCTATGAACTTGGTGTCAGGCAACCTTGTCAATAGGTAAATCCTACACCATTATCTGGTAATTTTCTCTCTACTCCTCAAGCAGCACCATCTCAATTCGGGCTTCAATTTCCAAGCTTCTCATTGAATGATGCCCCAAGTGTGAAATCCATTTCTCCATCCTCTAGTCTTCCACCTCATCTTAGTTCTTTTGTCCTTTTCCCTTCCAAATAGTCATCCCCTCCAAACAAATAAGAAGTTCCACCTCCCTCCCCACCTAAAACAATTGCAAAGTTGGTTGAATCCCAACCTGCCACTCCTCTTTCTTTCCCAAGCCCATGTTGGGAAGAGACTCAAGAATCCAATCAAGGAGAACATCAAGAAGCGGAGCCCAAAAAAAAAAAAAAGATAGACAATATGAAGAGTTGGGCTACCAAATTTGGGTTTACAAATGTCCCCTTGATGGTCAAGCCAATAGAGGAGGTCAATATTGAAGAACCAGTGGTGGATGAGGCTGATTTTACAATAGAAGAAGAGCAAGGACAAGAGGAGGAACAATCAATCCCAAGCCCTATTGAAGAGGAGCAGCTGGGAGAGATCAAATCAGCATTAAGGCCACTCAATGAACAAGGAATCATTGAAGATTTTTCACTTTCATTTCAACGGCTTGATTTGATTTATGAACCCACTATGGAGGAGGACCATGCAGTTTCAGAGGCCCCAAGTGTGTAGCAAGATATAGAATAACCTTCAGTTCTTCCTCCCACTTCATCCCCTTCAAGCTCTGATGTTGAATAGGAGTTTGATCTTTCAAACTTCATGTTTGAGAGTGAATGGAGCCATGGTGATCAAGTTCCAAATTAGGAAGGCACCATGGAGGAGGTAAAGCACCTACAACAGGAGAACAAGGAGGTAGATTACCTTTCAGACTTGAGAGATTGCTTTAATGAAGAGGAGCCCATGGAGATCACATCATTTTTTCCTCCATCTCTCACATCCTAAACACATGATCCTACTGCTATAGAGGAGAACATTCAGGAACAACCTGCACTTCATAATAGTCCTCTAGAACCAATATTGGAAGACATGACTCTCCCATGTTCTTCATAGAAGAAGGAAGAGAAAAATCAGGAGGATGTCACCATTTCTCGCACGCCATTCATCCAAGAAGGTCCACAAGAAAACTCCATTCTTGGAGTTGAAACTTAGAACAAAGGGCACATTCAAAGGATCAGACTATGCCCAATCAAGTAATTAGCTTCATTGGAGCCAAAGAAGCAACCACAACCAGTCATGTCCATTTCAGGGCATAAGGATGATATGCAAAGCACCAAGGATCAGCTATCATACCTCTTCAATCCAAATTTAGAACAACTAAAAGAGGTATTTGATTTCTCTTCAATTGATACTTTAGTGATTTGGGTGGAGGACTGCCTTATTGTTAGTTTTTCACTCATACAACCAGCCATGTTCAGTGCCAAATCAGTTGTATGGCTGCCATTTTTGAGGAAGGGAATCTATTTCTCCCTACCAGTTACAGGCTTTGTTTGAGCTCCATATTCTCTTGGTTAGAGTAGTGTAGGTAGGTTTGTTTTCAACAGAAGAAGTGATTTTTCACACTCTGCATATCCCACTTGGGGTATGTATGATTTTTAGTTTGTACATAGTTTTTGGTGTTGTTGTTTTTCTCTTTCACAGTGCATTGTAATGGTTTTTGGAAAAGATCATCTTCAAGTTTCAGCGGGTTTCCAAGAGGCTCAGATGTCAGAGTTTCAGAGTTCAGATCAGTTTCATGTTTATCAGATAGACTCCATGACCAATGCATAATTCAAGGCCACTGGTCTCTTCATCTAGCAGGTAGATGTCCCCATGAGTCGCCAAAGTTTTATCAATGTTTTGCCCCTGGGCAAAATATTGGATCAGCCATGACCATGTGGTAGAAGAAATGGCTCTATTACATGAATCTGTGTCTTAAATCTATTTGATAGACTCAGGTAAAATAAAAAAGGGGAAAAGATCAGCGTTTGAGCCCAAGTCAAAGCCAAAGAAGAGGCACAGAGACAAAAGGTGAAGCACATTACCCAACCAACAAAAGGGTGCCACGTGTCCAAGTGGAGCTTCGGTGCTACGGGAGTATTTTGAGTTTTGTGTTTTCTGTGCAAAAGGGGAAAAGATAAATTCTAAACCCACAGGTTCAATTTTTACTCTAAAAGGGGTGCCACGTGTCCTATCTCAAAAGGGGACCCATTTTTCAAGTTTATTTTCCACCCTCTTGTACAAACCTGGTACAATCTTCGAGGGGGCGTATCTTTTGACTCAGGGCTCAAAATATTGTAAATCTGATGCCTTTGGAAAGATCTCGGCCTCAGCAACCAAATAGAGGAAACATCTTCAGGCCTTTAATGCAGGATCCAACTGTCTCAACAACTAGCTTAGATTCGATTTGTTTCTATCGTTTCCTCTTCCTTCAAGGTGCCGAACCAAGGATTGATGTAGTAAAGACGGATTTAGGGGCAAATTTTATCAGAAGCATTAACAATGGTGGTTGAGTTTCTACCTAGTTTTCCTGATTCTCTCTCTCTCTCTCTCTTTCTTCTCTCTGATCAAATCTATAAATACCTTAGTAGGATTCATTTTTAAAATTGTTCGTTCTTCTTCCCTACTCCCCTCTGTCTTTTCTTTCCCATGGTCGAAAATGGAGTCTGAACCTCCTTTCCTTAGAAGTAGTTTAGCATTAGGATTAGAAAGAAGAAGGAAGATTTATCCAGAGGGCCATCTCAAGTCCACAAGTCCCACATCTCGAGAGATAGTCCCATGTTATGAAAATTACACCAAATGACCCTGCCTTAGAAAAGCATATCCACAACTCATTTAGGGGTGCTGTGATTTCACATTAACACTAACCTAAAGAAGAATCCTGAGGTACATTCTGAGTTTGAGCTTCCCACAAACCAATTGAACAAACCCATGAGTTTAACACTAGAGACAAACATAATTCCCACAATAGAATTAGAAACTACCAGCTTGATCAAAGGGATTCCTATAGTCAAAGATGAAATTGTTTTCATAGATATGGTATCAACAGAAACCATGACAAAGATTGTCGAGCTGTTGGAGAATTATTTACCCATTTTTCTTCAATTGATTTCATGGGCACAGGACATGCTCTAAGACTCAGCTCTCTTCCAGCCAATGAAGTCTTCATGGTTGAAGTCTCAGAAGAAAGGCAAGAAGATACAAAAAGTGATCCAACATTAATCTTCCTTAGCAAATGTTGGACTCTTAATTTAGATAGAACAAAATGTCATTTTGGCGCTAGGGAAGGTATGATCCTCAGTTCTCTTGAGGGGAATGTTATGTATTTTTCCTTCAAGCTAGATTTTGAATGTACAAACAATGGTGCAAAATACGAGGCTCTCTTGTTAGGTCTCATAGTAGCTAAAATAATGGGCACGTGTAAAACTAGAGTGCTAGTTGATTTGTAGTTGGTTTCTAATCAAGTTTTAGAGGTATATGATACTAGGGTGGAACACTTGCAGCTCTATAAAACTGTTGTACTCAACTTGAGTAAAGGTTTTGACTTTATTTCAATCGAATCCATCCCATGTGAAAAAAACCTTCTCGTTGATTCGATAGTTACTTATACTTTTTGATTCTATCTGAGTAAAGAATTAGAAGATACCAACTTCACAGTTTCGCTTTGCGTTGAACCTTTAGTTCACAAAATTCCAAGGAATCCAATATTGGCATACGTTGAGACTGAGAATGAACATGTTACCCTATATTATGCATAAAATGATGAGGCTATCTTAGGGTACCTTAATGCGTATACGGATTTACACCCTGCGCATCCTAAGGGAGGATTTTCTCTCATTCCTCACTCTTCCTCCTATTTTGTAGATCACATGACGTACCCTTCCTCCTCAAATGGCCTTGATATTTACAAGATATAAGAGGAAGGGGAGCTAGAACTACCTCTGGCCCCACCTAAGTTTAAAGAGGGTAATTCCTCTTGATAAAAGGGATAATTGATATCAATATCGGGATGAAGGAGGACCCAAAAATTTTGAAGATAGTTTCTTCACTAAATCCTTAATAAGTAGAATTACACAAGAAGATTCTTAAAGAAAATTTGAAATCCTTCATGTTTAATTACAAAGAGATCACAAAAATTTCTCCTCATGTTACAGTACATAATCTGGTAACCAAATCTTATGTCAATCCCATCAAACAAAAATCTAGACCTATGAATCCAATGGTGGCAGTAATGGTTAAGAATGAAGTCATGAAACTCCTACAGGTGGGGTTCATCAAACCTATCGATTACTCAATGTGGGTATCTAACATTGTCCCCATTCTTAAAAAGAATGGAAAAATTTGAATCTGCATTGACTTTTGGGATATAAACAAAGCATATACCAGATATGATTTCTCATTAACATCCTTCGATGTTATTATTGACACAATAGTTGTTCATGATTTTTTTTTGCTTATGGATGGTTTTTCTGAGTACAACCAAATTATAATCTCTAAGGAATATCAATCAAAGATGACCTTTATTACTCCTTGGGGAAATTTTTACTATGCAGTCATGTTGTTCAGTATCAAGAACACTGGTGCCACTTACCAATGGGTAATGACTTAGATATTCCATGATCCTATTCACAATATTTTGGAATCATACATTGATGACCTTCTAGCGAAGGCTAGAAACCACTGTGATCACCCTAAGGTGATTAACATCATCCTCTCTCATCTAATTGAATACAACATTACATTGAATCTAGAAAAATGTGTGTTTGACATGATGAGAGGAAAATTACTAGGATACATCATCTCTTCATGAGGGATCGATGTAGATCCAACAAAAATCCAAGTAGTTCTAGAAATAATCCCACCATCAGAAAATTTAGGCATTAGGTCCTTTCTTGGAAACCTCATTGCAATCCAAAGGTTTATTCCTAATTTAACCTTTTCCATTCATCTAATAAATAATTTTTTAAAGAAGGATTTTTGCAAAATCTTGATGGATGAGTGTCACGAGACATTTGAATAAGTCAAATTATTCCTTTTGTGGCCTCGCACACTCATTCCTCCCAAATTAGATCTCCCTCTCATTCTATATTCATGGGATACAGATGTATCATTAGCTTACATGCTAGCATAAGAAGACGATGATAAGTGTGAGTGTGTAATTTACTTGGTTAGTCACACATTACTATACTTTGATATGTGTTATACTCAGGTGGAAAAATAATGCCTCGTTATATTATTTACATCAAAATAGTTAAGGAATTATATGCTTAACCAAGAAACATGGGTTATTGTTAAAAAAATTGTCTTCAGACATTCCTAACCCAAGGTTTGTTGTCAAAGAAATTTGGATGTTTGATAACCTTAATGGGATAATTTGAGTTAACTTATTTCAACAAAAATTCTGTAAAAGGACAAATCAGTGCCAATTGGTTAGTGAATAACTCATTAGATGTTGGATAGTTATTAGACCATAGTTTCCTCGACGAGTGTGTATACTACATATAAGTCATACCTCCCATTGCTACGTGTCTTTGGTATTTGGATAATGTCAATTTTACTATGGATGACACATACCCTGAGGGAGTGACATTGGAGTAGAGAAGATGGCTATGCGTCATAACTGCCAAGTATAAATTTATAGAACAAGTTATCTATTATAGATCTTTTGACAGAATGCTACTAAGGTGTGTTAATGAGGAAGAGTCTGAAAAGATCTTCTATGGAGCCCACAGTGGGGTCTATGGATGTCATTTTATATGACATGCAGCCACTTGAATGATACACAAGTGTCATAAATTCCAAAACAATTATCATGATATTCACATTCCTTCCTAAGCTCTACAATAGATTACAACACCCTGGACCTTTTCCACATGGGGCTTAAATCTGATAGGGAAGTTCTCTCCCTCATCAAAGGATGGCCATAATTTCATAATTATGGCCATAGAGTATTTTACAAAGTGGTTTCAGGCCATGCCTCTTGCCACTATTCTGGGATCTGTAATTGCAAAGTTCATCCTAAACTAGATCATTTGTAGATACAGGGTCCCACAAGTCATTATCTTCGATAATGGCATGTCATTTGAAAATGAAGAGGTATGTGAGTTATGTGAAAAAATCAAGATAAATCATCACACTTCCTCTCTATATGACCCTCAAGTCAATGGACAAGCGGAGGCAACTAATAAAACACTAAAATTTATCCTCCTAGAAACTGTTAAGGAAAACAAGCATGATTGAAATCTAAAGCTATTGTCGGCCTTTTAGGCCTATAGAAAATCAGTGAGAATACCAATGGGGTAAACCTCATATTCGTTAGTATTTGGTTCAGAAGAATTTTTACCACTTGAAGTTAAGATACCCAGTCTCTAGATATCATTACAAGCAATATTAAGAGAAGAAGGATATCATGAGGCATGACTTGTTAAGCTAGAGACCTTTGATGAAGCTTGGATTAGAGATATGGTGCACCATAGAGCTTACTCTAACCGTATGTTCTGAAAGTACAATAAGAAATTATATGAACATGATATATTCATTGGAGATTTAGTATTGAGACTTGACAGCCGGATAGATAAGAAAAATAGTGAAGGAAGGAAATTTAGGCCCAAGTGGTTGGGCCCATATCAAGTCATGGAGGACTACAAAAATGGGGCATATCATCTGTGTACCCTAAAGGGTGAATAATTAGGCAATTCCATAAATTCGCTTCTCTTAAAATGTTATTATGCATGATCTATCTACATTTCCACATGTATACTATTACATCTGCATTGCATTATCATCTACTAGCTCATTCTCTGAAATTTGTAATCAAGGAACTTATTTTCAAGTAACTTTCTAAACGAAATCATTAGCAATCATTCAAATCACATCTCTTCAAACATTCATATTATTGTCATCAACATTTTTTATCACTTCATCAGTTCAACAAGACAAGACAAAATTTTGACACCAATCCTACCATGGCCTACATACTTGGCTCTGCCATATCTTCTTTTTAGCATAGGTGTCTTTTCTCATAGTTTGTTCTAGAAGCTTCATGATGTCATATCTTTCGCTAGAAAAACTTCTTTAGTAGTAAGAGCATTATAATCATTTTAACCTGGGTCACTTTTTCACTTATCTCATCCTTTAGTATTGAGCCCTCACATCTTACTGGTTGCATGGGGTTGAGGTTAGGGAAAAGATATCCTTCCCAAAAGCACAAATTTGAAACTTAACATAAAAATTATATATATATATATATAGCAAGTCAAAATCAATACAAAAGTTTCATTTACACACTTCCTTGCCCCACTAACCTTTGGTGTTGAGCCCGTGCCTCTTACAAATGATGTGAGGTTAAGAAAGGATGGGTGTTCCCTTACTTTCCTATGCCTTGTCCTTGGTGATGAGCCTATGCTTCCTACTAGTAGTATGGTGATCCGAAAATGGGTGCTTAAAACTAACACTTTTAATCAATTCAAAGGATCTTAAATTTTAATCAACTTAAAAGGATTTTAGACTTCCAAAAACTAATTAAAATATGATTTAGGACTGAATAAAAAATGAAATTATGTTTGCAATTTTATCAAAATTTCACTGTTTGATCAAAGCCCAAAAGTTACTGTTTCATATTTAATTGATTTTTCTAATTTTATCAATTACTTATTATAGTTGTATCCATATTAATATTCTGAATTTAAATTACTTACAAATATCATAAACTAAAAAATAAAAATTAGAACACAACACTAGATTGTTTATGAGGTTTGGAATTCCTACGTCCCTAGGTTTGTGGTGAACCAATCCATTAATAATATTAAAAATCTAAATAAAATTACCTTTACATTAACCAATAATGAGTCAAAAACCTACAAAAATATGTTTCAAACCTTCGAAGGACGTTAGTGGAGCTCAACATATGTCCTTCACCTTCCTGATCCAATTGTAGTAGTGCCTCCCTTTGGTTCTATGCCTTTATGTGAATTTAACAGAAAATAAATATGTCACAAAATCTCCAAATCGGATAAATGATCACACCATCGTGATCTTCTCAAAATTTTGAGAAACTTTCATATACAACTCAAGATCTGAAGTGAGCATAAGTGCCCCAAAATTGCACTTTTCCAAACATGCCTCCTTGTCCCTTGACACTGACCTGACACCCCCATCTATAAATATTTGTGAGATCATTTTATAACTCGACCTACTTATTTGGTGGATTGGCTTGGTGGATTATCTTAGAACAATGAGGTGCGGAGTTCAAATCACAAAGCCTCATTTTGTGATGGTTTTGGTTTGTTGTGGATGGGTTTTATCCCACATATCTAGCGCTGTTGGAGATTTGGCTAGTTTATTAACAAACCATTCCCACCAAATAATACGCGGCCGAGGCCACATCTGCATCATTTTATTTCCCTCTATAGTGTAGGCTGAGTTATGTTGTTGCCACATAGTGGCGAGTTGTATGTGATAAGCCCAATGTTGGTTTGGGCGTAGATTTATAAGGTAAGTTGGAGTTTTTTGGGTCATGTGGCTTGTTTAATCCTTTGAGTCATATGCCAAGTTATATTAATATAATCTGACCACATTGACCGAGTTGGAAAAACATAGAAAATGACATGGAGGTTAATATGCCAAATAATTAAAAAGGTAATAAAATGAAATTCAACCCAAGTAATATAATGTGATATTCCACTATAGAAATAAATACCACTTGTCAATCCTTGATAAGAAAATTTAACTTGTGGTGGCTTGAGGACCCACCATGTCAGCAATGATATAATCATCCTCACAGTGGTTGGACTCCCTTCTGTTATAAAAGTTGAGCCTCTTGTTCTAGCCCACTTTTACATGTGTTAAAGACCGGAGGTTGAAAACAACTTGAACAACCTTCATTTTTTCCTTTTTCTCCTTTTTCCATGTGTTGCGGTGTTATTGGTCCATTATTTACTTGTTGACCAGAGTTGACTTTCCTATTGACTGAACTTTGACCAAACATAACTTGAGCTCAGAGTGTCAATATTTCATGTTCTTACAGTCATCGGAAAGATATTTGAAGGATCTATTGAAATGGAATGGTTTATGGAAGTTTAGGGAACATTTTCCACTAAAATTGATCCCTTGATCACATGGGGTAAGGTGTAGGGGGTCTCAGAAAATAAATTAGTAAGTTAAAAGGAATTTCATTCAATTAAAGGTTCTTTGAAAATGTAAAAATCCCAAGAAAATTGAATTAGATGTGTATGTTCCAAGAGATATAAATCCTTAAAACCATACTTTTTCAATCAATAGGCCATCTATGGGTTTCAGTCTAGATAAAATTGCAAGCAAATCACATTCTAGGCTATGTAGTAAACTATGTGTAGAGTTAGTTTGTAGGTCCCTAATTGGGTTTATGTCAAAATGTTGTCTTTCTCTCCCATTTCCATCTATACAAATCATACAATTCACATCCTTTCTATCTCTCAATGTTGAGACCTCGCATCTTGTTGGTTGTGTTGGGTTAGGAGTGGAGCGAGTTCAATTTATTATCATATCATTATTCATCACGTATTTCCAAAATGAAAATAAGTATCAAACATTGCTTAAAAAACTAAAGTCCAACATTACATTGTTCTTGCATAATCTTCACATATCAGCATTACAAAACATGAAAAGGAAAATCATTCTGTTATCATATCATCATCCACTCCATGCATTCTAAAAAAGTATTTAAAATCATAAATTATAAACATCTAAGAATACACATGCCAAGTAAACCATAAATGAAGTAAAATTTGATGCAAAGGATATCCGAACAAAAAATATACATCTATATATATCATAATAAATCAATTCTGAGTACAATTCCATCACAAACTAGGTGTGGTAAAAAACACTCGTAATGAGCACAAAAATTAAAAAAACATCATATTTATTCCTCATAAAATGACATCAAAGCAATAAAGGCTCAATGGCCTATCCCGCTCTATGGGAACCTTGAGATGGTGTGTGGTTATGGTTAGGAATCCAACTATGGCTATGGTTAGGACTCCTACTACGGCTCTGACATCAACGTGTTGTCTAGCTTGCAAAGGTTTTCCCAAATCCTCCAGTAGCTCCACATGAGTTTTCTCCATAGGGATCAGCAAGGTATCAACATAGATCCTGTGAATAAGATCTCACCAGCCATTAGCAATGGCTGCCAAGCAAATAAAACAATGGTGAGTTATAAAGAAAAAATAAATAAATACGATGCTTAGCATTTTAAAGTTTCTAGCTAACAAGGTTGAGAGAAGAGTATCCACATACTCGGATCTCTGGGCATCCAAGTAGGATCAGCTAGTGCAGCTGGTGGTGGTGGAGTCATTACATGTACCTGTTAAGTCTCACCCTCTCCTGAGGTGACAGGTTGGTCCATCACAGATTGCTCATCATTGCATCCCTCATGAGGACGTGGCTCCTCAAAAACCAAATTCTCCTTCTTTACCTTTTCCTCCTCTCTCTCTCATCCATAAAGATCTCCAATGTAACCTGCCACTATGTATCACTTTCCTCCTCTTCATCACCCCCTACTCTAACCTCCTCACTTGTCTCCTCACCAACCTTGCCCTCAATCTTTGTATCTATGGATGTGTCGGCCTCCTCCTCCTCCTTCCCATTGTGAGTGCATGCGGCCTCAATATGGAGAAGATACATGGGTACTATAGGAAGTAAGACCTTCTCCACAGAGATATGTACTCTTGGTATCACCATTGTTTATCCATGTCAGCCCTTAGGGTCATCTCATGCCTCCCTAACACTGTAGTATACAATAGACACGATAGGAAGAGCATCATCGTAAGGTAACCCAAACTATTTGGGTACCCTAGCAGCAGGGTAGGCCTTCACCCTCGCAAATATATTTAATAACTGAGAAGTGGTAACACATGCAATCAGGATAGTCCCCTCTTGACCCCATAAACCAATCATACCCTGATACGATCTAGGTAAAAAAAAATCTATAGTCAAAGAGGAAATAGGTTGATTTTTCCCTCTGAGAACTAATAAGCATATCCATCTCATAGATCTGACAGCCCCTAGATCCTGTATACAGACTCCCCTCTAATAGGGGATGATCTACTCATACACCAAGCTCATAAATAAAGTAAGATGGCTCAAGGATTTCCCTTGGAGCCTCACCACTCAGTATAAATCATGGTATGTGGTCCCCAAGATAT
Source organism: Taxus chinensis (assembly GCA_019776745.2). Classification (NCBI taxonomy): domain Eukaryota; kingdom Viridiplantae; phylum Streptophyta; class Pinopsida; order Cupressales; family Taxaceae; genus Taxus; species Taxus chinensis. The sequence goes on from CM034150.1 coordinate 257,509,274, forward strand.
CCAAACCCCAAGAAAGTATCCTCTCATGCTTCTCGATCTGCATAATGATAAGATCCCAACAATACAAGATCTTTTCTATGCCCTTGTCCCCTACCAGACATAAATCCAAAATACCAATAATGTCCTTACACAGTGTGGGGATAGGTGCAAAGGCAACATTTAAAAGCCACATACCCTATTTGGCGATTTCTAATGCTCCATCATCCCCCATATAGGAAGCCATCTTCTAGATCTGGATATGATCCCTGTACTCTCTAAGTTTAATCAACTGCCAATCACAGGTATGCCAAGAATCCTATAGAAATCCTCGAGAGTGATAGTCCACTCTCCCCGAACACCAAGAAACTAGAAAGTTTTCTGGTACGCATCCCAATGAGACAGCAGGTCACACAATATATGACTAGTTGGCACAATATGTGGCATCTATGCAATCCTCTATAAACTAGCTTTATGTAATAAAAATGTCTTAACCTGAATCAGTTGATCAAGAATTCCTGGAAGCCAATCACACCCTCTCTCTCTCTTAACTCCAGTGGATGTATAGTTCCTTCTACACTCACTAAACAAGAAAAAGAGCAAGTTATTAACACATTTCAAGAGGAAAGCTAATAAAAAACAACATAAAACATATTAAAAACCAAAAAACATAATCTAACTTTGTCAAAATATCTCTCTGTCTTGGTAATTACAAAACCACTTCCTTATGTAGGGAGGTGGTCTTTTAACTACTACCCTAAGCAGGGCGGTGGTCATGTGACTGTTAGTGCAGAATCACAGCACCCTTGGATGCAAATCAGTTTTCTAAGTTGATGTTCAGGTATCCAGTGTGATTGCACAACATTGAATCCTTTCTTTGAGTGTGGGACTTGTGAAAATGAGAAAGGAATATCTAGAGAAGACTGGTTCCTCTTCCTAAACTACCTACCACAAGCTATTCCAGTGCAGGCAAGCTAATCTAATCCTAATCTACCCATGCCAAGGAGAAAGAAAGAGAGAGAAAAGGGAAAAAAAAAGCCTACACTAAAATGGTGATATACCAGAGAAGGAAAACATTGAACATCTATCAAAACTGCCATGGAACAAGGAGAGGTGAGTAATGGGAAGGATGGACAGATGCATCACAGGCCCAAGGATAGATTTCACACAGAAAATGTCCCAAAACTCGATGAACACAACTCCAAACCTGCAATGAACATTCAAACGCACAAATACCTGCAATGAAGAGAGGCAAGAAGAAAACAAGTGAAAAACGAGCAAGGATGGACAGATGCATCACGAAACACGTTTTTGTTTCTTCAGAAGTTTGCACAAAACATCATTTCAATAGTAAAAGGAAAAATGCCATTACAGAGCAGGGAAGGAGGTTCGAACTCCATTTTCAACCCTGGAGAAGAAAAATAGGGGAGGGCAGAGCTGAAAAGATGAACCAAACTTTCAAAAATGAGCCAAATCTGGCTTTATACAATGCATGGGTCGAACCCAGGAGAGAGAAACATAGGAAAACGTGTAAGCAGTCCAACCATTGACCAAAACACATTCTTCATTAAAATCGGTGGTTGAAACATCACTTCTAGCCATGCTGAAGAAGAATGCAACCCATGTGCATTAAAAATGGTTGTTGAAACGTCAGTTCTGGCCATGTTGAAGAAGAATGCGACCCATGTGCATTAAAACTAGTTGTTGAAATGTCAGTTCTGGCCATTACCAAGCGCCAGAGATGTTTCTTGATTTTCTCTCTCTAAACTGAACCAAAATGAAAGATTGACCCAGGAATCACGTAGATAATTTCTCCATCTTTATATTGATATAAAGAACGTGAAAATCTGAGCTTTGGATCGAAAGTTATGGCGATCTGAAGATTTAGGGCAAAAACAGGCCAAAACGGATCTTTGAATTTTTTCCCGCGCTCTGCCACTTGGATGACATGTGTCGGGCAATGATCGGATGAGAAATTCTCTCTCCTTCCCTTTCCATGGGTTTCCCTTTGAAAATTTTGACTTTTTATAACTTTGGAAAATTTTCCATTTTTTCCCTGTGCCCCCGCCACTTGGGACACGTCGCGTGATCTGGTTAGAGGACAGGGGCGCGGGGTCATCCTTGTCTTTTAATTTTTTGGCCCAAGACTTTTGTCAAATTTTCCTAAGTCTTTCCTTGGCTCCGAACTCCCCTACCTTAGGACACGTCTCCTGTGTCTATTGGCTCGGGCCGACCCTTCAAACCTTGCCCTTTGAAAATTTTTTGGCCAAAAAACACTTAGCCAATTTCCATTGCACTTCCCCTTGTGACACGTGTCACAACCTGATTGGTCCACGGGCCTCCTTGTCTCTTTTCGGCCATCTCACCTTTTCACATCCCACTCGTACTTTTGGCCTGGATGTCCCAAACTGTCTGGGACAAATTTCTCCGAACCGCCCGATTCGGGCTTCCTTGTTCTTGTTTGCGGCAAAGACACGTGGCGTGATTCCATTCGTTCTCGGCTCCTTTGGCTTTTCACGTCCCTCACGTACTTTTGGCCCAGATGTCCCAAATGAAAGTCCTCTGTTTCAGCCAAACCGGCTAGTTCGCGTCCTCCACATACTTTTGTCCCAACTATCCGGGACTACCTGGGACAAATCTTTCCGAACCACCTAAAATGGACTGACCTGTGCCAAACCGGCTGATCCGCGTCCCGCACGTACTTTTGTCCCAACTGTCCCAAACTAAGTGAAACAAGACTTAGGAAATTTTCTTCATTTTTTCGGCCGGTTCGGATTTTCACGCCCCGTGCATCCTGATGTCCCAACTATCCCAAGTGCTGCCTGGGCTGCCTAGCGGCTTTTCGGCCGATTCGTGCCCCGATGTCCCAACTGTCCCAAGTGCTGCCTAGGACTAGGACTTAGCTAATTTTCTCCATTTTGGCACCAAGCTTGATTTTTTGCAATTTTTTCACCTTTTCTAACCTGTTGGGTTTTCTTCTTAGATAGAAGAGTTAGAAAGAAGCTGAGGGGACCCCAGAAACATGATTTTTTGCCTTGAATCAATCTATTGTCTGGGACTGAATATTTTGATGCATGTTATCAAAATTACCCTGGGGGTAAATTTTGGATAACAGTTTTGGCGACTCAACGGGGTCATCTGCCTACTAGATGAATGATCAGTAGCCTGAAGCAATCTATTGGGCATGGAGTCATGAGTAGTAGCCTGAAAACTGATCTGAACTTTGAAAACTTCCCTTTGAACCGGTTGAATCCCACTGAAATGGACTGTGCAAGAGCAAGACCAGCACCACAAAAACTATGTACAAAACTGAAAAATCATACATGCTCCAAATGGAACATGCAGAGTGTGCACAAGAACTTCTTCTACTGAAAGCAAACCTACCTACTCTACTCTAATTGGAAGCAAATGTGGGCTAAACAAACCCTGCAACTGGTTGTGAGAAATAGCTTCTTTTCTTCAAAATTGGCAGCCATGCAATTGATTTGGAGCTGATCATGGATGTTAGGATGAGTGGAAAATCAACAAGAAGCTGGTCTTCCACCTAAACCATCAAGGTATCAGCTGAAGGTAAATTCAATACCCCTTTTAGTTGCTCTACATTTGGATAGAAGAGGTATGACAGCTGATCCTTGGTACTTTGTAGCTCACCCTCATGCTCAGAAGAAAGCATGACTGGTTATGACTTCTCCTTTGGCTCCAGTAAAGCCAAATACCTGATTGGGCAAGGTCTGATCCATTTGATATGGCCATAGCTTTGATTTTCAACTCCAAAAATGGAGTCTTCTTGTAGACCTTCTTGAATGGATGGTGTGGAAGCAATGGTAGGAATTTTCTGCCCTTTCTCTTCCTTCAATGAAGAACATGAAAGATTAAAATCTTCCAATCTTGGTTCCAAAGAGCTGCCATAAGATGCAGGCTGCTGCAAATGAATGTTCTCCTTCATGACAACAGACTCAAGTGTTTGGAATGTGGATGATGAAAGAGAGAATGGTGGAAACTCAACCGGCTCTTCTCCATCAAAACAATCCTCCAAATATGACAGATAAACTACCTCATGGCTGTCCTGTTGCAAATGCTCCCCTTCCTCCGTGGTGTCTTCTTGATCTGTAACCTAACCACAATGGTTTCTTTCACCCTCCAACATTGAGTTTGAGAGATCAAAGTCCTCTTCAGTACTAGAACTTGAGAGAGGTGAAGTAGAAAGAAGAACTGAAGGTTCTCCTGTAGCCTGCTTTGTGCTCAAATCCTTTGGATCTGCAATTTTCTCCTCCACAACTAAAATGTTCTCCTCTTCTTTTGGATCTAAAGTAGCTTCTCCTTCCTCCAATGTTTGAAGATAATCTTGCTCTTGATTGAACTCTTCCTCCAGCATGAAGTTTGTCAAGTCAAACTCTTCGATTTGCTGCTCTAGAGGACAAGTTGGGACTGCAAGATCTTCTTCTGAGCTTTCTTCCTCTATGGCTGATTGTGCAACTTGAATTGAATCAGCATTCCCTTTAAATAGAGTGCCAACATGGACACTACTTTCTAAGAAAACTGACTGCTGATCTGCTTCTTCTTTTTGCTCTTCTTCTGCTGCAACAAAATCAGTCCTGACCACCAATTGTTCTCCAACTCCAACTTCTTCTAAAGGCTTAACCATCAAGGGGATCTTTGTCATCCCAAATTTAAGAGCCCAACTCTTCAGACTTTGAATTTCTTCATCTTTTTTTGGCTTCTCTTTGTGTTGTTGTATTCCTTGACTGGCATTCTGATTTTCATCCTCCCAACATGGATTTGGGAATGCAAGAGGAGGGATGGGTTGCAACTCAATCGATTTGGCATTTTTTTGTGGTGGTAGAGGAGGTGAAACCTCATGTTTCTTTAGGGGAGAGCATATTTCTTTTAGCTCTTGTGGAGGGGATGACTATTTGAAAGGAAAAAGGAAGGAAGAATTGAGGTGTGGTGGAAGACTGAGAGGTGGAGACATGGGATCAACATTTGGGACAGCAGATAGGGAGTTTAGAATTTGTAATTCCAAATGAGATGGTGCTGCTTGAGTAATGGGAAGAGAAAAACCAGATGATGGTGTAGAATTTACCCATTGACAAGGTTGTTCAACAACAAGTGTATAGGCCTCTATTTCTGTTGTCCATTGTGCAAGTTGGGGCAGCATCTTCATCATGAAGTCCAGCTTCTCCTGAGGGCTAAAGTGTCTTAGAAAAGGGCCTCCCGATGGAAAAGGAGTCCTGCAACCAATTCTGAAAGCTCTCATTTGAGTTGTTTCTCTTGAATGCACCATCTTTACCTCCATCTTTTGGATTTTCTCTAACAGACCAGCATCTTGCATCTGATTGTCTTCATTATATGCATACTCTTGCTCTTGGAAAGCTCCATAGCCAAACTTATTTTGGCATTGCTGCTCATATGGGTATGCATGCTGATTTTGAATTTGTTCAAAATGATGATTTGGAGGATTTATAAAACATGTTGGAGGTGGAATATATTGCTGCTGTTGTAAATGTGAGTTCCATGACGGAAATGAAGTCATGATTACACAACTTCATGGAATGGAAAAGAATGAAAGGGATGGAAAGAAGGATGGATGGGAATGGATGAAAAACAGGTCTGCAACTTCAGAAATGGGTTGCTGATTAGATAGAGTCGCCAGATGTGTTTGCAAGTGCCTCCAAGGGCTGAAATCTTCACAGGAACACACCAACCTATAAAAGATGAAGTGGAAGACCTCTAAGGTCCCACCCTGCGTGCCAAAACTGTTAGTGCAGAATCACAGCACCCCTGGATGCAAATCAGTTTTGTAAGTTGATGTTCAGGCATCCAGTGTGATTGCACAACATTGAATCCTTTCTTTGAGTGTGGGACTCATGAAAATGAAAAAGGAATCTCCAGAGAAGGCTGGTTCCTCTTCCTAAACTACCTGCCACAAGCTATTCCAGTTCAGGCAAGCTAATCTAATCCTAATCTACCCATGCCAAGGAGACAGAGAGAGAGAGAGAGAGAAAAGGGAAAAATAGAGCCTACACTAAAACGGTGATACACCAGAGAAGGAAAATGTTGAACATCTATCAAAACTGCCATGGAACAAGGAGAGGTGAGCAATGGGAAGGATGGACAGATGCATCACAGGCCCAAGGATAGATTTCACACAGAAAATGTCCCAAAACTCTATGAACACAACTCCAAACCTGTAATGAACATTCAAATGCACAAATACCTGCAATGAAGAGAGGCAAGAAGAAACAAGTGAAAAACGAGCAAGGATGGACAGATGCATCACGAAACACGTTTTTGTTTCTTCAGAAGTTTACACAAAACATCATTTCAATAGTAAAAGGAAAAATGCCATTACAGAGCAGGGGAGGAGGTTCGAACTCCATTTTCAACCCTGGAGAAGAAAACTAAGGGAGGGCAGAGCTGAAAAGATGAACCACACTTTCAAAAATGAGCGAAATTTGGCTTTATACAATGCATGGGTTGAACCCAAGAGAGAGAAACGTAGGAAAACGTGCAAGCAGTCCAACCATTGACCAAAACACATTCTTCATTAAAATCGGTGGTTGAAACATCACTTCTAGCCATGCTGAAGAATAATGCAACCCATGTGCATTAAAAATGGTTGTTGAAACGTCAGTTCTGGCCATTCTGAAGAAGAATGCGACCCATGTGCATTAAAACTGGTTGTTGAAACGTCAGTTCTGGCCATTACCACGTGCCAGAGATGTTTCTTGATTTACTCTCTCCAAACTAAACCAAAATGCAAGATTGACCCTAGAATCATGTAGATAATTTCTCCATCTTTATATTGATATAAAGAACGTGAAAATCTGAGCTCTGGATTTAAAGTTATGGTGATCTGAAGATTTAGGGCAAAAATAGGCCAAAACGGATCTTTGAATTTTTTCCCGTGCTCTGCCACTTAGATGACACGTTTCGGGCACTGATTGGATGAGCAATTCTCTCTCCTTCCTTTTCCGCGGGTTTCCCTTTGAAAATTTTGACTTTTTTATAACTTTGGAAAATTTTCCATTTTTTCCCCGTGCCCCCGCCACATGGGACACGTGGCATGATCTGGTTGGAGGACAGGGGTGCGGGGTCATCCTTGTCTTTTAATATTTTGGCCCAAGACTTTTGTCAAATTTTCCTAAGTCTTTCCCTGGCTCCAAACTCCCCGACCTTAGGACACATGTCCTGTGTCTATTGGCTCGAGCCAACCCTTCAAACCTTGCCCTTTGAAAATTTTTTGGCCAAAAAACACTTAGCCAATTTCCATTGCACTTCCCCTTGTGACACGTGTCACAACCCGATTGGTCCGCGGGCCTCCTTTTCTCTTTTCAGCCATCTCGCCTTTTCACATCCCACGTGTACTTTTGGCCCGGATGTCCCAAACTGTCTGGGACAAATTTCTCCCAACCACCCGATTCAGGCTTCCTTGTTCCTGTTTGTGGCAAAGACACATGGCGTGATTCCATTCGTTCTCGGCTCCTTCGGCTTTTCGCGTCCCTCGCGTACTTTTGGCCCAGATGTCCCAAACGAAAGTACTCTGTTTCGGCCGAACCAGCCAGTTCATGTCCTCCACGTACTTTTGTCCCAACTGTCTCGGACTGCCTGGGACAAATCTTTCCGAACCGCCCGAAATGGACTGACCTGCGCCAAACTGGCCGATCCACGTCCCGCGCGTACTTTTGTCCCAAATATCCCAAACTGAGCGAAACAAGACTTAGGCAATTTTCTTCATTTTTTTAGCCGGATCAGCTTTTCACGCCCCACGCGTCCCGATGGCCCAACTGTCCCAAGTGCTGCCTGGGCTGCTTGGCGGCTTTTCGGCCGATTCGTGCCCCGACGTCCCAACTGTCCCAAGTGCTGCCTAGGATTAGGACTTAGCCGATTTTCTCCATTTTGGCACCAAGCTTGATTTTTTGCAATTTTTTCACCTTTTCTAACCCGTTGGGTTTTCTTCTTGGATAGGAGAGTTAGAAAGAAGCCAAGGGGACCCCAGAAACATGATTTTTTACCTTGAATCAATCTATTGCCTGGGACTGAATATTCTGATGCATGTTATCAAAATTACCCTGGGGGGTGAATTTTGGATAACAGTGACCACCACCTTACGCAGGGTGGCAGTTGTGTCTAGAACGGACAACCCTCCCCATTTGACCTAAAAACTTAGAAACTACACAAAAATTGACATTTTTATGTGAAAAAAGGACAAACCACCTAGAATACCCTCTAGGGAATATTTTCAAACAAGATATTTTGAAAATAAGCCCCCCTAAGCATTTATTTTTCAAATTTTATATTTTTTAGGTTTCAAATACATAAATGTAGAATACTAAACTTTTTCTTCTCCACTGGATTTATCACTCTTGGGGCCATGATCATGTTGTTACACTCTTTGTTCTGACTATACTATTTCTCAAAATAGTGATCGGTGATCCAGAGCTCCAAAATCATAATGGGGATGTGTGTAAATGAATTGATAATGTAGATTTTTGCTTATATATATGCTTTTCTTTAACTTTGTTTTAAGTGTATGTGCCTTACAAGGCTAGAGCGGTGACGTGAGTATACTTCTATCCCAATGCATATGGTAAGTCCTCTTGTCATTTTACTCTAGCGTTTATATTTTGATATCATATCTATCTACACTTGAGTTTTATTTTCATCTTGTAGGTAATGGGAGCTTAGATGATGACATTTTGACACATGGGTGTGTCAAGTATAGCTTTTAACTCCCCATTTCATGAACGTCATACTCGAACTCTAAATTTTAGGCCTCTTCATGGCTAAAATGTTTCTCCGAGGGGGAAATATGTATGTACCCCAATTTTCATGTGCTACATTTTCAAAAACAGTTACAAAAGGACCCCAATGATGTTTCATGTCTTTTCTAAAGTGTTTGAGCTCCCTCACCTCTTTGCAACTTACATTTATATCCTAATTTACCCTATTTAGCCATTCCTTTCTTTTTGGCAGCTTCCTGCACTTTTCTTTCTTAGTTCTTTTCCTTTAGTTGCAAAACTACCACCTTGCCTGGGTGGCGGTCCTACAACCACCACCTAGGCAGGGCAGTGGTTTTGTAAACACCACCTAGGAAGGGTGGTAGCTTTTTAACGACTACCTAGGTAGGGAAGAGGTCCTGTAACTACCACCCTATGGTCATGTGCACTTTTTCCATAATTCTTTACCCCATAATTGATGTGTGATTGCTTCACTTCAATTCACTTTTAGAGCATGTTTCTCAATCATTTTAGCTGATTTCAAGCTTGACTGACTTGTAGTAATCTCCTCTTCCAATTATAATTTGTAATTGACTATTCAAACTTCCCCTTAATGTGTTGATGTTGTACCCCATGGCTTCTAAGTGTGATAGTACATAGCCCAACCAACATTCTATAAAATCATCGCTTCTTCTGAATAAGATGGTCAGATATTATTTGTGTATCTTACTTAGTTGAGTTGCAAAAATCTTGCTAGAAACTACATAGCCAATCTTTATTCTCTTTATATTTATTTTTCCTGAATTGCTACCAGACTACCATCAAGTTGCCATTACTCCAGTGCTTTCTCCTTGCTACTTCTAATGCATTCCCAACATCCTGGACTCATGTGAACATAATATATTGTTGGTTGGATATTTTTTCAGGCCAAAATATGAGGTTCAACCACAGTGCATGGGATCAAATCCCTCCTCAATGATAGGTTCAGATGCCTATTTATTACTAGTCTAAAACACCACAGAAATAATATATACAGTATCCACACTATTCTAACCATTGGGGTTGGGATACAATCATGAAATCCATATCGACACGAAATGGAGATATTACAACTTTTAGAAATGCAATGGATTATAAAGGTAACTTATTATAGATGAAACAAAATGGAAAGGGAATGAGAGGAATGATTTTATTTCAAGCAAACATAGATCAAGAAATACTTATACGAGTTTTAGATAATGAGTGTAATATTCTGAAACAATTAAAATGATCAAGAATACTAAACAAAGAATAGCTCAAGATTTTGGACATAAGAACAATCTCTCAAGATAGGTGAATCCCACAACACAAAGTTTGTAAAATAACACCTATTCCTATTCTTCAATGATTAAAAATAAAATACAAAGTTTTTCTTCTTCTTCAATAGCTCTTAATCTTCCAAAACCATCCTTTTGGAATGCACAAGCATCCCTTATTTATAATAGAGAGAGAGGAGAGAAAATAGGATAAATCCTAGAAAATAGTATTTTTAACAAGAGTCCTATTTTTCTTTAATCTCACGTAGGAGAAAAAGTCAAAATTTTCTTCCTATGTGATGAAACAAAAATAAAAAAGACATGACAATTTCTTGATAGAAATGTCATGAGACACTATGTTTATTTTGCTTCATCATCCTTGTCTTCTTCCAGTGCAACCTGTTTGTCTCCGAAGTCTTGGAACTTCCAGATTATGCCCTATATCTCATTTTCATCTGGGACACTTGAATAATCACTTAGGACCTCACAAGTTTCCTAAGTATCACTTGCATTGTACCAGGAAGTTTCTTCAATTTTTTGTTGAGCTTCCTTAGTGATTCCAAAACATTTTCAATCCTTATGAACTTATCGATGTTCAATAGATAACAGACAATAGTTGGTTCATGCTGAATTAATTTCTAAATTTTCTTGTAGATATCGTCAGCAGGTAGAATCTCTGAGCTTTCTCTCAACACGTTGGTGAAGATTCTAGACAACTCCTCTTCTATGTCATTGTTGGCATTAACTAACTGATCTCTAGATTCCCTCAACTTGCTGCAAGCTTCACTGAGAATCTTTATCCTAAATAAGATGGCTTTGGTAAGATGGAAATGATTATCCCCATGTGGAATGATTCATTCTTCCATTAAGATTTAGGATGGAACCTGTTTCGGTGCATTGAGGGCTTCCAAAGTTAATTCAAGGTTCCCAACTTCCTATGAAAACTCATCATCCATTTTGTCACCATCCTTCTTTATTTCCTCCAAGGATTTATAGACTTCCACTATGTCATCTATAACGTCTCTTCCTTGTAGGAGTAGCCTCTTTATCCATTAGTCAACCATTCTCCCCTTCTCATTGATATTTTAAATCATAGGCACCAATGAGAAATCAAACCTGATAGGCGTAGGGGTAGAAGATGATGGTGTTGACTGTGAAGGCTTTGAAATCTTAAGTAGTACCTCTATCAACTGTTCAAATTTCTACTTTAGCTCATCTCTTCTTATCTCTATTTCTTTTAGCTTTTGGAAAAGCATGTTCATGGCATCTTGTGCATCCTATTATGCTCCTTCAGTTGTCACTTTTCCCAGATCAACCCTTGTAATCTGATAATCAGTCACTGTTATATCCTCCATTTTTTTGTTAGCTGCAGGGGTGGAAATCTCTGCAAACTTATGCCCTGAGGCATCTATTGAAACGCTTGAAACCATTTTGGGTTTCTTGGCAGATTTTGCAGGAGAAGCCTTGAGTGAATTGAAATCGAAGGTTGGTAGGGGAACTACCACCTTCCTCTTCCTTGGAGTCTGGTCGACCAATTGTTGAGGTACATCAGAAGAAATTTCTCCTATTGGAGGTGTTATGGTTTTATCTGTGGGTGGAGGAATATTTTTGTGTGGAGTCATGATGACTACAAGTGTAGTGATTATGGGAATAGATTCAGGGAATGAAGGTGTGGAAGGAAGAGTCATTTCAATGGAACTCTTAGGTCTAGCAGAGAGAGGTGAGAGGTCAGAGAAAATTCTGGCCATGGTTGATGAGAGTGGCATAGAAATATGAGATGAGGAATATTGGGAGAGAGGAGGTAAGGACTCTAAAGTCAAAGATTGAGAGGAAAGAGAGAAAGACTTACTTCTAATGAGCAATCATTGAAAGAAGAAATAAGAGGTTGACCAATCTATTCTTCTGAAAGGATTTTTCCATGTTTTGATGGAGGAGGATGTGAATCCAAGATCTCAATTGTTTGTGTTAGAGTAGCAGATGATTCGGCCCCTTGCTTTTCTCCTTTCCTGACAAACTTAAACTTTATTTACCTCTTGGTAGGGATTTTATCCTTTTTCTTTTCTCCCATGGACGGTCCCTCTTCTAAAGTAGTTATTTTTGAAAAGCTATTTTCCTTATAACTCATTCCCCAAGAAATGAGACATGCCTTTGTGCGGACAACATTCTAAGCAACTCTTTCAGTGATGGACACCTTTTCAGCAATAGACCAATCAATGGCTGGGAATCCAAGTTAGTCTCCATCTCACTATTGGTACCTAGGTTCCAGAACACTTTCATTGTTTGCGGTACCTTCAGGGATATCAGCTAGATCTAACATCTGAATTTCTTCAAGTTCCAATCTACTATTGTCTTTTCTTCGGATGGAAACTTCATCATGAAGATCAACCCAGATATCTTCCATAGTGGGTACATACAAATATAAGGTTCCATAAGTCTTGAGGACTCCTTAGATGTCAAATCCTTCTCTCATCTTCATGTGCTTCTTCAATTTATCTTGAAGTTCATGCACCACATTCTTGGCCTTATCCATGGTGGAACATGTATACCTTCCAATGGAAATGGGGGAGGAGACAGTAGATTTTTGTCTGCTTTGTTGGAATTTGTGAAAATCCAACAATTGTCTGACTAACTCCATGAGGATCAGTTTGTCACCAGGGAACTTGGGTAGATAGAAAGGAGTACTGTGGAACCTTACCACCCAAATATAGGTAAACTTATTGAATTGCAAGAATATGTAGCCCCATTTTGACACTTCTATCCATTCTTCATTAGAAACCCTTCTCTTTCTTAGGTCAGGATCTAGTCTGTAAATATTTTACTAGAAGAAGGTGTCATTCACTCTTCTAAATTGGACTTCAAAACCTTTTATTTTTAGCTGCGAGAAGTACCAATATATGTGTTCTATTGTTCAGTTCCCCTTTACATCCAACCCTGGATAGTTCCTCATGCCTTCTACTACATAAGTGACATAAGACATCATATAGAACCTATCATTAGATAAGACCATTTTCATTTGAGAGTCTATCTCATTACTTATCAGGCTACCCCAGTCAATCCCTTGGTAATTTTTCTTTATGAAAACCATGAACTGGTACATCCACCCTTGGAATAATTTTGAATCTAGAAGTCCAAACAATTGTCTCAAAAGGGTGATTATATTGTTGACTTTAAGAATAAAGTCACTTCTAGGGACCGACTTAGGGAACCTAGAAACAACTGGCTTAGCCTTGATCAAGAACTTTTTATTCATGTGCTTGATGCAGTCTTCCTAATCTTTGTCCCAGGCCTTCTGTGCTGATTTAAGGTCTAAATCAACATATTTCATAAAGTTGGGCAGCTTTAGGATTTGGTCAAAATAATCTCCGTCTAACTTCACTATTGACTCCCCTGTTTGATTTCTTACTGAGTGGGAGGCTGAGTCATAGTGAGAAGCACAAGCCAAGATGAATTCAAGGCATTGGGCTGATACTGGAAATCCTGCTATGAGAGGAATACCTCTGTCAGCTATTGACTTCATCCATGGATTCTGACAAGAATCCATAATTATTTTTCAGAAGTCTTCCATATATATATTTCCAAGCTCTTTGTCCCGGATGTTATAGTTGCAACTTACGTAAGAAGAGGACTCCATCTTTTGATACTCATACTTCATCTTCCCCAACTTATTTGACTTGTCCTAAGATGGGCCAGGGTTTGACATGAGGAGTCTCAAAGGAGAAAAACCTTGTGATTTCTGGTTAAGTAATCGAGCTTAAAAGCTTGCTAGACAACTCCACAAACCCACCACACTATTCATATTTTAAGACTTGTAAAACACATTGTGAAACTCAATTCACTGATGTGTATGTCGGAAGTAAAGTCATGTTGAACACCAAGAAAAATCTGAAACACTGGCACAATTCGGAGGATTTCAGGCACACTGCAAAACCCGATACACTGCAAAATGTTAGTCAAAAGTTAGGGTGTGTCAAACACCAAGAAAAATATGACACATTAGCAGAATCCGATATATTTCAGACACTTGGCGAAACCTAAAACAAAGGTGGAACTCATATGATGTTGGACACCCTGTGAAACTCGAAACAAATGCAATCAGATTTCTACGATGTCAGGACATGAAAAATTCCCACCATGTTGCTAGTTAGGAATTTTCTAACCCTTTTGAAAACTATAGGGTATCATCTATGGGAAAATTAAAAAATACCATTAGGGTGAATTCCAAACAAGAGGTCCTATTGGAATTTAATAAAAACAAATAAAGTAGCCCAAAACCCTAAACCAAGAAGGAAGAGAAAAGAAATGGAAAATCCATTATGAACACCTAAAAAAAACCCAAAAAGCATAAAAATAGAAAGAGGAGAGAAATAACTTCAATAAACTTGAAAAATAATCGAAGACGGATCAAAAAATTGATCAAGAAGCTTAATTGGGTTTGGAGGAGGAGGAAGCATGCACAGAGTTCCAACACATTGAAATCATACAAAGTAACAAATGACATGGAAAATCACCTATTTATAAAACCCTAACATTTATTACACATAGCTCAACACGTGTGCCAACTACCAGACAACTGGGAATTAATGACATGTCATCATGCTTGGAGCTCCCGTAAACTCGACACAAAGGATTTGGTTTAATTCAGGATTTGGGTTTTGGGGAACATGAAGCATGAAGCATGAGATGGTGCGATGCCTCTAAGTCCCAAAACTCTGACATAAAGGTGATGATCGTGTTTTGGGTTTCAAGAAACACATGACATGAAACATGCATTAAATAACTCGTGTTCTGATGCTCAGGGGTTCCAAAAACCTGACACACTATCATCTCATTTTTAGCTAGAATCACTAAAATGAGATAATAGTTGGCTCCAGTTGGGGACTTTCTTTGAGACATCAAAGGAAGAGAACTTAGAATCAAGAAGATTTTATCCATTGGGCTATGGAGTCGGAAGAATAAAAAAAAACAAACCAACAAAGACAAAAAGAAAGCAAACACACAACATGAAATAAATTACAATACAGTGTAAGAGAGCATCGTGCATTATTGATGGAACAACTTCAGAGGTTGGCCAGTGAAAGGTAGAGGGAGTAACTCTCCATAAAGGTATGATAGACATAAGCTATTTTCACCATTCAACTGATGAATTTTGAAAGGACCTTTCCATAAAGAGTCAAAATTTCCATGCATCCCTTTCTATTCCCTTCTCTTATCCCAGAGAAGTACTAGGTCTCCAATATAGAAATCACGCTACTTTGATTTCTTGTCAAAAATCCTTTTGACTTTACTTCGATGATTTGTAATGCAATCTACCACCTTGCTCTATTATTCCTCTATCCTGGCTAGGTACATTATCATTTTCTCAATAGAAATTTGAAAAGTTTCATCCTCAACTATCTTAGCCAACCGTAAGGCTGAAAATTCTACAGAGATAGGAATCTCAGCATCAATTCCATACAACATGTAGAATGGGGACATTCCAATAGCTCATTTAGGATTAATCCAATCTACCCATAATGCATCATACAATGCTTTGTGCCATGTCCTCTGATTCTCATCGACCATCTTTCTGATTATGGTCACCAGGTTCTTATTGCTGGATTCAGTCTGACCATTTCCTTGGGGGTAATAATCGGATGAAAGAGCCAATGTAATCCCAAATCCATAACAATATTCAGTAAAATCATGTGATGAGAAATTGGAAGCATTGTTAGCAATAATTTTGTGGGTAATGCCGAATCTAACAATTATAGCCTCTTTGAGAAAATTTCACACGGCTTCAGAGGTTGCCTACTTGATTGGCAAAGCTTCCACCCATTTGGTGAAATAGTTAGTGGTGGTGAGCACATAGTTATGACTGGCACTGAAGTCAGGGTTCATTACTCTAATGAAATCAATTCCCCATTGGCAAAAAGGTTCTTCGATTACCACAGGCTTCAAGGGAAGAGCAGCCATCTTAGGGCGACTGAAAAAATGTTGGCAAGCTTCACACTTAGCCATCCATTCTACTGATTCTTGAAAGAGAGTAGCCCAATAGTACTTAGCCCATAAGATTTTGTAAGCCATCACAAAGGAAGAGAAATATCCTCCACACGCTAGATCGTGAAAGGATTCTAGCAACCTTATCTATTGAGACTTGTTAACACAATGCAGGAATACATAATCAATACCCTTCTTGTATATACCATTATCCCATAGCATGTATCTCGCAGACCTTAATTTAACTATCCTATTTTATTTTTGGATCAAATGTGGGGGACACTCACCATAATTTAAAAAAAAGTGATGTCTGCATACCATTCATCGGTTGTGCTTACAAAAATCACTTTGGGCAACTTTGAAGAAGTATCTTTAGTTTCTTCAAATTCTATCTCAGACTTATTTTCTGAAATTCATTGGCACAAGCCTCTTCCTCATACCAACTTGGTAGGTTTTAAGTCCAAGTCATATTCTTAGACTTTGGCTATCTAGTTATCCCATTGACTACCCAACTCTTATTGAGTCAAAATGAACTTAGCTGTAGTATCGGGAACAAGAACAAGAGTGTGAGAACTCAACACATAATACTTGAAATGCTTCACTGCTCTCACCCCTACATAAGCATGCTTTTCAATTTGAGACATCTTCAATACATGTTCCTTTAGTGGGCAGCTCATGAAAGCAATGGGAGCTTTGATTCCTTCTACATTTTCCTGCATTAAGATGGCTGATACTATATGTGTGGAAGCGTAGTTGTACATGATGAAATCCTTCTTGAAGTATGGGAATACTAGAATAGGAGTGTGAGAAATTGACCATTTGAATTCTTTGAAAGAAATCTTCCCTTCAGTGGTCCATCAAAATGGGGTTTTACCTTTCATCATCCCAAGGATATCCTTGGTTTTATCAGCAAAGTCAGGTATAAATCTTCTTAGGAAATTGACCTTCCCGAAAAAGGAATGCACCCAAGTTTTTCTTGTAGGAAGGGTAAGGCTTTGGATGGCTTTCACCCATTTTGGATCGATCTTGGTTCCTTCCTTAGTCAAGATGTGACCCAACAACTTTCCTTCTATTACTTTGAACATGGATTTTTTAGTATTTAATGAAATCCCATGACACTTGCACCATAAGAGTACCTACTCCAAGTGATCATAATGATCAATTTGATTTTTAGAGAACACCGTCAAGTCATCCAAATACAAAACTATGACCTTGCCCATCAAATCTCTGAAAGCTAATTCCATAGCTCTTTGAAACGTGGCTCTAGCGTTAATCAAACCAAAATGCATTCTCCTGTAAGAAGAGGTTCCACATGGGATGGTGAATGTTGTTTTATGATGATCTTCAACAGCTACCTCAACCTGATTATACCCTGAAAATCCGTCAAACATGGATAACATTTCTGATCTAGTGACAGTCTATAATACTTGGTCCATGATGGTAAATGGGTAATTGTCTTTCAATGAAGATTGATTAAGGTTCTGGAAGTCAACACCAATCTAGATTTAACCATTCTTCTTTCTGACAGGGACAATATTATCAACTCGGGTGGAATGATGGATTGGAAAGATAATCCTTATGTCTAACATCTTCTAAATTTATGTAAGGATAGTCCCCGAGATATTTGGGTTGTATTACCTTTGCTTCTACCTATAGGGTTTAACCTCAGGCTTTTAAGGAATGCTATTTTGCACATCTTTCAGCTTGAAAGATTTTAGATCCACATATGACCATGCAAGGAGATCCATATATCTCTTTAGGAGTGAAGTGAATATTTCTTTTTCCTCCGGAGAACAATATTTCCAGATGTTTACCATTTATGGTTGGTCAGGAGAGCCCAAATTAACTTGATCTACCTCTGATGAGGAAGCACCTTCAGCTTTCCTTTTATCCTGAATGAAACGGTCATGCTTGTCAAATAGACCTTCCAAAGAAACTAATCCCTTCATAATCTTATTTCCTTTGAGCTAAATGAATTCACCATCAATCTCTTAATATGAATTCGAGACGGAATCATGGAAAGCTGATTCTGATCCTTCAAAATAATGCTCGCTAAAATTATCAGCTTTTTCAAGAAAAGAAAACAACTATTGATCATTATTAAACACTTGCTAATGTGCTACATTATTTGGAACACTCAAACGATACACAATTTTGATTGTATACATGTCTTGTTTGAAATTTGGGTGAGGAAGGAGAAGAGATACAGATATGGCTAAAGAATTAGCTTTATCATTGTAATCTCTTAAGACCGCCTGAATGAAAAAAGCATCAAAGCATTCTATGTTGTCCCAAAATTTGTTCCTGTAATGTCTTAAGTGATCATTTTTTACCTGATAGGCCCCCCTTACTTGATTCACAATCAACTCGGCATATCCCTGCACTTTGAGATTTTAGATTCCTTTTCGTCTTGCCATATCTAATCTTAATAGCAAAGTTTTGTATTTTGTTGTGTTATTAGTATTGTCAAACTGCAACTTGAAAGCAAAGGGAATTTTTTTGAAATATGGAGATATAAGAACCATGCCAGCACCTGACATAGTAGTCGAACAGTTCTCGTCAAACTCAAGGTTCTAAACAACATTAGGATCTTCTTCCTTAACTTATACAAAGGGCACCTTAGATTTCATGAAATAATTATCCAAGCCTGCATCTTCAAAAAGAATTTGAGCCTTAGGATCATCTGATTTAGTGACCTACGTTCCTTATCAGGATATTCTTTAGCCGTACTTTGTTTGTGCTTCGGGGTGAAGGACACGAGGAAATCCATTTAATGTAATTTTAGCTTTGTTCCAGTCCATGTTGATTTCTCCTTTGACATCTTTGCAAAAACCTCTTCCTGAGAGAATACCATAAGCAGTTGGGATATCCGCAACTAGGATAATCATTTTCAATCTCTTCTCAGGGAAGGAAACAAATGCAAACTATGCATCTTTGATTTGGCCAATCAAGGGGACTTATTTGGTTTCCATGGAGTAACACTGCCAATAATATTTAGTCAAGGTGAGTCCAAGGGCATGAGCTACTTTTTCGATCATTACATTATCAGAGGGCTCATGAGTCAATTATGCAATTGCTGAGTTTAAAACCATTTATAAGGACAAATAAAATGGTTCAATTTTTCCCAAAGAAGCAACAAAAGTCATATTACTCTGAGGTAAAGGGTAAGTGGGGCTAGGGAAAAATTCCTTTTGAAGATGAAGGGATAAAAACCTTGCTTCTAATGAACTTGGCAAGTTTCTCAAATTGCTCAGGATTTGACTGAAGGTACTTGGCTTCTGACATTTGGATTTTAGTTTTCTTTGTATGATTAATGATGTCGAAAGCGGTATATGAAGGAATGATGGAGGGCTTAGTTGTGGTTACACTAGTCTAAGCCAAGGTACTAGCCTTGAGGGAAGGAGAAAAAGAGTTAGAAGACGAAGTCACATTTTTAGTTGTCTCCTTTTCAGTTTGCACTGAGATAGGAGAGCCTCTTTTAGCCATAACCACAGGAACTTCTTTACTTTTCTCCTTAGAGCCTTCAACCAGCTTTCTAGGGTTCTGGGATTGGGATCGAGTGAAGACTGCAAATGATTGACCATCATGCTCACCTTCGTCTTCCTCATATTCCAAGTACCCAATGCTGGAGTTGCCAGCTGAATCATCAAAAGACTCATCAGCATATCCTAAAGCTTCAAAAGCTTCATGAGAATCTTGATCTTCTAGTTCTTCACCATCCTCAACTATTTCAACTATTTTGCTAACAGGAGGAGCTTCAATGGCCATCCTAGTGGGAGCAACAATCAACTGATTCCTATCTCTTGCGGGGGCGCCATTGGCATTGTTGAAATTCCATCTAGGAATATCTTGATAAGGAACGTTGGTCACTTGTTGAGACATTTGCTTCTTCAAAGTGGTCAAGTCGTTGGCCATCTTTTGAATCATAAGATCAGTAGTACTATGAGAAGAACTCTAATTTTTAGGATTAGATGACTCTCTTCTGATCTTTCCTGCCAGAATAAGGTCATCTTCTATTTCAGTGGCTATAGCTTGAGCAGTGGCCAAATTGGGAATAACATACCTTATTAATAAGAAGTTCACATTAGGGGGCTAAGCGTTGATGAAGAAACACTTTTGATTTTCAAGAGTGGGAATGGCTAGGTTTGGAATCTTATGAATCAACTTGTTGAATTTGGCTATGAAATCCCATATGGGTTTGTAAGACTCCTTCTTCATGTGTGTAAGATGTGCTAACAAGGCATGATAATCCTCAGCTAGTTTGACCCTTGCTTCAAATAGAGATCTCATAGTAGCCTAGTTGGTAATGCATGCATTTAGAAGATGGTATAACCATTCCGCTACTATACCATGTAATGCTTCAATGAAGAGTCGAACAAAGACATTTTCATGAGCGACCCCAAGGATGTCGCATGCGATAAAGAATGAAGCAATGTGTTCATCAGGGTGCTTCTTCCTATCATCGTTGAACTTAGGAATATTCTTACAAGACCCATGAGGTAGATCGTACAATGATGGATTTAGGGAAAGAGGACCAATGTTGCATGCCAAGGTATGGGTTGTGTTTCCATTCTTCTGAATGAAGTGCATACAGGAATCTAAGTATTAGATAAGAATAATGCATGGCAGGTTGTAGAAACTTCTTATTCTTGAAGAACCCGGGTTCTTCGAATAGGTGAAGAACTTATCACCCGGCTAGAGGCAACACTATTGGGGGAAATTCTGAAATTATGTTGTTGAAATAAATCAAAGAACAGATCAGTTTCACCCTTGGCTTGGCTTGATCGAGTAAAGATCTTTCTAGCCAGCTTGAATTGGAAAATAGATCTTCTAAAAATAAGGCAAATATGGAGTCACCAGACACAAATAGGATAAGATTAGTCTTATCACTCCATATATCCCCAGTGGAGTCACCAAAAACTATTGGTTGGATATTTTGTCAAGAAAAAATATGAGGTTCAACCACAATACATGGGATCACATCCCTCCTCAACGATAGGTGAGGCTTCTTGTTTATTACTAATCTAAAACACCGCAGAAATAATATCTACAGTATCCACACTATTCTAACCATTGGGTTTGGGATACAATCCCAAAATCCATATCGACATGAAATGGATATATTACAATTTTCAGAAATGCAATGGATTAGAAAGGAAACTTATTATAGATGAAACAAAGTGGAAAGGGAATGAGAGGAACATATTTTCTTTCAAGAAAACACATATCAATAAATACTTATACGAGTTTTATATAATGAGTGTAATATACTCAAATGATTAAAATGATCAAGAATACTAAAAAAAGAATAGCTCAAGATTTTGTACATAAGAACAATCTCTCAACATAGGTGAATCCCACAACACAAAGTTTGTAAAATAACACCTGTTCCTTTTCTTCAATAATTTAAAAGAAAATACAAAGTTTTTCTTCTTCTTCACAATAGCTCTTAATATTCCAAAAGTCTCCTTTTGGAATGCACAAGCATTTCTTATTTATAATAGAGAGAGAGGAGAGAAAATAGTCTTTTTAACGAAAGTCCTATTTTTCTTGACTCTCACGTAGGAGAACAAGTCAAAATTTGCTTCCTATGTGATGAAACAAAAATAAAAAAGACATGACAATTTCTTGATAGAAATGTCATGAGACACTATGTTTATTTTGCTTCATCATCCTTATCTTCTTCTAGCGTAGCCTACTTGTCTCGAAACTCTTGGAACTTCCAGATTATGCCTTTCATCTTGTTTTCATCTGGAGCACTTAAATAATCACTTAAGACCTCACAATTTTCCTGAGTATCACTTGCATTACCAGGAAGTTCCTTCAACTTTTTGTTGATCTTCCTTAGTAATTCCAAAACATTTTCGATTCTTATGAAAACGTTGATGTTCGATAGATCAAAGATAGTAGTTGGTTCATGCTGACTTAATTCCTAAATTTGCTTGTAGAAATCATTAGCAGGTAGAATCTCTGATATTTTTCCCAACACCTTGGTGAAGATCCTAGACAAATTCTCTTCTATGTCATTGCTGGCATCAACCAACTAATCTCTAGATTCCCTCAACTTGATGTAAGCTTCAATGAGAATCTTTATCCTGAATCAGATGGCTTTGGCAAGCTATAAATTATTATCCCCATGTGGAATGATTCCTTCTTCCATTAAGATCTGGGATGGAACCTATTTTAATGCATTGAGGGATTCCAAATTTAATTCAAGGTTCCCAACTTCCTATGAAAACTCATCATCCATTTTGTCACCATCCTTCTTTATTTCCTCCAAGGATTTATATAATTCTATCGTGTCATCTATAACCTCTATTCCTTGTAGGAGTAGTCTCTTTATCCATTCTTCAACCATTCTCCCCTTCTCATTGATCTTTTTAATCATATGCACTGATGAGAAATCGAACCTGATAGACATAGGGGTAGAAGATGACGGTGTTAACTGCAAAGGCTTTGAAAGCTTGAGTAGTACCTTTGTCAACTGTTCAAATTTATCCTTTAGCTCATCTCTGCTTACCTTTGTTTCTTTCAGATTTTTGCAAACCACATTCATGACATCTTTTACATCCTGTTGTGCTCCTTCAGTTTTCACTTTTCCTAGATAAACCCTTGTAATATGATAATCCTTCACTATTATATCCTCCTTTTTTTTGTCAGTCATGGGAGTGGTAATCTCTGCAAAGTTATGCCTTGAGGCATCCACTGAAACTCTTGAAACTATTTTGGGTTTCTTGGCGGATTTGGAAGGAGAAGCCTTGAGTGAACTGAAATCTAAGGCTGTTCAGGAAACTACCACCTTCCTCTTCCTTGGAGTCTATTCGACCAATCATTGAGGTACAACAAAAGAATTTTCTCCTATTAGAGGTGTTATGGTTATATCTGTGATTGACAAAGATTTTTTTACAGAGTTGTGATGATTGCAAGTGTAGTGATTGTGGGAATAGATTCAGGGAATGAAGGTGCGAAAGGAGGAGGCATTTCTATGGCCATCTTAGGTCTAGTAGAGAGAGGTCAGAGGTTAGAGAAAATTTTGGCCATGGTTGATGAGAGTGGCATAGAAATATGAGATGAGGAAGATTGTGAGAGAGGAGGTAAGGACTCTAAAGTCAAATCTTGAGAGACAAGATAGAGACTTACTTCTGATGAGCAATCATCGAAATAAGAGGTTGACCAATATCTTCTTCTGAAAGGAGTTTTACATGTTCTAGTGGAGCAGGAGGTGAATCCAAAATCTCAACTTTTTGTGTTGGAGTAGCAGATGATTAGGCCCCTTGCTTTTCTCCTTTCATGACAAACTTAAACTTTATTTGCCTCTTGTTAGGATTTTATCCTTTTCCTTTTCTCCCATGGAGGGTCCCGCTTCTAAAGTAGTTATTTTTGAAAAACTATTTTCCTTATAATTCATTCCCCAAGAAATGAGCCATGTCTTAGTGTGGACAAGAGTCTGAGCATCTCTTTCGGTGATAGAAGCCTTTCCAGCAATAGACCAATCAATGGTTGGGAATCTAAGTTGGTCTCCATCTGACTATTCCTACCTAGGTTCTAGAACACTTTCATTTTTCTGTGGTACCTTTAGGGATATCAAACAGATCTAACATCTTAATTTCTTCAAGTGCCAGTCTACTATTATCTTTTCTTCGGATGGCAACTTCATCACGAAGATCAACCTAGATATCTTCCACAATGGGTACATGTAGAAATAAGGTTCTATAAGTCTTGAGGACTCCATGGATGTCAAATCCTTCTCTCATCTTCATGTGCTTATTAAATTTATCCTTAATTTTGTGCACCACGTTCTTGGCCTTGACCATGGTGGAACATGTATACCTTCCATTCGAAATGGGGAAGGAGACATCAAATTTGTGTCTGCTTTGTTGGAATTTGTGAAAATCCAAGAATTGTCTGACCAACTCCATGAGGATCAGTTTGTCACCGGGGAACCTGGGTAGATGGAAAGGAGTATCGTGGAACCTTAACACCTGAAGATAGGTAAACTTATTTAATTGAAAGAATATGCAGCCCCATTTTGACACTTTTTTCCATGCTTCATCAGAAACCCTTCTCTTTCTCAGGTCAGGATCTAGTCTAAAAATATTTTCATAGAAGAGGGCGTCATTCACTCTTCTAAATCGGTCTTTAGAATCTTTTATTGTCAGCTGCAGGAAGTAATGATATATGTGTTCCGTTGCTTAGTTTCCCTTTGCATCCAAACCTGGATAGTTTCTCATGCCCGTTACCACATAAGTGACATATGACATCATGTAGAACTTACCAGTAGACAAGACCGTTTTCATTTTAGAGTCTATCTCATTACTTATCAGGCTTCCCCTGTCAATCCCTTGGTCATTTTTCTTTATGATGACCATGAACTGGTACATCCACCCTTGGAATTCTTTTGAATCTAGGAGTCCAAACAACCAGCTCAGAAGGGTGATTATATTGCTGACTTCAAGAATAAAGTCACTTCTAGGGACCAACTTAGAAAACCTAGAAACAACTGGCCTAGACTTGATCAAGAAATTTTTATTCACATGCTTGATGTAGTCTTCTTGATCTTTGTCCCAGGCCTTCTGTTCTTATTTAAGGTCTAAATCAACATATTCCATGAATTGGGGAAATTTTAGGAGTTGGTCATAATAATCTCTGTCTAACTTCACTATTGACTCCCTTGTTTTATTTATTACTAAGCGGGAGGTTGAGTCATAGTGAGAAGTGCAAGCTAGGATGAATTCAGGGCATTGGGATGATACTGGAAATCCTGCTACGAGAGGAAGACCACTACCGAATATTGACTTTGTCCATGTATTCTGAGAAGAATCTACAATTATTTTCCATACGTCTTCCATATCTATATTGTTGAGCTTTGTGTCCCCGATGTGATAGTTGCAACTTACGTAAGAAGAGGGCTCCATCTTTTGATACTCATAATTCATCTTCCTTGACTTATCTGACTTGTCTTGAGATGGGCCAGGGTCCGACATGAGGAGTCTAGAAGGAGAAAAACCTTGTGATTTCTGGTTGAGCAATCAGGCTTGAAAGCTTGCTGGACAACTCCACAAACCTGCCATACTATTCAGATTTTAAGACTTGTAAAACACTTTGTGAAACCTGAATCATTGAAGTGTATGTTGGAAGCTAGGTCATGTCAAACACCAAGAAAAATCTGAAACAGTAGCAGAGTTTGGAGGATGTGAGACACACGGAAAAACTTGATACACTGCGAAATGTATGTCAGAAGTTAGAATGTTTCAAACACCAAGAAAATTCTGACACACTGGTGGAATTTGATAGATGTCAGACACTTGGAAAAACCTGAAACAAAGGTGGAACTTATATGATGTCAGAAACCCTATAAAACCTGAAACAAATGCAATTGGATTTCTACAATGTCAGGACATGAAAAATTCTCTCCATGTTGCTAGTTAGGAATTTTTTAACCCTTTTGAAAACTATAAGGTATCATCTATGGGAAAATAAAAAAATACCCTTAGGGTGAATTCCAAACAAGAGGTTATATGGTAATGTAATAAAAATAAAGAAAATAACCGAAAACCCTAAACCAAGAAGGAAGAGAAAAGAAATGGAAACTCCATTATGAACACCTCAAAAAATAACCCAAAAAGCATAAATGCATAAATTGGAGAGAAATACATTTAATAAACTCAAAAAATAATTGAAGATGGATCACAAAATTGACTAAGAAGCTCAATCAGGTTTGGAGGAGGAAGAAGCATGCATAGAGATCCAACGCATCAAAATCATACAAAGTAACAAATGATGTGGAAAATCACCTATTTATAAAACCCTAACATTTATTACACAGCTTGACACGTGTGCCAACTACTAGACAACTGGGCATTAATGACATGTCATCATGATTGAAGCTTCTGAAAACCTGACATAAAGGAGTTGGTTTAATTTGGGATTCAGGGAACATGAAGCATGAAGCATGAGATGTCGCAATGCCTCTAAGTCCCGAAACTCTGACACAAAGGTGACGATCGGGTTTTGGGTTTCGGGAAACACATGACATGAAACATGCATTAGATAATGCATGTTCCGATGCTCGGGGGTTCTGAAAACCTGACACACTGTCAAGACCATTGGTTTTCAGATTTCAGGGAACATGGGACATGTAACATTCAAGAAACATGCATTCATGCCATGGAAATCTGAAAACCTAAAAATCTCCTTCAAAGGGGAATTTTGAAGAGATTTGTAAAAAAAATTCTATGGTCATCTCATTTTTAGCTAGAATCACTAAAATGAGATAACAAATATTAAAAAGACAAACTGAGGGGACAAAAAAGCACACCACAACTAGATTTCCATAGTACTGCAAATACAAGGTTAGGGTTATAATTGGGTTTCTTTAATTCTTTGTTTGAGAATCTTATTCATATTATTCATTACAGTTTAAATTACATTTCATTTTTACAATCATTAAGTAGTTATAGTAGATCACTTCTTTCCACAAAATATTTCTTAGGATA
Source organism: Taxus chinensis (assembly GCA_019776745.2). Lineage (NCBI taxonomy): Eukaryota > Viridiplantae > Streptophyta > Pinopsida > Cupressales > Taxaceae > Taxus > Taxus chinensis. The sequence continues at coordinate 257,535,737 of CM034150.1, forward strand.
GATATCCTTTTATGCCTATATTTGTCTATTTACAAAGATATTATTCTAGAAGAAAGCTTCTCTAATTAATTTAGAAATCAATTGAAGCATTGTTTAATTTAGAATATCCTCCATAAATGTTTTCTTTACTTTTTTCAGGGAAGTTACAGGGGAAGAAAAGCTTCTCTGAGAAGCTCTGATTTCTTCCCATGCCTCTGTGGCAAAGAAAAAGATTTAATTATGGAGGATTTAATTGATTAGTATAGATTTAGTTATACCATTTCATAGGTAAATAAATACATCCGATTGTTAATCTGTGTGAATTTATTTATTAGTTTAGAATCTTTTCATTTCTTTGTTTCTTCTAAATTCCAAAAAAGCACAACAAGATTTCCTTTTGTTAGATTAGTTGCTTTGTATTGTTTATCTCCATTACATTCAAAAACAAAAAAACATAGTGTAGAATTTTCTTTTTTAGATTACATTGTTATTTACCTTGGTTAGATTAAAACATTTTGAATGTATACATGACCATAAATGAGCCACGACAAGAGAAAACATACACTAGTGATCTATTGGTCCCACAACCGAACGGGCCTGAACTAATTACGGACATAGATACGAAACTCCATATGCTTGTCCTCAGAACACCAATACGATATGCTGAGAAAATTGAACAATTAAACGTTTTGAAAATCACGGTTGACAAAGCCTACAAATATTAGACTGTACCTGGCAATAGAGTTTAAACAAGTATGACCATAAAAGGATAACAATTACCAAGATTTTATGATTTTGATCCATGAGTTCCTCAACTACAAGAACCCAAAGACCAGTTAGACCTTGACACAAGATTGCACTCATTATTATTTAGTTTGTACCAACTTCCACCAGACATCATTAAACAACTGAATGTAATGAATGAAGAAGCTCACCAAGCCCTCACATTTTGAAGCACTCTAGCTAACCGACCATAGAGCCAATGGAACCACGCCTCTCTCTCACTCATTATATTACCTTGTCTGGAAATTTTTATGAGGCACCTATTGGTTTTCCACGTATCCAACAACCATTGGAATTAATTTCTGTGGAGCTTGATATTTATTAGAGTCTTCGTGTGGCCATCCTTTTTGATCCATCCATTATACCCACTCAAGTTAGAAGGGCCTTCTTTTCCCTTAACGAGTAGATCCTGATATTATGTGTTAAGGAAATTGTTTTGATATGATAGCTTGTTTATCCCATTCCTACATATTTTCATCTACATACCACATATTTGATATATTTCACTATAAATATCCATCCACATCTTCCACATTGGTTGTCATGGCATGACCTTGGGAGGTTGAGTGTGATTGAAGGTCACATTTCAATTTTCATCTGTACAGAAACCATTAACATCAATATCAACATAGAGGAATAACCTAATATTGTCAAGTTAGGAGCTTCTGTAATCCAAAATAACAAAAAAATTAACTATGTTCCTCAGAGAATTTTTTGATGTGTTTAATTAGTCCTATGTGGCCATGTCAGGTTTATATCATTCTTTGGTTATGCATAATCTATTTTTTCATGAATCTACTAATCTAATTTAAAAAAAGAAGTGTAAAAAGAATCCACATGTCTAGACATAAAATGTATGAACTTGGGTACATTTATAGGTCCTAAACTATACTAATGTATACATGATTCCAAAGAAAGAAAACTAGTGGTTAACAACTCTGTTTAGCCTATCTATGTTTTATCTCTTTCACTTTATTGGCTTTACACATCTTACATCTATGTTAGCACTTCACTGATTTATCTTTTATGTCCTTGGAAATTAGTTCCCTGTTGGTGAAATAATTTTCAACTAGGAAAAATTAGTTAATTTTCACCAATGCTCTAACACTAAGTCCCTCCTACTTGAAAAGGGGGAGGATCCCTTTATTGTATGCAAATAAAAAAAACTTTGTGGTTTTCCAATAGTCTGGGGATCCAAAAATCACACTCCACTGCACCTGTGGGGAATTCTTACTCATGCAAGGGAAGAATTTTCAAGGTATGTGATATTATGGGAGTGAGATATTAAGAGAGAGGCTTAATATTGAAAATAGGACAAATCATATTCTTACAATTATTAACTAGAGATTATCAACACACATTTATAAGGAAAAGAAACTTCACTAATTATGACAAGACAAAATGAACCATGAACATAAAATCTCATTCATTCATCAAAATATTTTACACTCTTCTTGGTCATACAAGATTGACATGTTCACAAAGCTGCAAAATGAGAGAGAGAGAGAGAGAGAGAGAGAGAGAGAGGAAACATATGGAAATGAAAATAGAAGAAGTGTTATCTTTTCTTGTTCTTTGTAGCTATCTACTCATGAACTCACAAAATTGACAACCCCTTGAAATGAGGAAGTCATTACAATATATAGTTTTTCAAAATGACTCTTCACCTACCCCCCACATGAATTTTCACTAACCTTTACAATATGTGACCTTTCGTATTCCTAGGAAAGAAATTGAGTCCCTTTTTATTAATTGGAGGAAACTCATTACAAATTACAACTATAGATCACATTTTAATGAATAAGACAAAAAATGAAAAGTAAACCCCCCAACGAAGAATTAGAACATGAAAGAAGAGAGGAAAGGGATGGGGAAGAGAGAGAAAAGATGAGATAGCTACTCAAATGAGGATGATGCACTTGTCGATGGAGATTCACTTTCTGATGGACTTTTTGAGAGTGCATCTAGGAAGATCTCGATCCCTTTGAACTCCTTACTGTATTAATCCACTGGGTACACCGCCTTCTCATTCTGAGGAATGTGTATAAAACTCAAAGATTGAGATAATATCTGAGAGCAACATTGATATTTTTCATTTCATGAACCATGTCCTGATGCTCCTTCTCGGTGTTGGATATAACATCCCTTATCTCAGAAAGAGACTCTAGTGTGTCTTCATTGAAATAAAATAGATCTCCAACCTCCTTCTTGACAAGTTCTTCAAATGGTTTAAGTAGATCATCCACTGAAGTGTTTTCATCCACCACGGGTACTCCAAGTTTTTGTACCTCAACATTGACATATTTTTACATCTTTGAATTATGTTCCTCATACAGATTCCAATTCATTAAGACCATGGTTTATCATCTCATACCGAGAAACAAGAGTTATAGGCCAAAACTTGAGACAAGTCTTTAGATGCGGAATTGAATACCTTTCTACTCACTAGTATGGAAGAGTTGACTTTGCCCATTTCCACCACCAGTGGAAACACCTAGTCCCAATGTTCCTTCTCTTTTTCAATTTCATCTCTTGTCATCTTACCTTTTTGGCAGTTGCATTCATGTACTCAAACAATGAGAGAACCTCAAGGAAATAAGCATGTCTTACCTTTCTCCATAATCTTGTTCACACACTTATCATTTTCCCTGCCCTGCATTGTGAAGCCTTGAGTTTTTCTGATGGATTCTAGATCGAAGCTACTAATGGGAGTAACTTCCTCAGCTGAAAGAGATGGAATGGAATTTGGATCCATGAAGGTTTGCACATACGAGGTGAGGGTTCTTACATGGCCTTCCAGTTGTTCGATTTTCTCTTTATACTCCTTATTTCTCACAAGAAGGTAGTGGATGATTCCTTAAACATGTGAGCATCTCCCTCATGCATTTATAGTCCTAAAGGAATGGTGCTTGTTTGTAGTTGGATGGAGTCATCTCACCAATAGGATTGATTACCTTTAGTTGGACAACCTCCATGTACTGATTTCTTGAAACTCCACTAAAGAAATGGGAAGTAACTTGAGATAAATTTCCTTTCTTCATTTTCACCATCCTAGATATGGCTTGAAAATATGGAACCACCACTTTTTGAACCATGTGGGCCTCTCCTCTAATCATATCTTGCACCCATAGGAATATCTCATTTGTTTTCGGCTCAACATTGGGCATGATTTTTTTTTCTGACTTTGAGTTTATGACTACACATCTTTCACTAGTGGAGCTGGTGCAACTGTAGATGAGGAGAAACTTTGAGACTATTGAGGGATTGATGGATGATATGGATCAATTTTCTCTATGTTCCAAAAATTTTATAGGATCTTGTGTTTCTCTTTCATTTTTTGTCAGTCTCTTGTAGTGTGGATTTCAAATTCCATTGAGTTCCTTTTTGAGTGCTCTCTTGAGTGAGAAGAGCTTGAAGTTTTCTTAGTTTCTTTTGAAGAGGAAAGGTGGGATGTTTGTATTTTGAGAGTTGGGAAACCTCCTAATTCGATGAGGGAATATTTCTTATTTTTGAACCATTCCCTTGACCTCTGCATTACTACTTTGATTCACTCAAATATGTTCCCTATTTCACGAATGATCCAAGAGACTTGTGGGAGGGGTGAGGCATTTCACAACTTGATACTCAGAATCATAAATTTCAGTACCATCATCTTTAATCCCATCCTTGTACCAATCAAACTTGAATTTTCTCATCTTCCCAACTATCATTCTCATATGATCATGTTCCCTGACTTCAAAATCATCTGCAAAATTCACCCAATAATCCTCTACTTGTGGAACATGGTGCAAATCAGGAAGGTGGAATGTTTTTCAAGTTACTCTGAATGTTGAATTCTAAAACCTTGGTGTGTATGAGTAGAGGTTCAAAGGATTGAAGGTGGCTTCCAAGTTTTTGGCATCATTAACATTCTTACAGGAGAAGATCTTGAGGAAGATAAGGAATGAAAACACTTTTCTTCTTTCGATTCTTAAGCTTACCATTGATGTGAACAAGATTCCTACACAACTCAAACATCATGATCTTGTCATTGAGATACCTTGGAAGCTTACATGGATAAATATCAAACCTAAACACTCTGATGTATGAAAAAATTGATAAATATGTGAAGAAATACCCATAACTCTTTATCAAAGTAGTATCTTGTGAAGACAAACCTTGATTCAGGATTTCCCTCCAATAACTAGATGAAAAACATAGTGAAAGCATTGTTCACTCTTAAAAATGGTCGGTTTCTCTCTTTCAGGGTCAATTGTGGAACTTCTCATAGGTGGGGACCTTCTGAGAAATATTTTGAGTTAGGTTCAGTCCTCTGAACGGTCTTGTGCTCACCAGAGCGTAGACCAAGTAGGATGTCATTGAAAACTTCTTTATAACTGGAAACTAAAGAATTTGTTTTTGGATGTTATCACTAATTATCTAGCCCCAATCAATCATATACTTACCCTCAATGACAATAATAATGAACTATGTCATCCAATCCTACAAATCCCTCGTAGCTTCTTCTTTCATCACCCTGGTTAGTAGGGTGATTGCATCTAAAAATCCTTCATGGAATTCACTTAGAGATAGAGATTTTGGCATGTGATGGATTTCTTCCCTATTTCAACCATGAACCCAATGCAAGGCCTTGATGATATGATTATATTTTGGACCATTCACATGATGCAAATTCTTTTGTGATGATCACCATGTTGTTCCATGTCACAATCTGCATACTATTGAGAAATTCCTTTAGGAGTGAGCACCACCAAAATTGAATTATCATCTGCCCTTATGATTCTTGTCTCCAACTCATAGTGATGAGCACATGTTCCAGTACCAACTCCATGAGCTTTAAACCAGATACAGGATGACCACCCACAACATACAATCCACTTGTGAACACATTGTCCTCCACTAGTTCTCTAGGACCATCGAGCATTTGATTCTTGAGATCTTCCAAGTCCATATGAGTAACATCACTATCACCCACACTAGGTATTCTGATACCAGGGAAACAGGATTAAGACCAGAAAATTTGAACTTCATATTTGCAAAAATCAACAAGATGGGTAAAAATGAAGATGACACCTTTTTGCAACTAAATCGAACACTTTCTATTTTTAGCAGTTAGAGTTCATGAGTTGTTATTTTGGGAAAAAGTATTTTTTTTACATGAATTCACTTTTTTGAAACCCTTAACATATTAGTAATACATTCACTAATGTTTCTTAGAGATTTTCTGATAGTTTCTGTTTTTGGAATGTTGCTTTTTTGCTTTTTTATTTTTTTCCTTTTTTCTACTTTTTTGGAAAAAAATTGTCGAGTTTGTCATCTTCATTATTCTCTGAGTGCACTGATCTGAAAGGAATTTATTTTTTAGATAATTTGATATTTTTAGTAAGTGAGGGTACCACATAAGTACTATTTTTTTAGATAGCACTTATCCACCTCAAATTTCAATGAAATTTCTTTCACTAGATTTGGCTTGCTTACGGGACTCCGTGCTCCAAATTTCACCTCGATCCGCCCTCTGGAATGCTTGGAAAATGAAAAAGCATCATCTAAGGAATGATAATAGGGGTTTCTTCCATTAAAAAATTAGTGCATCATATTTTTTTTTGTTATGATCTTCTTATAGGCACCTGGGATGAGGAATAACTGAGAAAATTTTAAGGGAAAAACGGATTACAGGTTTGGAAGATATGAATTTTTCTTATTTTGGTACATATGGCAGCCCTTGGAGAAATTTTGGAAAAGTTTTAGATAATTTGTAGGTTTTTGGATGTATTTTCTCATAAATAATGGATTTCTTGGTGAAAAAAATGAGGTGGGTAGGAGTTATTTCAAGTTTTTAAAACTTCTGGCAGTGCTTTTGGTGAATGAGGTAGAAGCAAGTAGAAACTAGGTAAAGCAGTTAGATTATTTTTTAGGTTTTTAAAATCCTTGGTATGGGGCAAAATTTATTTGTCCCCTTTGGACAAGAATAAGAGGGATAGAAAAAATTCCACCCTAATGTGGGCTTGACAAGTGCCATTATTTGATTGCATGATGAGGGAAGGGGGAAAAACTATCACTTAGCACCGGAGGGCCAAAACTGGGTCACATGAGGAATCATGGTAGGGGATGGAGTGGGGAAAATTTTATTGTCCCCTCTATCCCCTAGGGATAGGGATATGAGGGATAGAAAAATGCACCCTCATGTGGTGATGACAAGTGGCGAGGTCTGATTCAGAGCGGGGGAAGCGAGAAATGGCTTAGTTAAGCACTACAGAGCTTATTTTTGGTCACATGAAAATCCAAAGACATGGGAAGAGTGGGCTGTATTTTATTTTTCCATTTGTCCTCTTAGGATAGGATAAGAGGGAATAGAAAAATGTCCCCTACTCTGGTGATGACAAGTAGCACAACTTCATTACACGACAAGAGGGGCTAGAGATGAAGGTAAAAGGGCTGCGGAGTGCTTAACAAGGCCATATGTGAAGAACTTAGAGGGAAAATATGGTGTGAGGAACATTTTATTTACCCTCTATCCCCTAGGGAAAGGGATAAGAGGGACAAAAAAATTCACCTCAACCTGGAGGTGACATGTGTCCTCTTATGAAAATTGGCTAAGTATGAGAGATGTACCTTCTAGAGAGAGAGACTTGTTGATGAAGTTATCGAAGCTTAAAGAAGACTTTTTTTATAAAACCTTATATGATTTTTACTCCCATGATATCCTTCCAAATACAATGGTATGGGTTTAAACTTCCAATTCTTCTTATAAATCCCCTTAAATTTGTCCTTTTTCTCTCAGGACAACAGGGTGTGTCTGTTGAAACTGAGTTGAGAATCATGAGTCTTGTGAAAGATGTTAAAGTTCCATCATGTAGATAATTGAATTCAATATTTACAATGACTTAATTTTTTATTTCCAAATCACTATAGAACTCTTGGAATCCTCGATTGAAGCTCAGGTACCATTTTTAACTACAAGCTCCTTAACCCTACAAAACACACTTTCATTGTTATTGTCCCTAAACCTCAAGAACTTCCCTAAATATTCCTAAATCAGTTCCATCACTATCCAAAATTTTCAAAAACACTCCTGATGATTTTTGGCTTTCCGATCTGTCCCGAAGGATGCACGCTTGTCTAGAAAAGGCTAAAAATAGCTTTGTTAGGTTTATAAGAGATTACACAATTGAAAGCACTTTACTAAAAGGACTAAAAGACCTTATCGCAATGTTTCAAACACTTAAGAAGGTTTGAACAACAAATGTTGATCCAGAGACTTGACAGGATTATTGTACTTCATGACATAAAGGTCAGAGTTTGATCCAACACAGAGGTGTTTAGGAGGGTTTTCAAGAAAAAATTCCAACACTAGGGTTAACTTGTCGTGTTTCAGAGTTTGATTTTTCCCTTGCAAAAACACATGACACAACATAGTTGGCTCTCACTTGGGGACTTGTTGTGGATTGAACGTAGTGAGGATATGATCTAGAATAATGAGTACTCTATAATCACATGATATTAGCCACATAGGGATTAGTGCCTTATCCATTGGGCTATGCAGAGTCTTATTACAAGTAATAGATAGGGATGAACAAATGCACACATACAAATCAAAAGGAAACACACAATAGTGGAAAAGGAAAACACAAAAAACCTAAATTCACCTATGGTACATGTAGGGGACAACCCACTTTCAGTTTTTATATAATTTCATTATTTCCCACTGCGAGGAAATTCCAAATAGGTGTCATACAAATATGAGAGATAGAAAGCATTTTCTCTACAAGCTTCACGAATCTGGAATGGTCCTAGCCACAAAGAGTAAAAATTTTTATGAGTACCTTTTAGATCTCTCCTTTTATCCCACAATAAGACAAGATCATCAATTTTGTAATCTCTTGCCTTAGCCTTTTTGTCAAAAATATTCTTCACTTTCAACTGATGTTCCTTGATTATATCAACCACCTTCAAATTGTCTTCACTAAGCTTCTCAAGATACAAAATTATCTTATCCATAGAATCATGGAATTATCCATCTTCAACTTCCCTAACTAATTGGAGAGTGACAATTCGACTATGATAGGAATCTTAGCATTGATTCCATAGAGAAATTAGAATGGTGACATACCAATTACATTTTTTTGAGTGATCTTGTCTGCCCATAATGCATCATAAAGCTTCGTATGACAATTCCTCTGATTTTGATCCACTACCTTATGGACAATGGTTACAATATTCTTGTTTCCATATTTGACTTGACCATTCCCTTGCGGCTAATAGTCTGATGCATGTGAAAGTGAGATTCCATATCTATAACAAAACTCGTTCAAATCCATTGATGAAAAGTATGTTGCATTATCAACTACCACCTTCTGAGGAATTCCAAAACAAATGATGATGTTCTCTTTGATGAAGTTACATATTGTTTCAGTGTTAGCTTGTTTGATCAAGATGGAATCCACCCATTTGGTGAAGTATTTGGTGGCTTTGAGTATGTAGGCATGACCTACACTCAAGTGAGGATTGAGAACACCAATGAAATCTAGACCCCACTTTTGGAATGGTTCCTCAATGACCACTGATCGAAGAGGGAGTGTAGTAAGTTGTGGTCTTCCTATAAATTGTTGACAAGGCTCGCACTTGGAAACCCATTGTTGAGCATCTATGAATAATTTAGGATAATAATACCTACCATGGAGGATCTTGTGAGTAGTCACCATCGTAGAGAAATGCCAACCACAAGCTTTATCATGAGAAGCTTTTAGTAACTTTTCTTGTTTCTCTTTATCAACACACATTAGGAAACATCTGTCAAGTCCTCTCTTATATAACACATTATTCCAGATGACATACTTAATTGATTTCAACTTGAGATTCCTTTTTTGCTTGTAGTCAAGATGTGTCAGGAACTCACCATAAGTGATAAAGTATGTAATATCAGAATACCACTCATTGGTGGTGTTTACAAAAAGAACTTGGGGTAAGTCCTTACTTACACATCCATAGCATTGACACTCCTTTTCTTCATTATGAGTCATGAGAGACTCATCTTCCACCATTAACTTGCATAATCCCATTTCCATGAACTAGATTTGAAGGTCATATATCCAAGTCATACTCCTGGATCTTGGCCACCCAATTACCTCTTTTATCTCATGGATCTTGCTGAGTCAGAATTGATTTTATTTCCGACCCCGGAACCATCACCACAATGTGGGAGTTGAGGATGTAGAATCTAAAATTCTTCACTTATTTGACCATGGCATAAGCATGCTTCTCCATTTGATTGTATTTCAAATTGTGATATTTCAGTGGGTAACTCATAAAGGCAATCAGTGCTTCAATACCTTCTTTATTCTTCTGAACTAAGATGGCCAAAAGAGTATGTTCCAAAGCATATCAGTAAAAAATGAAATATTTGTCAAAGTTAGGGAATACAAGAGTAGGAGCCTTAGTAATTTCTTCCTTAATTGCATCAAATGCATCCTTTCCTTCCTTATTCCACCTGAAACTTGCTTGAGGCTTCATCAGGCTTTTGATGTGCTTCAGAAAAATTTGGAACAAAGCGATGGAGAAATTTTACCTTTGCCAAAGAAAGAATGGACTCCTCTCTTTCTCGTGGGAAATGAGAGTGTTTGAATTTCCTTTATCCTCTTGGGATCAATTTTGGCAAATTCCTTGTTCACGATGTATCCAAGGAGTTTCCCTTAAATAACACCAAAGATTCACTTTTTAGGGTTTAAAGAAATCTCATGTTATCAGCATCTAATCAGCACTTGTTCCAGATGTTTCAAGTGATCTCGTCACCTCTTGGAGAATACTATGAGGTCATCAAGATATATGAAAATGTATTTATTGAGGTCTTTGAAGGTAAGATCCATTGCCCATTGAAAATTTCCTCCAGCATTGATAATTGAAAATGACATTCTGCTATAGGAAAAAGTGCCCCATGGAGTTGTGAAAGTAGTTTTGTGTCTATCTTCTTTCACTACCTCAATTTGGTTATATCCAGAGAATCCATCAAGCAATGAAATCATCTCAGATCCTATAACTACCTATAGGATGTGGTCCATGATAGGCAATTAGTAGTTGTCTTTTAATGAAGCCTAGTTCAAATTTTGAAAATCAACACAAATCCTTATTTTGCCATTCTTCTTCCACACTGGAACAATATTGGCCACCCACATGGAGTGGTGAATAGGGAAAATGATTCTTGCATTCATAATTTTCAAAACCTATTCTTTCATTGTGTCAACAATCTTAGGGTTATACGGTCGTTACTTTTGCCTGAAATGCTTAGCTTCAGGATTGAGTGGTATGGAGTGATGCATCTCTTTCAGTTTTAAAGACTTGAGTTCATCATATGAATAGGCCAAGATGTCATAATATCTTCTCAAAAATGAGGTGAAGCTCCTTTTCTCTTCTGGTGAACAACACTTTCCAATATTTACCATTCTCTGCTATTCTAGGGTACCAATGTTCTCCTTCTCACACTCAGTAGTGTATCGAGGATTCTTTTAATTTTTTCTTTATAAACATTTCATGCTTATCAGACAAGTCTTCAAGAGACATAAGACCTTTTGGAATATTATTTCCCTTTAGTATGATGACCCCTTCTGAGTCAACTCCATCTATATCTCCTTTTATCTTCATCTACAATAAACTCTCGATTCGGAGCATCACTTCCTTCATAGAAGAGATTCTTAAAGTTTTCTCTTTGCTCTAAGAAAGAGATAAGATGGTTATTTTCATTGAACACCTATCAACGATTGACATTATTCAACACACTCATCCTGAATACCATCTCAACAACCACTTTTTCCTTGTTGAAGGATGGGTGTGGGGTCATTAGAGAAGCTGAGATTGCAAGAGAATCAAATTTCTCATTTTTCTCGTGGGGAATAGCTTGAATAGAGAAAGCATCAAAAGACTCGATGCAATCCCATACCTTATTCCTATAATGCTTGAGCCTTGGGTTCTTGACTTGATATTGGTCTATAACCTATTTGAAAATCACTTCAGCATCGCTAAGACATTTTTAACTTCTTGATACCCATAGATTTAACTACGTCAATCTCTATAAGAAGGGCTTCATACTTCCGCAGTATTATTGGTGTTTTTAAATTACAATTTATAAGGCAAACAGGAAGCAACTCACGCTAGAAGGAGAAGTTAGAAAAACACCTGATCCATGGAACTGACACTGGAATGACTTCTGTCGAACTCCATTTTCCATAACTGATTTTCTTCATCTTCCATGAGAAAATGTAGGTTATCATCTTTTTCCAGAAGTCAAGAAGTAGTTACCAAGTCCACTGTCTTGAAACCATATATTAGCCTTCAAATGCTCTATGATTTTTGTACATTGTACTTCATCTTTCTCATGGGAGCCAAATTCTTCATCTCAGCTTTCACTAGAATGGTTGACGAGGACCAAACCATCTAGATATCACCTCCTAAGTCTCTACAGAAGCTTCTGCTTAACAACATTCCAAAAGATGTATGGTATTTATGCTACCATAAGATGGCTCAGTAAAACTTTATTGTCCAAGAAGTCGAGTGAGAGCTATTTGTGCATCTTTAATCCATCCCTACTAGTAGATCTTCCTTAGACTTCATATAGTTGTAAGAGCAAGTAGCCCGTGTCAAGGTCAGCCCTAGAGAATTAGGAAACCTTCATTGGAATTACATTATCTGAAGCACCCAATTCTATTATACATTTATTAAATTGGTGGCCTTTGATCAAGAGAGAAAGGTAAAATGACTCCCAACTTTGTGAGTTTTGGATGCGCGTAGGGAAAACATATTTTTTGAAGGAGGTGTGGGTGGTGTTTAGCATTAGCCCTTTGGAAGTTGGAGGTTGCATCGTAAAGGGATTTGAACTACCAACCTTGATGTAGCTGACACACGTCTTTCAAATTTGCTCTGGATATGTTTGTAAGAATTCAGATTCTGAAATCTGAAACCTTAGACTTGTTCATATGCTCAATGATGTCAAATGGAGTAGGAAGTAGATGGGGTAGGATATTCTTGGGGCAGTAAGATGCTTTGGCAGGTCAAAGGAGGAACTGCCTTAGAATCTTGGGACAATTTTAATAAATGGGAATAGTTGGTTGGGAATACATTGGTTGATTTTGTATGAGTACATTTAGAACTTTTTGGAGGACTGGCCTTCGTCAGAAGTAATAATTGGATATTATGAGAAGTACTAGGGGACATAACTTGACACAGTAGATTGCTTCTTTCTCGCAATAAGGTCAATAGGCTTCTCCTTCGCGGACTCCATAGAAGGCAAAAGCGGAGATCCTATGTTAATTATCTTGTTTTGTAGAGTCACCACATGAGGATCCTCTTTCTTCTTCTTTTTTGTAGTATAGAGGAAGAAGCTCCCTTTTGAGACTGAGAGCTAGGTAAATACCACACACGAGAAACTTGGGAGCATATTTTTCATCATCATCATCATCTCCTAAAGAATACTCAATGAAATTGAATTATACCTCATATTCAACTTCTTCAATCTCAAGAACCTTTACATCCTCATTTTCTTCCTCCAGTTCTTCAATTTATTATTTTTCCTCCTTGGCATTGATATGTTGCATTTATTGGAGGTTCCTCAAGAGAAAGTCTATGGGGCAGCAAACCAATTCTTTTCTTATTTGGAAAGTTTCTCTTAGGAGCATCTCTATTTGTGGAAGCTTTAGCCAACTGCTTCTTGAGTGAGAGAACATCATTAGCTAGCTTCTGAACTAATGATTTTGTGGTACCTACATTTGATATTTGGCCTTTCTCCTATGTTCGAGCCTTTTTTAATCTTTCCTGACATGATCAAGTCATCTTCAACTTCAACAGCAAGCCTTTGTGCCTCATCCAAGTCAGTTGGTTGATTTCTTCTCAGCATGAAACTTACCTCAGGAAGCTGAAAATTTGTGAAGAATCTTAGCTTGTTGTCCTCCATAGGTCGGGTAGCTTCTGGGATTTTTTAAAGCATTCAATTGAATTCAGCAACAAACTCCCTCATGGGTTCATATGGATCCTTCCTAAGCTAAGACCATTGTGCGAGAAGGGAATGGGAATCCTCAGCAGGTTTAAACCTGGGTTTAAACTTGGTCTCCATATCATTATAGTTGGTTATAGACCTCATCGGAAGATGATAGAACCAGTCCATGTCCACATCTTGTAAATATTATAAAAATAGACAGATTGATACATCCTCATAGCCAACTCCTAGCACTCCACAAACAATGATGAAAGTTGTAACGTGGTCATTCAGATGTTGTTTCCCATTACTTTAGAACTTGGGAAAAAAAATTGTGACCCTCTAGAAAAATCATGTAAAGGCTGGTTGAGAGCTAATGGACCTATATTTTTCCCCCAGGGAAATAGTGCTTGTTGAGCCATTTTTAGTTCTTCTTTGGCTTATTCTTCTCCTTCTTTTATTTTTTAAAAACTTCATCAGCAACTTCTTCCCCAAATATTTCTTTTGGTTATTATTGTTCTCCTTCACTTGGAAGAGAAAATTTTAATGGTTCTTCTACTATTTCAACAATGGGGAAACCAGGATAAAAATCTGTAAGATATTCCCAATCATTTTTCCTCCTCATTTGATCAAGGGAGAGTCTAAAATTGGATTTTTGTTGATGTTCAAAGGTTGGATATGTGATGCCACTTTCCCAATTGGATATTATTTACCTCTTATCATCCAACTTACTATTTGGATGCATAACTTAAATCTAAATTTTATCAAGCTCTCCTCTGCTGATTTTGAGATTGTCATGTTCACAAAGCTGCAAATGAGAGAGAGAGGAAACATAAAATAGAATAAGTTTTTTCTTTTCTTGTTCTTTATAGCTATCTACTCTTAAACTCACAAATTTGACAACCCTTTAAAATGAGGAATTCATTACACTATATAGTTTTTAAAAATGACTCTTCACCTATTCACCACATGACATTTCACTTGACTTTTACAATTTGTGACTTTTCCTATTCCTAAGAAAGAAATTAAGTCCTATTTTTCTTAATTAGGGGAAACTTATTAAAATTTTCAACTATAGTCACATTTTAATGAATAAGACAAAAAATGAAAAGTAACCCCCCAATGAAGAATTAAAACATGAAAAAAGAGAGGAAAGGGGTGGGGAAGAGAGAAAGGAGAGGAGATAGTTACCTTGATGAGGATGATGTACTTGCCGATTGAGACTCACTTTCTAATGGACTTTTGGAGAGTGCCTCTAGGAAGATATTTATCCCTTTGAACTTCTTACTATATTGAGCTACTGCAGGTGCATCCTTTTTTATCCCGAGGAATGTGTACAAAGCTCAAAGACTTGAGCCAATTCTCAGAGATAGCATTGATATTCATGCATTTCATGAACCATGTCTAGTTTTCCTTCGTGGTGTTGGATATGAAAACTCTTATCTCAGCAAGATACTCTAGTGTGTCTTCATTAAAAAAAAATGGATCTCTATCCTCCTTCTTGACAAGATCTTCAAATGTATTCAGTAGATCATCCACTTAAGTGTTTTCATCAACCGCAGGTACTCCAAGTTTTTGTACTTCAGTATTGACATCATCTTCCATATTTGAAGTATGTTCCTCATACAATTCCAATTCATCAAGAGCATGGTTTAGCATCTCGTACCAAGCAACAAGAGTTTTATCCCAAACTTGAGACAAGTCTTCAAATGATGAATTGAATACCTTTCTTCTCACTAGTGTGGAAGAGTTGACTTTTCCCATCTCTGTCACCAATGGAAAAATTTGGTCCCAATGTTCCTACTCTTTTTCATTTTTTTCTCTTTTCATTCTTACCTTTGTGGTAGTTGCACTCATGTACTCAAACAATGATAGAATCTCATGAATCAATGTCTTACCTTTTTCTAGAATATTTCTCACCCACTTATCATTTTCCCTACCCTACATCATGAAGCCTTGAGTTTTTTCAGATGGATTCTAGAGCGAAGCTACTAATGGGAGTAAATTCTTTAGCATGGAAGAGAAAGAATGAAATTTGGATCCATGAAGGTTTGCACATACGATGTGAGGTTTCTTATATGGCTTTCTAGTTGTTCGATTTTCTCTTTATATTCCTCATTTCTCGCAAGAAGGTAGGTGGATGATTCATTGAACAAGTGGGAATCCCCTTCTTATATTACCGATATCAGAGGAATGGTGCTTGTTCCATATTCGGATAGATTCATCTCACCCTCAAGCTTGATCACCTTCGGTCGAACTACCTCCATGTACTAATTTCCTAAAACTCCACTAAAGAAGTGTGAAGCAGTTTGGGCCAACTTTCCTTTATTCATTTTCACCATTGTGGATATGGCTTGAAAATCTAGGATCGTCACTTGTTACTCCATATGAGCCTCTCCTCCAATCATATCTTTCACCCATGGAAACATCTCATTTGTTTTAGGATCAACATTGGACATGATATATGTTTCTGGTTTTGAATTAGATGACACATCTTGCACTGGTGGAGCTGGTGTAGCTATCGCATGAGGAAGATATACTTTGAGACTACTAAGAAATTGATGGATGAACTAGGTTAATTTCTCCCTATTCCAAAACATCAATAGCATCTTGTGTTTCTATTCTCTTTTTATGCAGTATCCTATAGTGTGGAGCCTTGGATTTCAACTTATTTCCTTTTTGAGTGCTCTCTTAAGTGAGCAAAGCTTGAAGTTTTCTTATTTTCTTTTAAAGTATGAAAGATGGGATGTTTGTCCTTTTGAGAGTTGATAAACCTCCTTGATGTTGATGAGGGAATCTTTCTTCTTTCATAACCATTCCCTCGATCTCCAAATTACTACTTCAGTTTGCTCATTTATGTCCCCTGATTCACGATATGATCCAAGACACTTATGGGAGGGGTGAGGCTTTAACAACTTGGTACTCATGGAATCATACATTTTAAGTGCCATCATATTTTATCCCATCCTCACACTAATCAAACTTGAATTTTCTCATGTATCCCAATTATCATTCTCTTATGATCAAGTTCCTTAATCTCAAAAGCATCTCCACAATTCACCAAATAATCCTCTACTTGTAGGAACATGGTGCAAATCAGGGGGGTGGAATGTTTCCTGGGGTTACTATAAATGTCAAATTCTGCTCTAGCAGTGTATGAGTAGAGATTCAGAGGTGTGAAGGTAGGTTCTAAGTTTGTGGCATCATTATAATTTTTACAGGATAATATCCCAAGGAAGATAGCGGAATGAAATACTTTTCTTCTTTCAATTTTTAATCTTACCATGGATGTGGACAAGCTATGCCTACACAACTCAAACATCACGATCTTGTCGTTGAGATACCTTGGTAGCTTACATGGATAGCAATATCAAACCCATGGACACCCTGTTGTATGAAATATTTTGAGAATTTTGTGAAGAAATACACCGTACCTCTTTGATCAAAAGTAGACAACTCGTGAAGATAACCTTGATTCAGAGATTTCACTCCAACAGTTTGATGAAAAACATAATGAAAGCATTGTTCGCTCTTGAAAAATGGTGATTGATCTCCTTTCATGGTCAATTTTGGATACTTCTCATAGGCAGTGTTGTCACCTTTCCCAAAAATTGTGTATTTTTCTCTCAGTTTTTGAAAATTTTTGGTCAGATGACTATCAGAACATGTCCTTGTGAATATCCATGAAGGAAGAGTCATTTTTAAACAATTAGTCATTTTTAAACAATTAGTCATTTTTTTGAGTTTTTTGAGACTTTTCCTTTGTTATGTGGAAATTTTGGGTTTTAATGTCCCTCGCGTCCTCAGGTTCTATTGGGCTCCCTATGTTCGTTGATTCCCCATTTTATCCAAAATGCATTGCTTTTCCATTCATTTATGGGTGTTTCATATTTTTGGAAAAATCATTGCGTCCCAATGTCTCGAGGGACCGTCTATGCAATTTTTTACCAAGTTATTTGATTATAGTGTATTGTAGACATTTTGACTCACCCTGTCCCGACATGCTCCCTAACCTCCATTTCCCTACAAGTCTTTTTTCCCATTTCTCATTCTCTATGGGTATTTCAGCTAATCACATCCTAGGTGTCCCATTGTCCTATGGGCCAATTGTGCACATTTTATTTGCCTTTTCCATGTACCATTTTCTTGGGTTAGTATAAAACATTAATTATCATATTAATTTCACCTCACCTACCTACTCAAATGGAATTTGTATAAATATCCATGGTAATCAATTATTTTTACCACACCATTTGCATTTACTACTTTTTTCCATTCCATTCTCTCACTCTCCACTATTTGTAGCCATAGACAAGTTCTTGTTCTAGTAATTTTAAAAATTTTAGGTGCACTCGAAGCTATGAACTGTCGAAAGAAAAATCTAGAGGAATAAATAAGTTCATTACTCATGTCATACAATTAAGATGAAATACAAAGGGCATGAGCATTTATCTTCTTTGGAGATAGTGAAGATCAACACCTTGACTTGGATGGTTTTTGGACTCAAATTGACTACCAAGACCCTACTCCTATTACTCAACTAGTTAAAGTGAGTGTAATTTCTCATGCAGGATTTTTTCCAATTTCATTTCAATGTGTTGATACCGTGCTAGCCTATGGTTCATGCTTTAAAATAGAGACAAAGAAAATAATTGACCCTCACAGATAGGTTTTGGCTCAATTGGATGCTAATCGTATTAGTACTACCCTTATGATTCCTTCCACTGAAAATTAAAAAACCCTCAACCAAGACCAAGATCAGTTGCTCTTTGATCAAGAAAGTGAGAAGTATAAGAGTATAGTGGCTATGTCTTGGCTTAAGAATCCAAAGAAAGGATCTTCAAGACTACCAAAAACTATGTTTTGGGTTGAATTTAAGGAAGAGTTGTCAGATGTCATCACTTTCCTTTCCAAAATAAAGGGGATTCCCACTACCAATAAGTTTCATTATTGGATGTGCCCTTACGTCAATATTATATGTGAAGGAAAACAAAGCTTGAATTGGGAAAAGATAATTTGTGATAGCCTCATGACCAATCTTGTAAATCTCCAAAGAACCAATACTTTTCATATGAAGTCTTACTTGATGTATTCTATTATTGCATACAGATAATGGTTGGGTTTCTCCTTTGTTGAAGATAAGAGAGATGCTCCTATTTATTAGTATTGTCCACAATTAACTTTGAAGATCAATTACATTCACCATGTATATTGTTATATTTCTAGAGGGTGACACTTCTCAGAGATTCTCATATGAAAAAAAACAATTGATTGATGTCTATGGTAGTCATTACACTCAATTTAGGAAATTCTCTTACATATAGTTGGATAGATTTGAGGGAACACCTTTAAAACTCCTAATGTATTGTAGTGACAAGATGGCCTGGGTTGAAATCTACAGGCAGTTGGCTAAGCTCCATAGAACTTGTAGGGATAAAATTATTGTAGGCATCCAATTCCCAATCACATTGGGTAACTACACTTGTAGGATTGCTTTAGATGCCCAAAATTTTGATGGGACAATTACTCCCTTACCTCTTCATTATTTCAAACCAAGGACTTGTTTTGATATCAAGGGTTTTATTGCCACCAATTTTAGAATGGGATTTAATCATCTTTTTGATATTGAAGACTACTGGTCTGATTGTTCTGATGGTTATGAAGCCTGGAGAAGATACTATGGTAGATTGTCCCTACAAAAAATTAAATATTTTGATGTGTACAAGGTTCCTAAAGGACTTCAAGATGATGATGAAGAAATTCAATCCCTTAAATATGAAATTTCCATTAAAAACACTCATATTGAAACCATTGATTAGTTTGAAAAAGAGAGAGATTATTTGAAGGAACTCATAAACCCTGTATTAGTAAGGACCAGACTCTGGTTTGACAAGAAAATGAAAATTTTTATAGTAGGAAAGTCCAGATCTTCTTCTCAATAAGGCTCCATCCCTCAAAAAAAAATTCCTATACTGAATCCTAAAGCACAAGAGCAATTTGTTCCATCTCAACCTAAACCTTTAACTATGGTGTACATAAAGAAAGTAAAAGCCAAGAAGTATGAGAGGATGGAGGAAGCCACCCAGGAGAGTGAGAAGTTATCCAAAGAAATTGGAAATAATGCCTAAGATTAAAATAGTTATAGACCTCTGGGATGATGACAGTGAGGAAAAAGAGCAAGACAAATAGGAGAAGAGCAATCTTGAGGGAAGCAATGAAAAAAAAGAGCAATTAGAGAGCCAAGTCTCAGAATCTATGATTGTTTTGGAAGCATCTAATAAGGAAGTCCCTTTTAAAGAAGTGCACACCATCCAAAATGAGACATCTATGCTAGAAGTGGTTGTTGTACAAAATTTGAGTGCAATTAGCACACATGTACTTGGGCCCATTGTCCCCTCAGCTTTTAGTTCTTATTTTTCTTGGGTGAAACCATTGTTATAAATTAAGTAAAGGCAAGATACTTCCAATATTGTTGCTCTTAAGTTTGATGCAGTGGCAGGTCTACTTAGTTTTATTCCTTCCCCACCTGTAAAAAATGATAAGGTCAGATCCAGATTAGTATCATATTCTCAAGGCCAAAAATTCATGGAAATTGTTAAGCCCAAACTTGACAAAGATGAAAAGGACCTATTGGTAGGTGATTTGAAATTAACAAGGATTCCCCTTGGAGAATCATCACCTAAGAGTGAATTGCACAACCTAAAGGAGATAGTGTCTAGAGTAATTGAAAGGGTTGAAAAGGGAAAGAAATAATAGGAACATTTGGAGGAGAAAAATAAAAATTTATTAAATTTCATCAAATCCTTACTAGCACAGGATAAGGTACTTGATCCAACTCCTTTAACCTCAATTCCATCACCTGTAATTCTGTCTAATGATGAAGTTTAGGCTATTAAGGATATTCATAAACATACCACTTATGGAAAGACAATGGAAGCCTTAGTTGATGACATGATAATCATAGGTTTAAATTTCATTGAGGAAGCATGTAAAGCATATGATAGAATTGCTAAAATTCAGTTAAAATTTACCATGAAACTCAGTGGTTTAGATAGGGAGTTGAAGTTGTTGAGTGAATGTATCCAAGATCTTTGATTAATGAGTGATATAGATGTGTAAATCCTCTTGACAAGAAAAGTATTTGATGATACAAAATTGAATTTATCTAAGCAATGGGTTTTCAGCATTGACTATAAGATGAACATTGTTGAAGAATCCATTAGATAACTCAAGAACATGTTGCAAAAGGGAGAAGCTTTTAAATCTTGTGTCACATCCACCTT
Source organism: Taxus chinensis (assembly GCA_019776745.2). Lineage (NCBI taxonomy): Eukaryota > Viridiplantae > Streptophyta > Pinopsida > Cupressales > Taxaceae > Taxus > Taxus chinensis. Next base: position 257,556,740 of record CM034150.1, read on the forward strand.
TTATGATATTCACTACCAAATTTTCAAGAAGGATTGAGGAGTTAACTATTGGTTCAGGAAATCAAAACTCAGTTCAAGACAATTTTTATAGAAGACTTGTTCAAGAAAGATACCATATCTAAGAAGAAGATGGAATAAATTTTGCACACTGCAGGAAGCTATCACGGATTCTAATAAGGAGTTCTTGGAAAACGTGGAATTTAGAAAAGAGATGGAGAATTTTTTGGGTAGTTTGACTCGTGTGACTATGAATACAAAACTTTCTCGGGGCATGGACATAGTAGAGGTGTTGAAAAGATTTAGAAACCAAGTGCTCAAAATAAAGGGGGCTATAAGCACTTCTTCGAACATCTCAATTCGTAGTTCTTAGTTTCCTATTTTATTTAAAGTATATAATTAAGATGGTTAGTTTCTCTTTAGCCATATGTTATGTAAGAAAAGTACAAATTGATGTTTTAATACCTGATTAGATATTAATCTTTCGGTTTTAAAAGAAGGGAAACTTAAAAATTTCTTTTATAACCATCCCTAAATCTATTTAAATAGATTTTCTTGTCATTTAAAGGGATCAGATTTTTGATGTCTATGATGTAAAAGCACTAAATTTTTGATCAATACATAAGAAATTTCATCTTTTCATGTTCTCTATCTTCTTTGTTTTCAATATGATTCTTAAGAAGCTATGTGTATCTGAACAGGAACTTTGTGTCTCCTAATTAATGTTGAACTTAGAACCTTGTGTCTATTACATATGTGTCATGTGTTTTTATATACATGGTTTAAATCTTGTCACTTTATAAAGCATAATTAAGATATCATTCTATAATCTGTGTTTAAAATTTCTCTTCTCTTTACTTTCTGAATTTTATTCCATCTGCTTCCATTTTATCTGTATTGAAAACATATGAAACGAAGACATCTGAAGCATAAAAATCCTCATTAAAATAGTGATAGCATTTATATTTGTAAATAAATAGGTTTACTTATTTGTTGTCTGTTTAATAAGGGAACCTCTCTGATAAAGAGGAGGGACTGTTTTCCCTTAAATTTTTCTTGTTTTCAATATCAAATTCTATAACCAATAGTTTTTAGCACCCACTATGGGGAACGTGTTGTGCATTCTAGCAAAATAACTTCAATCAGACCAACAACAATGGCACATTGGTTTATAGAATATATACACGAGGTAAAAAAGTGCAAGGTATTAAAGACCTAGATTTTTAGTTTTTAGAACAACAAGGCTTCACTTTAACTCCAGAGATAAGGAGAACAAGGTCCATAAGCACTACTCCTACTAAGGATATAATTACAAGAAACATTTATTTTCAAACACAATCAAGCCCTAGCATTCAAGATTTGGTGTTGGATGGAGTCACAGTTCCTTAGCAAACCATTTTTCTAATAATGACAATACCTTTACCTTAGGGATAATGGGTTGGACCTATGGCCCTTGTTCAACCATTACATGATCTCCCAAAAGGGAATAGGAAAAGTTTTCCTAAATTCAGAGGTGATGTAAAAGTGCATCCAGATGAACACATTATTGCATTCATATTGGCATGTGGAATACTTGGAGTGGAGAATGAAGATTTTTTTGTTAGACTTTTTGTGGAGACACTACAAGACAATGTTGTCGACTGGTTCTATCATCTCCCTACTGGTGTTATAACTGACTGGACCACCGTGAGAACCCAATTTGATGATCTATTCAAACCTGCAAAAGATGTACATGTTATCCTCACTCATATTTCTCAGATAAAGAAAGAACCATACGAGCCTATGCAAGATTTTTTTAGCAAGTTTACTAAATTAGTAAATAAGATTCTAGTGGCCATTCATCATGTTTACCAAATTTAGAAATATTTTTTTTGAATTCCCAATTACCAGAAGTAAGCTATGCATTGAGAACAACTAACCTTTCTACTTTGGATTTTGATCAATGTTTGGCCATAAGTGTTGAGGATGATTTAATAATGTCTTGGAAATTGAAAAAAGAACCTCCTAAATCTAAGGCTTATTCTTCAAGAAAAAATTTGGATCAGTTAGTGCAAAAATAGAAAAATGATCTCATAGCTATCAAAAAGTAGTTGGCTCAGAATAATCCTTATAAGGATATTCTAAGGAAGAATTTTCAGCCTTGAAATCATTTTCCTCCTGTCCAGAAAAAACTCACAATTGAAGGGCCACCTCTCAAATTTCCTATCAACGCAACATGTGAAGTCCAAGAACCAGAGGATGAAGATGAAACCAAAGGATATGAGGAACCTGAATATGAAGCTGATGAAATTCTAGAAGAATCCAATGATTCCCAGGTTAACTTCCTCACCATTGAGGGAGTTGATGATGAGACAGATGATTATTATGAAGTAGTGGCGAATATGAACATCAAATAATATGTTTTCATGACCAGAGAACAAATGAACAAGAAAAAATAAGTGGTTTAGCCCACAAGAAGATCCAAGGAAGTTCAATTTACCATCATAGTTGTTTCCAAAAGAGGAGCTCATATCCCTACCAATTCTACCCTGAAGGTAAGAAGTGTTAATGTTATCTCCACTTCCTTATCTTCACCTAAAACCAACGTGGCTTTGACAATTATAACTAAGACAACCCCAAATGTTAGATTCGATAGGCCTAAGTGTTCCCTCTCCCCTCTACCATAGAGACACCATCTACCTCTGGATCCTTTAACATAATTGACCACATTAAGAAAATCAAAATTCAAAGTTTAGAGGCTAAGTTCTATCAGATGCATCTTGATGCCTTTTCCCAAGTTGTCAAATTTATCAAATCCAAACCCAATCCTACATCCACCACTTCTAAAGTCCTTTTACCTACTCCCACCTCTTCACCTCAGTAGAATATAATGGCTACAACAACTTATGTAACTAAGAAAACTGAACCTTTATATATCACATTGTTTATAATTGGTCATAGATTAAGTAATTTTGTTATTGATTTAGGAGTATCAGGCAATGTGATGCCTACTAAGGTTGCTCATGCTTTAGTCCTAACTTTAATACACACATTTGGTTCATGTTATTCCATGGAAAGTAAAGAGGTTCCATTTGTAGGACGGATTAAGGATGCACAAGTAGCCTTTGTTGTTTTCCTAGAGAAAAGGGTCAAAGCTACTATTTTATTAGTAGACATTCCCCCATCCTATGGTATGTTGCTAAGAAAACACTTCCGTAAAAAAGTGGGGGGGAAATTCAGATGGATTGGTCACACGCCCTTATCCCACTTAATGGGAAAATGAATAAGTTGTTACCTAAGAGACAAACTGAGTACATTGTGTAAAAACCAGATGACCCTAGAGCACAAATTTTCTACGAAGACATCGGTCACAAGAACTACATGATCATATCAGAAAAGGAAATAAAAAATCCTAAAGGTGTAATGAATGAACTTAATAGTTTCTAGACCCTTGAATTTGATGGTATTTGTTCTTTAGCTGGTTTTGGAGTAGGTGTGGTCCTATTCTCCCCTGAAAAGAAGTCTTACCATTTCTCCTAAAAGCTTCAATTTGAAAAAAAAAAATACTACAAAATATGAAGCTCTTCTTTTGGGACTAGCAATGGCAAGAGAGATGGGTATTAAGAATATTTTTGCACGAGGAGATGCAAAGATCATTGTTAATAAATCAGAGGTATTTTTCAAGTTAAGAACAAGAGACTAAAACACTATAGAAATCTAGTGTGGGATTTAATTAAAATATTAAATTCCATTTCTATAGAAGTTTTTCCTAGAGGAAATAATACTAGAGGTGATGCTTTGGCCATCTCGGTATCCTTTTTGATCCCTCATTCTGAATTTTCCCAAGAAAATTTCACAACTGAGATGCTATGCCCTTAACCTATTGCTTGTATTAGGATACGAGTAGTCGACTTGTGGCTTACAATATAATTTTATTATATCAAGTATAATTTCTCATGCTTAATATGTTGGCCTTGGTGATGGCCATAGCATATGAATAGTATATATAGGGGATTGTAGGTAGTAGTTCATTACCATTTGAGCATTTGAGTCTTATTATATGGTTTGGAGGTTGCCCCCTCAAAGTGGTGAAGCTATTATAATTACATATTGAGATCATTATTCTGAAATAATGTGTTATTTTTTGTTTTATTATTTCTCATAATCTGAATTATATAATTAATTTCATTACAAGTGGTATCAGAGCTGCGGTCTGGGCCAAAATTAGGGCAAAAACCCTTTTTTTTTTGTTTCCACCATATATTGCGCAAAAAAGTGAATTGGTGGGATATATTTTTACCAGTGTTGCAAAAAATTTCAAGTAAGATTCCTTGAAAATTTCAAATTTTTTTTATTTATTTTGAAAAAGTTATTACAAATTTAGGGTTTTTCATAAAATTGCTCCCTAGGGTGCAAATTGTGGAATGTTTTCAATTTCTTTACATTTTAGGAAATCTCTCAAAAAAATACTATTAGTATCTTCTCTATGTTATTTATTTTTTGACCCAATTTGTATCAAAACCCTAAATCCTAAGGTTTGACATCATGACGGGGCCTTCCACAAGAGCAAAAAAGAATCTGGTTACTCTAGGTAAAACCCCAGATAAATATGGGGTAGTGATTGAAGAGATGGAGTCAGAAGGGGTAAATATAGATTCCTTAGTACTATAGTTTACCTCAGTTGATCATAACGTGAGCCAACTTGAGTATGAGCTATGAAATGTACAATCTAAGATGGCCTCTAAAGGAGACATAAAACAAATCAATCAGTGGTTGGATGATATCATGCAACATGTAAAGGGTAAACAATATGGCCCAAATCCACATCATATCAACCAAGTAGGATCTTTAGTTCAAAATCATGGACAAAATAACCATGTTGGATCACTTTTCCATCCCAATTAGAATCCAACTTATTCGCAACCATGGAACATGATGCTGAAAGTGGATATGCACAAATTTGATGGTAAGGATCCCATGAATTAGATAAATCAAATGGATAACTTCTTTGAGTTACATCAAACACCATCAGGACAAAAGGTGAAATTAGCATCCCTATATCTTGAACCAGACCAATTTATTTGGTATTGATGGTTATGTGCTTAGAGGTAGAAGAATGGTCTCAGTGTCACTTGGATAGTTTTTATCAAGGAGTTGCAATTGAATTATAGTTCTAGTGTTTCAGAGAACTACTTTAGTTAATTAGAAAAGTTACAAAAAATAGGATCAATCAAAGATTATTTGTATCAATTCCAGAATCTATCCTTAAGGGTGGAGAATATTCCAGAAGGGAATTTGAATGACCTAGTTCTTAGGGGTCTTAAGGACCACATCAAGCATGAGGTACGTATGTTTAGTAAACTCAAGCTTTCTGATTCTAATATCATGGCACGTCGTGCAGAGGAAAAATTTATTTATAGTAGGACTCCACCTTTAATTAACACTAGAGACTATAATATCTCTTCCCTTCATTTGCTAGGCCAATTAGAATGACTCCTCAACAAATGGAAGAAAAGAGAGAAAAATTATATTATGTTTTAACTGTGATAGAAAATATGGTCTGGGACATAAACGTGTTGAGAAGAAGTTGTTCTATATTGACGAAGGTAATGAGGATCTTGAGGAAGCTGAAATTATAGGAGAGGTTGAGGAACCAGTAGAAGATGAAGTAGAGGATCACCAACCAAAATTTCTTGCCATGCATTGTTAGGTATTAGTACTCCTCAAACACTCAAGGTTATTGGTTATCTCAAAAAATAGAAGGTGACGGTGTTGATTGACTCGGGGAGTACTCATAACTTCATAAATAGTAAGTTAGCTACCCACCTCAATTGTTTTATTTACCCAACTCTAGAAATGCAAGTTATGATTGCGGATGGTGGGATAGTCAAGTGCACAAGAAAGTGCCATAGTATCAAGCTTTCCATGGGAGACTACATGTTAGACTCAACTATGTTTGCTATTTCTATGGGAGGGGCATTTATTGTTTTGGGTGTCTAATGGCTCACAACCTTAGGTATTAAAGAGATGAATTTCCAAGAATTGTTCATACGGTTTCATTCAGATGGAAGGATAATAAAATTGAATGGGATGGTAGCTAAGTCTCCACATATTATTAGCTCTCATCAGATGCAGAAGGTTCTTAGAAAAGGAGTAGATGGATTTATAGAAAAATTATTTTCCATAGAAGTACAAAATATAGAGTCTTCAATGTCACCCGATCTTCAGAAGATTATTGATGCTCACTCATCTATTTTTGATGCAATTCCAAAGGGACTACCACTAGTTAGGGATCATGATCATGTCATTCAATTGATTATAGGGATCCAAAAACGTAAAATCAGACCATATAGATACACAAATTCCCAGAAAAGTGAGATCGAGAAAATGGTTGAGGAAATGTTGAAGGAAGGTATCATCAGGCATAGACAGAGTGCATATTCTTCACCAGTGGTCATGGTTCGTAAGAAGGATTAAACATGGAGGATGTGTCTAGATTACTGAGAACTCAACAAGTACGCCATCAAAGATAAGTTTCCTATTCTAGTAATTGATTATTTACTTTATGAATTGCATGGTGTTATTTATTTCACAAAATTAGATCTTCGTTTGGGGTACCATCAAATTAGAATAAAAGAGGAAGATATTCATAAAATGGATTTCAGGACTCATGAGGGCATTATGAGTGTTTGGTAATGCCTTTTGGTCTTATAAATGCACCCTCAACCTTTCAAAGCTTTATGAACACTTTTTTTAGGCCATTTTAAAGGAAATTTGTATTAGCTTTCTTTGATGACATATTGATTTATAGTAAGACATGGGAAGAACACTTACAACATGTAAATAAAGTGTTAGAAGTTGTGGAGAAACATACTCTCTATGCAAAGCCATCCAGATGTTATTTTGGTGTACAAGAGCTGGAGTACTTGGGTCACATTGTATCCCATGAAGGCGTCAAAGTTGATCCTCATAATATCAAAGCTATGGTGGAATGGCCAAGGCCCAAAACTCTCAAAAATCTTCATGGGTTCCTAGGACTAATAAGGTACTATAGACTATTTGTGCAGGGATATGGTAGATTAGAAACCCCACTCACTACATTTATAAATAAGGATTCCTTCCATTGGATAGACATAGCCACTAAATCCTTTGAACAGCTAAAGGAAGCCATGTGTAGCACCCCAGTTTTGGCTACTTCCAACTTCTCAAAAACCTTCATTATTGAATGTGACACTTTAAGATCAGGATTGGGAGCAGTTCTAATGCATGAAGGAAGACCAATTTCATTTGAGAGTTTCCAATTCAAAGTAAAATATCTTCTCAAATTTGTCTGTGAGAAAGAAATGATGGCTATTCTTCATGCGGACAAGCAATGGAGGCCCTATCTCATGGGTAGACACTTCAAGGTGAAAATTGATCGTGATAGTCTCAAATACTTTTTGGAGAAAAGGATATCATTAGAGGAACAAAAAAATTGGATAAAAAAAATGTTGGGTTATGATTTTCAAATCATATACAAAAAGGGTAAAGAAAATGTAGTAGCTGATGTGTTGTCCAGAAGGGATACATCCGCAGATGTCTTACTATGTGGAATGTCCATGTTGACGGCCGATTGGGTGGATGAAGCAAGATTGGAATGAGATCAAGACAAGGATACACAATCTTTAATATAGAATATCAAGCAAGGATCTATGACATCTAGAAAATTTGAGTGGAAAGGTAATGCCCTATGGTACAAGGACAAGTTATACTTGAGTAAAGATTCTAAGTTTAAGCATAAGATTCTTGCAGAGCTACATACCTCACCTATTAGAGGACACTCTGGGTTTTTGAGGACATATCATAGAATAAAAAGAGAATTATTTTGGGAAGAACTCAAGAGGGATGTACAAAATTTTGTATCAGACTATTTAATGTGCCAACAGAACAAAGGGGAAACAATTAAGACACCAGGTCTATTGCAACCCTTACCAATTCCTAGCTAGAGATGGGAGGAGGTCTCCATGGATTTCATCACCAGATTTCCTTGTTGAGAGGGTAAGAATGTTATTTTTTTCATTGTGGATAGGCTCTCAAAATATGCCCATTTTTGTGCCCTATCACATCCATTTGCAGCCAGTACAATCATAACTCTTTTTTTGGAGACAGTTCAAAGGCTACATGGAACCCCAAAGATAATTGTAAGTGATCGTGATCCTATTTTCACAGTAATTTTTGGATGGAATTATTTTCATATTTGGGTACTCATCTAGCTCATAGTTCATCTTATCATCCTTAAGCTGATGGAAAAATGAAAGTGGTCAACAAATACTTAAAGGGGCATCTATGTTGTTTTTGTATCAGATAAGAAGGAAAGGTGTATTAAATGGCTACCACTTGCATAATGGTGGTTTAAAACATATTTTCATACCTCTTCTCAAACGCCCCCATTTTTAGCATTATATGGTTACCATCAACCTTCTATCACTTCCTCCTTGAGGGTGAAAACTACAATCAGAGATGTTGAGTAACACATTCAACATCAACAACAGGTTTTGGCTAGTTTGAAGGAGAATTTAGCATTAGCACAAAACAGGATGAAACAACAAGTAGATCAACACCGTAGTGAAAGACATTTTGAAATTGGTGACTGGGTTTTTGTACGTCTCCAACCTTACAAACAGATGTTCCTAAAGCAACATAAAAAGGACAAAAAACTCACTCCTAAATATTATAGCCCTTACTAGGTTCTATAAAAAATTGGCAATGTTGCTTATAAACTAGAGTTGCGTCCATCTTCACACATACACCCAGTACTCCATTGTTCATGCCTGAAGAAGGTTATTGGACAGAAATTTGAAGCCCAGACAGAGTTACCAAAACTTTATGATGAAGGAAGAATAATTTTGAAGCCAGAGAATATTCTACAAACACGTACTAAGAGGTTGAGAACCAGAGACATTAAGGAATATTTGATCAAGTGGAAGAATCTGAGCATAGAAGATGCAACCTGGGAGGATGAAGGTTTTCTACAGCAACATCCAAGATTATTCAACATTGAGGACAACATTGGTTTGAAGGGGAAGGGCATGCTACGCCCTTAACCTATTTCCTATATTAGGATATGAGTAGCTGACTTGTGGATTACCATATCATTTTATTATATCATTTATACTTTCTCATGCTTACTAGGTTCGCCTTGGTGATGGACATATCATATGTATAGTATATATAGGGGATTGTAGGTAGTAGTTCATTATCATTTGAGAATTTGAGTCTTATTATATGGTTTGGAGGTTGCCCCCTCGAAGTGGGGAAGCTATTCTAATTACATATTGAGATCATTATTGTAAAATATTGTGTTATTTGGTGTTCTATTATTACTCATAATCTAAATTATACAAGTAAATTCATTACAGTGGGATTCAATCAAATTATTAAATTCCTTTTCTATAGAAGTTTTTCCTAGAGAAAACAATACTAGATCTGATGTTTTGACCATCTCAGTATCCTTGTTGATCTCTCATCCTGACTTTTCCCAAGAAAAGTTCATGAATGAGATGATAAAAAGGCCAAGTGTGTCAGATAATCTCAACAATTGGCAAGTATTCAATGATGATTGACATGTTCTTTCTTTCTTGGAACTTTGAAAAAAAATTAGTCAACTATATTTCGAAGGAATTGAGGCTGCTCCTCGTGAATTTGTATCATCCACCATGATTGAGGAAGGAGTTGAATAAGAATCTGATAAGGATGGTTGTATTAGGTTAAAAGGTAAAAAGATACCTAGGGGACTAGTAAGCATGGAAGATTTTTTTGATCGGCATGACAGGTATATCAAGTCAAATATATCACATAGGGTTCATCAATCAATAGAGTATGAAAAGATTAATATTTGAAGCAAAGAGGAAACCAATCTTGTCAACATTGGCAAATGCTGCACCCAGGAGGAAATGAATAGAATGATAAATTTATTAGGAAGATATGTAGATGTGCTTTCCTATTCATATGATAATTTGAAATCATTTAAACCAAGAGAAATATAGCATTACATTCCTTTGAAACTAGGAATCAAGCCTTTCTGATATAAATAAATGCAATATAATCCCAAATTACAGATACCATTTATCAAGAAATTTAAAATATTTTTAAAAGCAAAGATAATATTTCATATCCATCACTCAGCTTGGGTGGCCAACATTATGCTAGTAAGAAAAAAGAGTGGAAAAATTAGAATTTGTGTGGATTTTCAAAATTTTAATCAAGCCTCCCTTAAAGATAATTATCCACTTCCCATGATGGATCAAATCCTACAAACTGTCACCAGATCCGAAATGCTATCTATGTTGGATGGTTTCTTGGGTTACAATTAGATTGAAGTCGATGTCCCAGATCAACATAAGACAACCTTCACAACTCATAGGAGAGGATTCCATTCCGGCTAATCAATGTTGGTGCCACCTTTCATAGTGTGATGGATTTGGCTTACAGTTCTCTGAAAGGAAAATTTATTTTTGTATATCTTGATGATTTGATTGTTTTCTCTAAAAAAAGGGAAGATCATTTTCAACATATTGAAGTTGTTCCCAAGAAGTGCAGGGAGCATGGGATATCTCTAAACCCAAAAAACTCCATCTTTGGTGTCACTGAAGGTAAGTCATTTGGTTATTTTTTGTCCAAAGAAGGAACTAAGATAGATCTAGAGAGAGTCCTGTCTATTTAGTAGATTCCCCTCCCCATGAGTAAAAAAGGTGTGCACGCTTTCTTTGAAAAAATAAAATTTATAAGGAGATTTATTCCTGATTTCGTAGAATTGACTATGAGTATAGCTCAGATGATGAAAGGAAATAAATCATTTTGTTGGACATTGGAAGGGAAATAATATTTTGAAAATATTAAGAAAGCAATGGCCAAAACCCTAGTTCTTGTTTGTCCTAATTTGGAGAAAGATTTCTTAATCTATTGTTATGCCACTAAGAATACTTTGGTTTCCATTTTGATACAGAAGAATCACGAGGGTTATGAACTACCCATTTCTTTCACGAGTTATGTCTTGAAGATCATGAATTTAAATATACTCAAATGGAGAAACATGCTTTTTTTGTAGTTAAAGTAGTCAAGAAATTCCATTTCTATATCCTCAATTCTCGTTCAATTGTCTGTGTGCTTGATAAAACTATAAAATCAATTCTCACACAACAAGAGTTTGGAACTGAAAGAGGGAATTGGGTGGAAAAAGTGCAGGAGTATGATATGGACATCAGGACAACTAAGTTAGTCTGAGGCAAGGGAATCTATGAGTTGATCACTAATGGTGCTAAAGGTGATCTACCCAAGGATGACATAGATATCCCCACTATTATTTTTCTCAATTATACTGATGAATGGTATGTTGACATTACTCATTTTCTAACATATGGAGAATTTTGACCCCATTTAAGTACCAAGGAGAAGTGATCCATAAAGCTAAGATCTGCATAGTATGTACTTTAGGAAAATTCTCTATTTAAAATAGGAGTTAACAGAACATTTCTCAGATGTGTGCATAGAGAACAATAGAAAAATTTTCTTAGAGAATTCCATGATCAAGCTTGTGGAGGGATTTTTTCATCTATTTTGACTGCTCATAAAATCCTTCATGTAGGCTATTACTGACTAGGTTGTTTCCAAGATGTAACTAAATGGGCAGGTAAATGTGAAGCTTGTTAGACTTTCATGGGGAGACCCAAGTTAGCTACCTTGCCAATTAAACCAGTAGTAATAGAAGAGCCACTTCAACAATTGGGACTTGAATTTGTAGGCACTCTCAACCCTCATTCCAGTACTGGGCATGCTCATGTTTTGACTGTTACCGACTACTTCACAAAGTGAGTGGAAGATTTTCTAATGAAAAGTATGACTTCTAAAGCGGTATGCAATGTTATCAAAGAAAACATCTTGATTAGATTCAGAGTACAAAAGAAAATGTCATAGATAATGCTCCCAACTTCTCTTCTTATGAGTTGATGGATTTCTACTTTGGGTATGGAATTTCTCTCACACATTCTTCGAATTACTATCCCTAAGGAAATGGACATGTAGAATCAACAAACAAGAATTTGGTAACCATCATTCAGAAAATTGTGAATGAAACTCAAAGAAATTGTCATAAGAATATTTATGATGCTTTTTGGGAAGATAGAATCACACCTCAAAGAGCAATTAAGATGTCTCTTTTCTAGGTGATGTATGGAACTGAATCTCAACTACCAGTGTTTGTCGAACTGCCAGCCTTAAAGTTGATGAAGGCCATCAAAGATTCAAATTTCACTAGTGCTTTAGAGAAAAGAATCATGTACCTACATAGGTTGGATGAAAATAGGTTACAAGTGGTGGACATGATTACTACACACCAAAAAGAGTGAAATAACTATTTGACAAGAAATCCAAACCCAAGTACTTCTAGGTTGGTGAAATTGTCCTACTCTCAGATAAGAGATGAGAACCTCGAGCAAGTCATGGTAAGTTTGATTCTCTTTGGCTAGGTCCTTTTAAAAACACACATTTTTCTAGAGAAAATTACTTTTATTTGAACTATATGGATGGAACTTCTCTTCCACTACCATATAGTGGGAAATATCTGAAGTTTCTTCATTTCTAGGTCACTAGGAAGTCCTTTGTATAGTTTTTTATAGTTCTTGTTTTCAGTTGTGCGGTGCATATTTGTTGTGTGTGTGTCTTTTGTATAGTTTCATCCTTGACTCTATTTTCCCAATGGTTGTCTTGGTCATGTCCCAGAGATTATAGATTTATTGGTCTTGCTTTGTTCTCTTTTGTTCAAGTCAGTTCATCCCTAGAAAGAGCCAACTATTTCTACCTTTCCCAGAAATTGTGAATTTTTGTCTCAGTTTTTGAAATTTTTTGTAAGATGACTATCAAAATGTCCTTGTGAAGATCCATGAAGGAAGATTCATTTTTAAATAGTTAGTCATTTTTCTGAATGTTTGAGTTTATTGAGACTTTTCCTTTATTGTGTGGATATTTCGGGTTTTAATGTCCCTCACATCCCAAGTTCCATCAATATCCTTGTTCATCGATTCTCCATTTTATCTACATTACATGTATTTTCCCTTCATTTTCAGGTTTTTCGGATTTTCAGATAAATCACGTCCCAATGTCTCAAGGACCGTTTGTGCAGGTTTTTTCCAACTTACCCAATTCTAGTGTATTGCAGACATTTCAGCCTATCACATCCCATGTGTCTCGAGTGCTCCCCAACCTCCATCTCCCCGTAAGTCCATTTTTTCCACTTCTCATTCTCTGTGGGTGTTTCATCTCATCATGTCCCATTATCCCATGGGCCAGTTGTGTGGATTTTCTCCATCTTTTCTACTTTCCACTTTCTTGGGTTGGTATAAAGCATTAATTGTCATATTAATTTCCCCTCGTTGATCTACTCAAAAGAATTTTTATAAATAGTGATGCTAATCAATTATTTTTACCACACCCTTTGCATTTTTTGTTTTTTTTCCCATTCTCTTGTTCTCCACTATTTTTAGTTGTAGCCAGGTCCCTGTTCCATTCTTCAAATTTATAGGTGTACTTGAAGCTATGAACCGTCGAAAGAAAAATATAGAGGAATAAAGAAGTTCATTACTCTTACCATACAATGAATATCAACTACAAAAGGCATAAGCATTTATCTTCTTTGGAAATAGCCATACTAAACATAGGAGATAACAAAGTTCAGCACCTCAACTTGGATGATTTCTAGGCTCGAATTGACTGCCAAAACCTGAATCCTATTGGTCAACTAGTTAAGGAGAGTGGAATTGCTCATCCAGGGGGTTTTCCAATTTTGGTTCAATGTGTTGATACTATGCTAACCTGTGGTTCATGCTTCAATCCAAAGAAAAAGGAAATCATTGACCCTCACAGACAAGTTTTGGCTCAATTGGATGCTAATTGCATTATTACTACCCTTAGGATTCTTGCTATTGAAAATTCAAATACCCTCACCCAAGACCAGGCTTAATTACTCTTTGATCAGGATAGTGAGAAATATAAGAGTAGAGTGGCTAAGTCTTGGTTTAAGAATCCAAAGAAAGGAGCTTCAAGGCTATCAAAGACTATGTTTAGGGTTGATTTTAAGGAATATTTGTCAGATATTATCACTCTTCTTGCCAGAATAATGGGGATTCCCTCTACCAATGATTTTAATTACTAGATCTGACCTTTCATCAATAATATATGTGAAGGCAAACAAATATTGAATTGGGTAGAGCTAATATGTGATAGCCTCACTAAGTAGCTTGCAAATGTCCAAAGAACCAAGACTTTTCCTATGACCTCTTACTTGATGTATTCTATTAATGCATAGAAAGAATGGTTGGGTTTCTCCTCTGTTGAAGACAAGAGAGATGCTCATATTTATGAGTATTGTCCACAATTAACTTTGAATATCATCAACCATCACCTTAGAAGGGTGAATTATGCATTCACCACGGATATTTTTAGATTTCTAGAAGGTGACACTGCTCGGAGATTCTCAAATGAAGCATAAGACAATTGATTGATTTCTATGGTAGTCATTGCACTCAATTTAGGACATTATCTTACATACGGTTAGCTGGATTTGACGGAACACCTTTAAAACTCCCAATGTATTGTAGTGACAAGATGGCCTTGGTTGAAATCTACAAGTATTTGGATAAGCTCTATAGAACTTGTAGGGACAAAAATATTGTAGACATCCATTTCCCAATCACATTGGGTAACTACACTTACAATACTACTTTAGATGCCCAAAATGTTAACAGGACAATTACTCCCTTCACTCTTCATTATTTCAAACCAAGGACTTGTTTTGATTTTAAGGGTTTTATTGCCACCAATTTCAGAATGGGATTCTATCATCTTGTTGATATTGAAGACTATTGGGTTGATTTTTCAGATGATTATGAAGCCCGAAGAAGATACTATGGTAGAATTTCAATACAACAAATTAAATATTTTGATGTGTACAAGGTTCTTGAAGGACTTCAATAAAATGATGAATAACTACAATACCTTGAATATGAAAGGTCCATTAGAAACATTCTTATTGAAACCGTTGATTTCTTTTTTCAAAGAGAGAGATGATTTGAAGGAACTCATAAACCATGTATTGGTAAGGACCAGACACTAGTTTGACATGAAAATGAAAATTATTAGAGTAGGAAAGTCTAGATCTTATTCTCAAGAAGCCTCCACCCCTCAAAAAGATATTCCTATACTGACTCTTTTAAGCATAGGAGAAATTTATTCCCTCTCCACCCAAGCCTTCAACTCTGGTGTACATAAAGAAAGGAAAATCCAAGAAGGATGAGAGGATAGAGGAATCCATTCAGGAGAGTGAGAAGCTATCTTCTCTAAATCAATTGGAAACAGTGCATGAGATTGAAATAGTTTTAGACTTTTTTGATGATTACAGTGAGGAAAAAGAGAAAGAAAAATAGGAGAAGAACAATCCTGAGGGAAGTAGTGAAAAAGAAGAGTAATTGGAGAGCCAAGTCTCATAATCATTAAGTGTTTTGGAAGAATTTACTAAGGAATTCCTTTTCAAGGAAGTGTACACCACCCAAACTGAGACATCTATGCTAGAAGTGGTTGTACAAAACTTTGAGTGCAATGAGAACACCTGTACTTTGGCCCATTGTCCCCTCCACTTCCAGTTATTCTTTTTATCAGCCACAACCATTGTTGGAAATTAAGAAAAGAAAAGCCACTTCTAATATTTTTCCTCCTAAGTTTGATGCAGTGACAACTCTACTTGGTTCTACTCCTCCCCCACCTGCAAAAAAATGCTAAGGTCACATCCAGATTAGTATCAGATTCTCAATGCCAACAATTCATGAAAATTGCTAAGCCCAAACCTGAAAAAGATGAAAATGACTTATTGGTAGGTGATTTTTAATTAACAAGGATTCCCCTTGAAGGACCAACACCTAAGAGTGAAGTGCACAGTATAAAG
The DNA here is from genome assembly GCA_019776745.2 of Taxus chinensis. Taxonomy (NCBI): domain Eukaryota; kingdom Viridiplantae; phylum Streptophyta; class Pinopsida; order Cupressales; family Taxaceae; genus Taxus; species Taxus chinensis. Next base: position 257,572,686 of record CM034150.1, read on the forward strand.
GAGACAGTGTATAGAGTAATTGAAAGGGTTAAAAAAGGCAAGCAAATGCAGGAACAGTTAGAGGAGCAAAATCAAATTTTGTCAAGTTTCATCAAATCCTTATTTGTAGAGGATAAGGTACTTGATCTAACTCCCTTAACCTCAATTCCACCACAGGCCATTCTATCTAATGATGAAGTTCAAGCTATTAAATATATTCATAAACATGTCACTTATGGAAAGGAAATGAAATCCTAATCATAGGTTTAAATTTCATTGAGGAAGCATGTAAAGCATATGACAAAATTGCTAAAATTCAGTTAAAGTTTACCATGAAACTTAGTGGTTTAGATAGGGAGTTGAAGTTGTGGAGTGAATGTATCCATGATATTTGATTAGTGAGTTATATAGATGTACAAATCCTCTTGGAAAACAAAGTATTTGATGATGTAAAATTGAATTTTTCTAAGCAGTGGGTTTTTAACATTGACTGGAAGATAAAGGTTCTTGAAGAAGCCATTGGAGAAGTAAGGAACATGTTGCAAAAGGGAAAATATTTTAAAGATTTGTGTCACATCCGCCTTTCATGATATTCACTGCCATATTTTCAAGAAGGATTCAGGAGATAATATCTCAGTTTAGGAAATCAAAACTCAGTTCAAGATATTTTTTAGAGAATATTTGTTCAAGCAGGATACCATATCCAAAGGAGAAGATGAAATAAATTTGCACACTGTAGGAAGCTATCACAGGAATCTAATAAAGAGTTCTTGGAAAACGAAGATGTTTGGAAAAGATATGGAGAAGTGTCTGGGCAGTTGGACTCATGTAACTGTGAATAGAAAAATTCCTTGGGGCATAGACATAGCAGAGGCATTAAAAATATTTAGAAACCAAGTGCTCAAAACAAAGAGTGAACTATAAGCACTTCTTCGAACATATCAACTCCTAGTTCTTAGTTTCCTATTTTATTTAAAGTATCTAATTAAGGTGGCTATTTTATCTTTAGCCATATGTTATGTAAGAAAAGGAAAAATTGATGTTTTAATACTTAATTAGATATTAATATTTGGGTTAAAAGAAGGGAAACTAAAAAGGTTCTTTTGTAACTGTCCTTAAAGCTATTTAAAGAGATTTTCTTGTCATTTGGAGGGATCATATTTTTGATGTCTAGGATGTAAAAGCACTAAATTGTTGATCAATACAAAATAAATTTCATCTTTTTATATGATCTATCTTCTTTGTTCTCAATATGATTCATAAGAAGCTATATATATCTGAATAGGAAATTTTTGTCTCCCAGTTGATTGAGCTTAGAACCTTGTGTCTATTGCATATATGTCATGTGTTTATATATACATGGTTTAAATCTTGTCACTTTATAAATCATAAGTAAGATATCATTATTCAATCTATGTGTCTAGAAATTTTCTTCTCTTTACTTTCTTAATTTTGTTCCATCTGCTTCCGCTTTCTCTGTATTGAAAATATATGAAATGAATACATCTAAAGCATCAAAATCCTCATTAAAATATTTATAGCATGTACATTTGTAAATAAATAGGATTTCTTATTTTTTGTGTGTTTAATAAGGGAACCTATCCCATAATAAGGAGGGACTGTTGTCCCCTAGGTGTTTCTTTTTTTCAAGATCATATTCTACAACCAATAGGTGGGATCCCTATCAGAAATATTCTAAGTGAGGTTCAATCCTCTAAATGATGTTGTGTTCACAAGAATGTAGATCAAATAGGATGTCATTGAAAACTTCTTCATAGATAGCAATTAGAGAATTTTTGATGGATGTTATCACTCATTATCTACCCCCATTCAATCATCTTCTTGCCACAAGGATGAATTTTTCCATCCAATCTTGAAAATCCCTCGTACATTCTTCTCCCATCACCCTGCTTAGTAAGATGATTGCATCTGAAAATCCTTCCATGAATTCACTTCAATATAGAGGTTTTGGCATGTGAGATGGCTTTCTTCTATATTTCAACTAGGAACCTAATATAAGGACTTGAAGATATGATTCTATTTTGTACCATTTACCTGATGAAAATTATTTTGTGATGATCACCATATTGTTCCAGGTCAGAATATGCATACATCAAGAAACTCCTTTAGGAGTGAGCACCACCAAAATTGAGTTATCATCTACCCTTATGATTCTTGTCTTTGGCTCATTATGAAGAGCACATGCCAATACCAAAATTTTTCTTTGAACAGATAGAGGATGAATACTAGAAGCATAAAACCCACTTGTGAATACTTTGTCCTCCACTAGTTCTTTGGGACCACCAAGTATTTGATTCCTTATATCTTCCAAGTCCATATGGGTAACATGGTTCTCATCCACACCTAGGTAATCCAATACAATGGCTGAAACTGGCTCAAGACCATAAAATTTAAACTTCATACTTTCAAAAATCAACAGCATGAGCACAAATAAAGAAGACACCAACTTTCTACAACTGAATCAGATACTTTTTATTTTTATCTGTTAGGTTCAAAAGATGCTATTTTGTGAAAAAATTATTTTCCCTGGATTCACTTTTCTGAAACCCCTAAAATGTTGGGAATACATTCACTGATGTTTCTTAGTGGTTTTTTATAGTTTCTATTTTTTGAAAGTTCTTTTTTTTTTTTGCTTTTCTGGAAATAGTTGTCTAGTTTGTCATCTTCATTATTCCCTAAGTGCACTGATCTAAGGAAGTTTACTATTTTAGGTAAGTTGTTATTTTTAGTATTAAAAGGAACTATATGCTTACTATTTTTATAAATAGAACTTCTCTACATCTAATTTCAAAAAAAATGTATTTAATGGTTTCAAATTGCTTCCAAGACCCTATCAAAATTTCACCTCAATCTACCTGCCGTAATGTTTGAAAACTAAAAAAGCATCATATAGGAAATAAAAATAGGGTTTTATACCATTAAAAAATTATATAATCATATTTTATGTTGTTATAGTCTTCTTTTAGGTTCCAGGGATGATGAAAACTATGAAAATTTCAAGGGAAATGGATTGCAGGTTTGGAAGATATGAATTTTTCTTATTTTGGTGCATATGACAGCCCTAAAGGAATAATGAAAAATTTTGTGGATAATTTTTAGGTTATTGGATGTATTTTCTCAACCAAAATGAATTTATCATGAAAAATGAGTAGGGGAGATGTTATTCTATGTTTTTATAACTCATGGCAATGTTTTTGGTGCACGAGAGAGGTAGAAGCAAGTAGAAGAAATTAGATTATTTTATTGGTTTTTTAGCTTCATGGTATGGGGTGAATTTTTGTGTCCCAAATTTCCCAATGGGATGGGATATTTTGTGTAAGAAAACATTCCCTCACCTAGTTAGGAAAAGTTTCACATTCTAATTTGACGACGGGGTAGTTGAAAAAGGGCACAAAGGGGCTCACCTGGCCAGTTTGAACTTTGTCGTGGTCACATGAATAATAATGGTATGGGATAGAGTGGACAACATTTTATTTTTTCCTCTATACCCTTGGGATAGAGGTTAAAGGGATAAATTTTTTTGTCATGATCTGGTGATGAAAAGTGGTGAGTTTTGATTCGGTGTGGAGGTGAGAGGAAAGAGCTTATTTTAGCACTACAGAGATCAAAATTTATTGCATGAGAAAATAAAGCTAGGGATAGAGTGGGGAATATTTTCTTGTCCTCTTTAGAAAGGGATAGGATTGGAAAAAAAATTACCCTTGGTGATGAAAAATGGAACAATTCCATTGCACGACGGGAGGTGATAGAGATAGGTGAAAAGGGCCTGTGAAGTGCTTAACAAGGTCATGTGATGAACCTAAGTGAAAAGATAGTGTGGGGCACATTTTATTTTCTCCTCTGTCCCCTTGGTAAAGGGATAGGAGAGACACAAAAAATTTCCTTAACCTATAGGTGACATGTGTCCTCTTGAAAAATTGGCTAAGTATGAGAGATGTACCTTCTACGAGAGAAACATGTTGATGAAGTTGCTAGAGCTCCAGGAGTTAGTTTTTGATGAAAATTTATATGAATTAGACTCTAAAAATCTTTTAAAGTTCAATGATATTGGTCTCAAGTTAAAATTATTCCTAAAACCCCCTAAAATACATCATTTTTTCTCAGGACGCCAAGGTGTATGTGCTGAAACTGAGATTCCCTAAGAAGTACTTGAGTTTTGTGAAAACTGTGAAAGTTCCATCATGTATGGGATTGAAGTATATTTCGAATAACTACTTATTTGCCCCTAAATTATTACTGAGGTCTTGAAATTATCTACTAAAGCTTAGGTACCATTTTTACCTATAAGCTTCTTAACCTTGAAAACCCCACTTTCACTATTGTTGTCCCTGAACCTCCGAAACTTTCCTAAATATTCCTAAACTAGTTCCATTACCCTCCAAACTCTTCAACAACACTCCTAGATGAATTTTGGCTTTCTGATCAATCCTAAAGGATGCAAACATGTCTAGAAAATTCTAAAAATATCCTTTCTATGCTTACAAGATATTTCACCACTGAAAGCACTTCACCAAACAAACTAAATGACTTTGTCACAATGTTCCAAACATTTAGGGAATTTTTGTACAACACATATGAGTAATTGCAAGATTAGGATAGACATGACATACAGGGAATAATGAAACTAGGGTTAAGCTATCATGTTTCAAGTTTGAATTTTTCCCTTGCAAAAACACATGAAAACATGCCCAAAAAGGACATAGGTTCTCAAATGATCTTATCCCTTCTAGGCTCACATGTCCCTCTCTTTATTCTTCTTACTCTTTTGGGTATATTTTACCTCTTTTTCACCTTTTTATACTTTGGGTCATCCTTTCATATTTCAATTACAAAATTTAAACAAGGGAATCATATATATAATTATTTATTTCTTCTAAATCAAGGGCCAAGTAATATAAGAATCAATTATCATCACTTAAGATTACACAAAGTTATAGGATCACACGATAGGTTTGTAGGTGCCACGATTAGTAATAACTCGCCCAGAAAAGTTTGAATTTTTTTTGTCTCATGGCTCTAAGGGGATGTAATCTGGCCAATGTATCTGGGAAGGTTTGAGATGGTTGGTTATAAATTTGACACTTTTGGTAACATATACTATCCCCTCTCAGACATGTGGGAGCTATTGGTTTAGTTCCATGAGGTTTCGTTCATAAATTATTATCCCGGACACCCTAACATTGACTCAAGCTAACAATTTTTAGCACGTTACATTTATTTCCACCTTGAGAAACTAGGAAGAGAAAATCTAAATTGAGAGATGATTTTTTTATACATGCCCAAATTGAATTTATAGGATTAGATTTTAGGTTCTTAGGTGTTATGGTTTGTTATAAATTGCATGCCAAAATTTGACATGTTTTTGGTTTGAGGGATATTAAGATAAATCACTACCAACCTAATGTAGCTCCTAGGAAGGTTCCCATGGGATAGTTGGACAGAAAAATAAAAATTATTATAGTTTGTTATACCAGCCTTTCATCAGATCCTGTGGGACAGTGCTCCCCAGCCTATTCCAATTGATACTTGAGGTCTAGATCACTCTCGGGTTTCACAAATATCACCCTAAGACACCTTAACACTCACTTCAAATTGACACTTTATTGGTTTGTTGCATTCACTTCCACCCCAATAAAACTAGGTATAGATGATTGTAGTTTATATATTGAGATAGCATTCATTACATTTAGATCCTGATGCCAAGCTAGTAGGATTTAGATTGAGAGGTATCTTAGGTTCCATGGTTCATGAGAACCACTTCCCTGCCAAAATTTAACATTTTTCTAATATTTTCCCAGGGCTCTTAAGAGACATCGTACGAACAATATAACTAAGGACAAATTAGGAAGAAAAATCTCGATTCACTTTTGATAGCATGATACCACCCTTTATGGATAGACCTAGATATATTATCAATTTGGTACCACAAGGTTTTTTCACAATAAGTGGTTACCCTAGACACCCTAACACTTTTGACTCAAAATGATACTTCCATTGCTCTTATCACACTTTTACTCTCCACCATGATAAAAGAAGATATCCAGAGACAACTGATGTGATTATTTTGTATGCCTGGACCCCTACAAAAAAGTTGTATGCTTAGACAAAAGGTTCTCACAAATATCATGGATCCTCTGTAAGAAATTGTAGGCCAAAACTTGAAATTTTTTTATTCATTAGTTACAATCTTATGAAATTATCCACCCACAATAATGCCTAGCTGGAAAGATCCTCACGATGGTTAGGAAGTCAAATGATGATTCTTAATAGCCCTTATACACCAACCCATTTGGACTTATTTGCTGAATCCTAAATTTTTTGAACCTAAGTTTCCTATCTAACAAAATATCACATGGAGACACCTTAGGACACTAACTCAAAATAATACTCTCCTTGGTGCACGTTACATTTACTCGACCCCATGTTGATGACCTTACATTGTTGGAAAATATTGTTTTAATCACATGATTAGAGGATTATGATATGTGATGGTTCTATGATGTACTTATCCATTGTGGGCTCAAACACTATACATTTTTAGGTGACATAGTTCCTGTGCATAACTTGTCTATCCAAAGTTTGCACTAAAATATCCTATGCACAACTAGCTAAGTCTCAAAAGGATCTTAGATGAACGTCTTGCGGACTATGACCAATGGTATTAAAAACAACCTTATCAAAATGACCTAATGTTCTTGTTGATTCAGAATTGCAAAATATGCTTCATGATAAGTGTACACTATCCTCCACTCAAAGAGTGTGATTTTGGGCACTTATCCTAATTTTTTATCCATTGAGTCACATGCTTGAATTTTTTGCAAAATATCACCGCTATCTATGGGAATACCTTGAAGTATTTGTTAGATTTAGCAGGGGATAATATAATCGACATATTACAGATCCACCATTAAAATGTCTGATGACTATATATTGTGATATATTATGTCGATTAGACACATGAAATAACTTAATAATAAATATAAAATTATAGAGATTAAAGAACAAGATCTTGAAAGTAAAATAATAAACAAGATTACAGACACAGATGATATCATATTTAATTAGAGAAACCCGAAGGAAACAACTCCATTAGTAAAACACTGTCTGTATTAAAAATTCTACATAGGTTTTTACCTAGAACTTCCACTGCCACTTCACATTCATTCAGAATGTATGCTTCAGAGCTGTTTCTCTATCAGATCATACAATGATCATCAAATTTATCATATAATCAAGATCTAAATACAGTCTGAGTCTTAATCTTTAATACTGGACTATACATACATTGTCGTTGCTAATTAGACAACTAGTCCTTGAGAGGGATGATCCCAAATCAATATGGGTGGGTGAATTAGTCGAGACACTTAAATCTTAAATGTGGAAGATACCTCCAAAATAAAGTTTGATGGAACAAAATTTTACATATAATGTTGGGGTGTACTGTAGTGGCTAGATACCCACTTGAAATTATCACCCCAACACTCCCCCTTAATGTTAAAGTGGGAAGAAAAATCAGACATGCCAGAATTTACCTTTTTCTACAAAATTATTTATAGAACCTTGAATCAACAACAATAATTTAGGCTAGCATGCAAACAAGGGAAATCTGAAGATCTTCCCATACAAAAAGTTCTTAAGACCACTTGCTTTACATATTGAAGACTTACATCAGACTATGGAGCATTTTATAAACTAAGGCATACCCATAACTAAAGGTTTGCTAGGATTTGCAAGTAAACTTCACATAATGTGACACATTTAATTATTACATATTGTAATAAGTATTGGAATTTTTCAATAGGATCATTAAGAGGTGGAATTTTCATGTACACTCCCCCTCAAGGGAAACTCTGATAGGCCCAACAAGGCACACAATTTATAGAACTTGACAAAACACAATGACTTTGTGAAGATATATGTAACTTGATCTTTAGTCAAACAAAAATTGAGATCAATATCACCATTCAAGGCTTTCTCTCTAATGAAAGTGCATATGAACTTCAATATGCTTTGTCCTTTGATGTTGAACTAGATTCTTTACAAAAGTAATGTAACTCTGAATTTCACATAGAAGAGTATTAATTCCTTTGATGCATCCATGTGCAGCTCATCCAATAGTCATTTTCATCCACATAGCTTCTTTTGTAGCTTCCATAACACTTCTATACTCTGCATCAGTAGAAGATCGATAGACAATGTTGGTTGCTTCTTGCTACTCCAAGTGATGACACCTACATCCAACTTGAAGATATATCTAGAACTAGACTTTCATATCTGCAACATCACCAACATGATCAGAAACACAGTAACCAAATAAATTGTGTATCATTATAAAAAGAATAAAAAATACCCACAATGGATTGTTCCTTTAATATATTTCAAAATCCTTCTTGCCATTTTCCAATGATCCTCATAAGGTTCTTGTATAAATCTTAAAAAATACTCCCCACTGCATAAGAAATATCAGGTCTAGTAATAGGTCAAATAAATTAGACTACCAACTAGCTGCCTATACAGAGTAGGATCAAATTTAACACACGTTGGTTTAGGGTCTAACTTAAAACCAAATTCAATAGGAATTGAAGATAAGCTTATAGTCAATCATGTTAAATATTCTAAGAAAATTCACAGCATACTGAGATTGAGATGCAACAATAGACTGATAATCTTGAAATATAATCATGCCAATAAAATTATTTAGTAAACCTTAATAATTCATTTCAAAACGTTTTTTAACCTTTCTTTGATTCTAACTATTAGATTTATATCACTACTAGTGATCAAAAGATCATCAACATACAAGACAATGATGATAATATGATTGTTTTCAACTTTAACAAATAAATCATTATCATAATAGCAGTGAGAAAAACCAAGATCTTGAAAGAAAATGTTAATTTTATCATACCAAGATCGAAGAGCTTGTTTAAGACCATATAAAAACTTTTTTATCTTACATAAATAAAGTTCCGTGCTAGGTACTTCAAATCCTTTAGGATGAATCATATAGATTTCTTATTTTAAGTCGTCATTTAAAAAAGCATTTTTGACATCCATTTGGTGAATCTCCCATCCATATTGGGTAGCCAATGCAAGAATAACTCTTATAGTGCTCATCTTAGCAACATGAGCAAATGTATCAACATAGTCAATACTCAATTTCTGAGTGAAACCACGAACTACCATCCTTTCTTTGAATTTTTCAATATCTCCTACATAGTTATATTTAATTTTGAACAATCACCTAGATCGTACAATGCTTCTTTTATAAGGAGGAAGGACTAGTTCCCAAGTGTCATTTTTGATTAAAGCATTGTATTCATCCTTCATAGCTTGAAGCCATCTAACATATTGAGATGCTTCTTCAAATAATTTTGGTTCTACCTCATATAGGGTCATCAAGGCATGATAAGTATGATGACTTCTAGTTAGTTTTCTAAGATTATCAGGATGAGAGTTTTAAACAAGATTTTTGGCCCATTTAGGAATCTTAGGTTGCAAGACATTTTGGGATGACTCCCCCTAAATATCCATCATATCTAGATTAGGATAATCATCAGCTTGAACTTGCTAATGAACTTCTATTTCCATAATGGAAGTAGGAGGATTATCAAGATCTATCTCTATAGCAATAGAGGAGGGTTCATTATGATCAACAGAGAAATTTCTTTCCAAGACTCAAACATTTCTATTTTCAATAATGTCATGCTTAAATGGATCATAGACTCTCAATCCTTTATTTTTACATCCATAAACAACAAAAATACAAGAGAAAGTGGTTGGATCAAGCTTCTTTCTTTTTTCTTTTGGAATGAATATGGAAGCAGGACTGCCAAATATTCTTAGATGAGAGATATCTAGTTTTTTCTTTGTCCATACTGCATGAGGAGTAGCTTGATAAAGAGGTTTTTTTTATAGTCTATTTAAAATATAGACAAAAATATTCATAGCTTCATCCCATAATAAATTAGTCACATTGGAAGCATGAATCATAGTCCTAGCCATTTCTAAGACAATCATATTCCATCCTTCTACAATGCCATTTTGTTGAGGGGAATAGGGAGTGGTAAATGCTATTTGAATTCCACATAACACAAAAAATTCATCAAAATTTTTCTGAAATACTCACCTCCATTATCAGTCCTAATTCTCTTAATTTTCATATTAGAAGCATTTTCAACTAGAGCTTTCAATTCCTGAAATTTAGATAGGACATCAAATTTTTTTTTAATGAAATAAGACAAAATCATTCTAGAATAATCATCAATAAAACACATCATATAATGCACCACTAAGAGAATGAACCTCAAGTGGACCTCTCACATCACTATGAATTATTTATAGTAATTGAGAAGAATTTGGATCATGATTGTGAAATGGTTGAGCATGTTGCTTACCACGTAGGAACCTTTCACAAGTCTCATGGTATGATTTTATCTTAGGAAGACCAACAAAAAAATTTATTCTAGACATATCATACAAGATTTTGAAATTTACATGACTAAGTCTTTCATGCCACAGATGAATATTATTATTAGAAGAGGAAGAAAATTAAGATACAAACACAAAACCATCAAAGATATATAAGCCATTTTTTTGAATACCAAAAGCAATCAATTATTGAATTTATATTTTACATACCCCTTATCTTGCAGCAAAAGAACTTTATAGTTTTCTTTGGTTAGCTAAGAGCAAGAAAAAATATTCTTTTTCAGTTTAGGGACATACAAGAAATTCCTAATTCAACTATTAGATAGCTTAAAATTTCCACAACCTTCAACTCTAATGATGGACATATCTCCTAAATAGATGTTCTCTTCAAATTTTACCATATCTGAAAGGATATTAGAAATGCAAGTCACGTTTCTGGAGGCACAACTGTCAAGAATCCATTCATTTTCATTAGAATCTGAAAGGGTTATATATAGGGCAATAGACTTTTCAGCTACATTTTCTTACTTTTGCTTTTGATTTTTCTTAAAATTATTAGGCTTTTTGTTCTTTGCATTCTTGATTGATTTTTTAATCTTTAATCTACAATAAGACTCTTTATGTCCAAATTTTCCACACTTATTACAATTTCCATTAAATTTGACTTTAAAATTTTTATTGTTTTTAACAGAATTAGTCTTAGGGTTTGATTTAAATCTAGATCTGATATTGGATTTCTGATTTGGATTAACATTAATCTTATTATGAGTATGCTTATGATTCTAAGAGAAAAAATCTTGACAAGCAGTCTCTTTTGAATCAAAGTTCTCCATGGCTTTTTCTTCTTGAATCAACAAACAAGACAAGGTGTCCAGATTAGGTAGATCATTCTCTTTCTGATATTTTGAATTAAGAATTGAGATGTAATGTCTACATTTTTCATAAATATTAATCTTTATAATAAAATATAACTTATCTTGAAACAATTCACTGTTATAACCATCTAATTGAGCTTTGATGTTCTTAATTTTAGCTAAATAATTCAAAATTTTCTCACCCCCCTTCATGGGTGATGTAAACAAATCTAAGTCTAGTTTAGTGATCTTAGACAACATGCTTCCTTCATGCATGTTTTTTAATTATTTCCATGCATATACAGGAAAGTCCATGTGACCTATATGCATCAAGAACTCATCTCTAATGCTTTGTAATAGGATGGAAAAAGCTTCTTGAGATCTCTTAGAGAAAGAGATAAGGTTTTCAGGAGTAGCTTGTCTCCATGTGGGACATTTTTCTACCCTAGACACAAGATTCCATAGCTTCCTAGCCATAAAATAGGGTTTTAAATGCACTTTCCAAATGCTATAATTTTTTCCATTTAGCACCTGAGACTTATCAATCAAAAACTGGCATAACTAGGCATTTTTAATTCTCAAATGATAATGGAGATGAATTGAGCTAAAAACGAGTCAAAGAAGACAAATAGAGACAAATGACTAGCTACAAATCTTTTTAATAGATATATAAAATCAAACAACTCAAAATTAGTTGAAAAATTAGCTCGATTTAGTAGAAATTAAGATCAAATTTATAGAACAGAGTTGGGGTCAAGTTATAAGAGCTCGGTGAGTTCTTTTACAACTCTTCTCAGTGAGCTAAAGGACCAAGCTACACGAGTGTAAAAGGAAAGTGGATACGGGGTCTAATTTGGAATTTTTGAGATAGATAAACTTTGGAAGCCACTATATAAAGATAAATTAGCAAGCTCATGAAACAAATAAATATCGACGAGTTATTTTGCAACTCATCAAGGTGAGCTCAAAACGAGCTACTTTAACAAATAAAATAAGTTAATAAAGAGACAAGGTGGGGGACGACACTTGGCACAAATAAAAAATATAAAGAAATGAATGTGTCATCTTTTACAAAGATCCTTGGGTGGATGTGATGCTTTAAAAAAATTAGAGTTAAAGATCTTTTGGGTCTAACACCGATAAAAACCCGCAATAAAATATAAACAAACACGCGTCAAAAAACTTACGAAAAGACTAAAAACCCACAAAAAGTAAATACAATTGTAATATTTCAATTAACTCTCATTTCACAAATGCAGGTTATAAGAAAAAATGACAATTAATTAAAAGATAGAATATTATACATGTGTCTTTAATTAATTAGATCGCATTTCGCACTCTAACACAATGTGAAAGAAAATTTGAAGTCACACAATCCACTTGTTGAAATATTAATGGCTTAAACAATTTATAAACCAAAATTGAAACAAATTTTGGGTCTAGAAAAGGAATAAGATAGTTGTCACAATCTAAAAGGTGAGGCCAAAGAAAATATTGACATTCTGACACAATTAGAATACGTGTCAAAAAAAATTGATTCACATTTCACAAGTTTGGAAAAGTCTGACAAGTGCAAAAAGTAGAATACGTGTCGATTTTTAATTTTATCACATTTCGTAATTCACAGACTTAAGAAAATCCCTAGAATGAAGAAAAATTTAGAAGCCTCAGTACAAATAAAAGTTAATAAACCCACAAAATAAAGAACTAAAGACTGACACCACAAAAATACTAAAACAGATGTCTCTTTTCTATTAGCTCACACTCTACCAAAAACTTATACGTGTGTGTGTGTGTGTGTGTGTGTGTGTGTGTGTGTGTGTGTGTGTCCAAATGCTATTGGATCACACTTCACAATGAAATTAAAAATAATAAGTCAAAGAAGATACATGGAGCCTTTTAAATGGCTCACATTTCACAAATCTAACAAATATGATGGAAAATACACGTAGAAGAATTTTAGTGGTCTACCTTTTACAACTGTCAGAAAATAGTTAAACGAAGACTGAAAAAGTGGAATATGGCACCACTTGGAGTAATATTTATGGATAAAGTTTCGCAAATGTCAGAAATACCTAGTTCAATTCTGACAATACAAATACACGTGTAAAGCCTTTATTGGCACGTGGATTTTGACTAACAATCAGATAAACAATATTCTGACACCTCGAAGCAAGATGGAGAAATTTTATTGGCTCAGGCTTTGTAAAAATTGAAAAATACAATGCTAGATGGAAAAATATGATTGGATCAAGCTTCATAGTCAAAAGAAGTCAAATAATTTTGTCAGGGCAAAGCCAAATGGTACAAAATGGTTGGCCCAAGCTTCACAAAGATAGTAAGATGTCAGATTGAACCCACTTGGCACTCTAAGAGTGGAAATGACTTTGCAAATATGAAAAGAAGAGAAGGGAAGCTACGTGGAGAAATATTATTGGTCCAAGATTTTCAAAAATTAAAATGACTTAAACAGCGAAGCCAGATGGTGAAAAAATATTGGATCGGGCTTCACAAATGCAGATATAGCTAAAAAACTAATAAATGATGGAAAATGCAAAGACAGATGAAACCAAATGATTGGTTCAAGCTTTGCAAAGACAAGATTAGCTCAAAAAGAAAAAATTTACTGCTAGAATGGACTTAAATCCTAAAAAAAACTAGATCTAAATTCAAAACATGACCCAAATGGCTATAAATGATGTGAAAACTTAAAACAATCTTGCAGACGACATATTTAAACTGCAAACTATTGAAACTAGATGTAGAAATAAATATCTAAGCATACAAAAGCTTTAAATACAATTAAAATATCCATTTAGCACATATTTTACCAATGCTTCAATCAGTATTGGGGTGGGAATTGGAATTTTAAACCTGGTTTGCTTGAAGATGACTGCAGGATATTTTAGAGTATTATAAATCTGTAAATACACTTCAAGCTTCTTTAATTCTTCAAGTTAAACACTTCTAGATTGATCCTACACACACAATCACTAAGATTTGATATAATGTTATATTTTGAAGGGGATAAATAATCCTCAGATTAAAAATCCACCATTAAAGCTGGAGATTATAGATTATGATATGCAGTCAATTAGACACATGAATAACTTAAAAATAGATAGTGAATGCAGAGCTTAATGAGATAGAGCTTAAAAGTAAATAATGAACAAGAGTAGAGATAGATAACACCAGATTTAAGTGGAGAAACCTGAAGGAAAATAATCCATTGGTAAAGCATTGTCTTTATTAATAATTCAACACAAGTTTAACCCAACACTTCTAGTTCTAGTTTGTAGTCATTCATAATGTTTACTCAGCTATTTCTTGATTATATTATACAATGATCATCAATTGTATCTTATAATAAGATCTCGGTATTTTAAGTTAGTATGTACAACATGCATACGTTGTAGACAACTAGACATTCAATCCTGAGAGGGGTCACCCAAATCAATGTGTGTGGGTGAATCCATCAAGCCCATTCACTCTTTAATGTGAAAGACCTTCACAATAAAGTTTTCTTAACAAAATTTTGCATTTAATGTTGGGTCATACTATAGTGGCTTATCCCACTTGACATCGTCACCCCAAAAATATTATGAAACTTCTTCCACTTTATCTTCCAACAAGTTTCAAGACAAATTAGCATTCAAACCATCCACTAAGCCTATCGATTCTAAATCTACTATCAATGTTGTTTCTACACCAAAAACACTTCAATTACAATCCACAAGGCATACCTTCACTAAAATACCTTATACACCTTGATTACTATTACCAAAACTCATTTAAATAAGTCTAGATACTCTTCCTCCACCACTCAATCTAGACCATTCTCAAACATGTGGTCGTAATTACAACGAAAATACACATTGTGATTACTAACTATGCAACGGGCATTCCATTGATTGGTGTTTTAATCTCAAACATCATATACAAGATATTATTGAATTTAATGAAAATGAGATTCCTGAGCCATCTACTTCTAAACCAATAAATGATAATCAAAAGCTTAAAATCTTCAATGATCCATTACCCAAACATGATAAGCCAACTACTGATTCCTTTGTGAATCATGCATATCATGTTGTTCCTCCTCCTTCATCAAGGCCACTTTATTTTCTCATTACCACTGTTGACATGCCACCACCAATTATTACATTTTTGGATCGCGAATACCATGTTACATTTTCCTCTAATGAGCTACATATCAATGCTTCTATTGGTACTCATACAGTCAACAATATTATGGTCCATCCTTTGACCCTTTCCAATACATTCTCCATGGTACTCTTACTGTCTATCAACTTTCTAATCTCTCAAGTCACATTTCCAGTTCCTAATTCTTATGGATGTGTCATCTTTCCTATAACTGTTGGGTCCTTTACCATATCTACACCATTCCTAGATATATCTGAAATCAAGCATTGTGATATGATCTTAGGTATCCCTTGGCTTCAGGTTTCCCAATTAATCCCTTTCATGCCCCACTTGTGTCTTAAGTTCATTCATAACAAACAAGTATTCACCATTCAAGTTATTCCACCATGCACACCATTACCTATGCCCACTCTCATCTCTTTTTCATCCCCAACCATGACATCTAGTCCTCCTATATATCTCAGGCCTAAATCTATCTCTACACCTAGCTCTCCCATTCACACACGACCTGCATCATGACCTGATCATCCTCAGAGGTTCATTATTCCACCCCATCAGCCTAAATCCCCTACTCAGGAAATCCATTTCTATAGTTGTTCTCCACCTCCTTTACCACATTATTCTCCCTCACATATAAATATTTAATATCCTGTACCACCGATCCTAGACCATGGTCACATGCCTTCTCCTCCTTAAATACCGGATAATGGACCCTCACTCTTCACTATTTTTGGATAGATTTCTATCCCTCACACACTTGGGGGCATCACACTTTCTTATCCCCTTTATCACTATTGGTTATCTCTATTATCTACTTCTATCTTATTTACTACACGTCACGATTCATGATTTATATCTACCTTTCTAAGCATTGTCACATCTCTAGTAAAAACATTATACCTTCATTACCCAATGACACACTCATGTTCTCCAAGTTCATACATGACTGTTGAGGGCATTAAATGTACCTTACTTGCACACTAGGGGTCACCACACTCTCCCCCCTCTGTCACTCTTAGTTATCTCTATCATGTACTCATAGCTTATCTACTGTAATTCACACTTTGTGCTTCATGGTACAATCTTTCCTAACATCTACACCCAATTACATACAATACCTTTGCTACCTGATGACACACTCTTGTGCTACGGTTCATACTTGACTCTTGAGGGTGAAATTCCTAAATGAACCTCATGTAACACACACCAACTGGGGGAGAATGCAGCCCCTCCCTTTTTATATCTCACATATCACAGCACACCATCATTTTCACATAGGATTTGAACATCTTGGTTGCATTTACTCTTGTTAGCTTATATTATTTACATGTTACACTTTGTTTCCTATGCTAGTTGGATACTTAGTATGTCGTTATCCTTTTCTATACACACTTGCACTTTCACATGGTATCTTGAGGTGAATGCAGGACTTTTATAGATTCTTACACAACGCATGATATCTGAAACCACTCTTTAAGAGTCCCACCAAAGATCTTGGGAGCATACACCTTTACTACGTTCATACTACATACTCAAAAGTTCTATTGTTACAATATTTAACACTTCTTGTCATTTACTTTTTTCTACTATATACATGCTTTGACATATTATTGATCTTTCTAACATGTTAACGGGTGCTTCATGTGTATCATTTTCTTTGCAAGTCACTATGTAACCATGGTTATTTTTTACTTCTTGTTTACTATTATTTGTGGGCTATGCCCTATTTCATGTTTTATCGTTGTTTTCTTATGGATGCTTTAACACTGATTGTCTTGTGACATTGTGAGAAATTTCCCATGTATGCAACCCAATTTTTACAATCTCCCTTTTGTTTTTATAGTTTCTTGACAAATTGTACTATATTGTGTGTTATGTTTTTTATACTAACACTTGTTTATAGCCTATATTATTTACATGTGCCTTGGTTTCTACCATGCACATCCCCTACCCCTTATAGGTATCCAATCCATGATATAAATATCAATTTTAGGTCCTCTTATTTGGGCTTCATCCACCTACATTATTCACCCCAAATGAGCGGGGAAACTATTGGGTGAAAAAATCACCCTTCCAATAGTAGAGATCTCCATAACAGGACAACATAGTATTGAATTGGAAAAAGCACACATCTTTAGAGTGGTCCAGAATCAGACATGGATCATAAACACATAGCATATACTAGAGCCAAGTATCAAATAGGAATGGTGGGTGCTTATGTCCCACTGGGGCACTTGTGTCATGTGGAAAAAATAGATATTTTCTCATTTCATCATAGTTTCCAATAGTTTACAATATGGATCCACATTATCAAGCACCTGCGTTCAGTCACCTAATTCATTCAGTCAACTACAATTTGGTTACAACCATCTACAATTGGTTATAATCAGTTACAAATCGGGACATTCCAATTTGCAATGGAACTTATCATTTGAGAAGTAACATGGAAGGATAAGAAAACATACCTCTCTCCCCAACACTCATCTCTTGGCACGAGATCACCAAAAAACTCGTCCTTAGTGTGAGATCACCCAAAAAAATCATCCTTGGTGGTAGGACACTCAAATATGTAGCTCAAATATTTCTTGGTTGGGAATTAATCACTCCCGACCCCATCCAACCACATCTCCAAGACAAACAAGACAACTTTCTATCTTATACTCTCTCATACATTAGGTGCATGATTTCTTTAGTTACTACTTTTACATAATTATTCACACTTTACTCTGATTTTCACATACGGGAGTTTGACTACTCTCTTTATCTTCTTTTATAGGTTTTTCCTTACAAGAAAAAATAAGTGGCTCTCATCTACAAGCACAAGCTCTAGTAGCACACTACTACGCATACACTTCATCCCTAAGGTATACCTACCTTTCCTAGTTGTTATGCTTCACATTACGATAATTTCATACTTCTGGCTATTTTCCCACTCGACATGCTATCAGCTACACTTCTCTTCAGTTTACAAGGTACGCATCTTCTATCTATTTTATGTTATCGAGTATTCACACAAAAAAATATTTAAGTGGAGGAAAATATAGACACAAAATCTATGCACTTTGATATACTTATAGGTCCTAAAGAATACTAATTTATACATGATTCCTAAGCAAGAAAATTAGTGGTTGACAACTCCTTTTGGTCTTTTGATTGCTTTATCTCTTACACTTTATTGGATTTAGACATCTTATAGCTCTGTCATCACTTAATTGATTTATCTCAGACATTATCACCTAGTTAGGAAAGAAGTACCCAGGTGCTCTTGTCCCTTCTGGGTGCCCCTATCCCTCTCTATCTTCTTCTTACTCTTTTAGGTCTCTTTTACTTCTTGGTCACCTTTTAATACTTTGGGTCGAAATTTTAGTTTTCAATTATGAAATTCAAACAATCAAATCATATATATACTTAGTTACTTCTTCTAAATCAAGGGATAATAAATATAAGCATTATCTATCATCACCTAAGCTTGCACAAGAGCACTACAAAGAATACATATAGCACATTCAAACAAGGGAGTACAATGATCTGCATACACTACACATGAGGTTATTTTATTCTATTCCATCACACATATTTTGCATACTTAGTACAATCTACATCTATCTTGTTATCATCATGTAACTTGAACAAGGGAAATCATGTACATGGATACATACACAAATAAATAACTACATAGAGTCTGAGATGTAGGAAAACACTCAGTCATAACTTCACTCTTTGAGTGACCACTGAGGTTAGTCTGACTCCAAATTTTGCATCTTTTTATTACATTTTATGTGGTTTGTGGAAATGTAAAGGTGGACATTTGTTTTACAAGTTACAAGTGCAATAGGTGATCTAATATCAAAAGTAGAGTGACAAAGAGCAAGTAGCAGCAATGATCCTCCAACCCAAAAAAGGCCAAACTCTAAGAATCTAAGTAGACACAAGTACCCATATTAGTCAATAATTCCTAGGGTGTTTGTATCCTTCCGTGGGCACTTCTGTCATGCACATTATTAGGCTTTTACATCCTCATCTATCCTTTATGACATAGTTCCCAATCTATTCCAGTAGATACACAGTCCATATCTTTCCTAGGTTGCACAGAATCGGCTAGGTCATCATACCTCTCTCATTTTCTTAGTTTTTTTTTTATATTTTTGAATGATTATTGCTTGTACATTACTGTATTGTATTTCCATTCATTATAATATTTACTTTGAAATTAGATTTAATTCAAATTAGATTAAATCAAGTTGTAGCTCTCCTATTCAAATAAGATCTTGATAA
The DNA here is from genome assembly GCA_019776745.2 of Taxus chinensis. Classification (NCBI taxonomy): domain Eukaryota; kingdom Viridiplantae; phylum Streptophyta; class Pinopsida; order Cupressales; family Taxaceae; genus Taxus; species Taxus chinensis. The sequence goes on from CM034150.1 coordinate 257,592,410, forward strand.
ATTTTTGTTAGTAGGATTTATTAGACCTATTGACTATTTAGAGTGTATCTCTATTATATTACTTATTTTGTAAGAAACCAGTTGGAATCATGATTTACATAGATTTCAAGGATATTGTTAAGGAAATTCCTAAAGATGATTTTCCTCTTCCTAATATCAACATGATTATCGATTTATCGCTAATCATGAAATTTTATCCCTCGTGGATGGTTTATTTGGCTAAAATAAAATCAAGATAGCTGAAGAGGATCGACATAATCCTGCCTTCACCACTTCTTAAGGTACTTTACATTGCTAGGTCATGCCTTTTGGACTTAAGAATATAGGGGCTACATATCATTCTACTATGACTATTATATTTCATGATATGTTTCACGACATCATATCTAAGATTATGTGGATGATATCCTTGGTAAGTCTAAAACATGAGAAAAATACTGATTGATCCTTTATCATATCTTTGAGGGTATTTGAATGTATAAAGTCAAGTTAAACCCAAGGAAATGTATGTTTGGTGTTATATTGAGTAAATTATTGGGCTTTATTGTTTCCAAAAGAGGAATTAAAGTGGATATAGAAATAGTTACAACTATCACTAAAATGCATCCTCCTACAAACCTTGAGCATCTTATAAGGAAAAATCCAGGCTATCTATAGATCCATTTCCCAACTTACTGATAAGTGTCATTCCTTCATGGATCTCCTTAAAAAGGATGTTGATTTCAAATAGGGTACTGAATGCCAAAATTTCTTACATTATTAAATGAGTACTTAGCCAATCCACCTTTGTTAATCCCACCTACCCCTAATGAGCCCCTTCTACTATACATTTCAGCTGCCCAGTTTGTTTTAGGAACGCTCTTAGCATAACATGATGCAAAACATAAAGAGAGATACATCTACTATCTTAGCCACACATTAATATCTTATGAGTTAAATTACCCACATATCAAGAAGGCATGTTTAGTTATCTTTTATTTTCAAAATCTTCACCATTGCGTGTTAAATAATAAGACCAATCTCATATCCAAATTTGACCCACTTGATTATATCTTATCTAAACCTACTCTTACCACAAGAATAGCCAACTGGATCATTTTACTCAGTAAATTTGAAATTAAATATATCAATTAGAAAATAGTTAAAAGGAAAAGTACTTGTCGATTAACTAGCAAAAGCACCATTATTAGGCACAAATCCATTGAGTTTTGACTTACATGATGCATCTTTCCTATTTTTCGAAGATTCCACTACTTGGGAAATATGCTTGGATGCTTCATTCACTTTTCAAGGCTTCGGTGTAGGATTCATTCTTATCAATCTTACCAAGGATATTATTCCATGAGATTTCAGAATTGGTTTTCCTTGCACCAATAATACTATAGAATATAAAGCCCTTATTATTGGTCTAACATTCACCATTAAATGGAATATAAAAAAATAGGTTATACGTGACTCACAACTAATTATCAAATAGGTTAATGACGAGTACAATGTTAAAGATGAAAATCGTATTCCATATAAACGTATGGTAGATAGTCTGAAGGAGTAATTTATCCGAATTGCCTTCCAATAGATCCCATGGATGTAAAATAATTTTTCATATGTCATGGATACTATTGGATATATTTTGCACCTACCTTAATATAGTAATGAATTGAAGTTTATTATTTAACATCTTACAGTAGCTACTTACGACATGCTTGAATCTTGTTTGTTATGTGAAGTTGTTGGTCCCTTTTCCCCTTGGTACATGAACATTTACAATTACTTAGAAAGATGGTACCTTCCCACCTAACATTTACCACACCGAAAAACAAACCCTTATCCAAAAAATAGCACATTATACCCTCTTTGGGGGTACTCTATATTGTCAAAGCTAAAATGGGACCTTGTTATAGATTCTGAATTCATAAGAGTATATCCAAGCTACTAAAGAGGTGCACGAAGGTATATGTGGTGCTCACGCTAGTGACATGGTTCTCGAAAAGATACTTTTACGTGTGGGTTATTAATAGTCTAATATGGAAATAGATTGCATTTAATATGTGTGAAAATGTGTTGTGTCAAAATCACAACTTGATTCATGTACCACCTTAGTCCTTGCAACCTATCTTTATGCCTTAGTTATTTTCCAAATGGGGGCCAGATATTTTAAGAAAGATCACACCTACTTCATCTGATGGCCATAAATATATGTCATTGCAACTAAATACTTTACTAAATGGGTGGAAGTTTTCCCTATCAATTATTTTACCAGAGTTCAAATATCTAAATTTATCATGAACTACATCATTTTTCATTATGGCATTCCTTCTGCTATTGTCTCTGACAATGGAAAATATTTCAAAAATAGGAAATTGAATACCCCTTGTCAATTCTTTAAAATAAATTGAATTTGGAGTGGATGGGACTAGGAGTGGACGAGGGTTCAAAACTTGAATTTGGAGCGAGGTGGGAAAATTATATAGAGGAGAAATCAAGGGATTTTTGTATGAATCAACCTAAGGGGAAAAATGATGCAGAATTTTTAAATTGAAGGGACAAGGGGGATCCACCTATAATTGTAAATTTTACTTAGGAAGAGAAATTTTTTTGGGGAAAACGAAAGGAGGTTTTGGAGATCCATCTCTAACCTACCTTTTGAAAAAAATGGTATATCCTTGGCAATACCCGACCCTATGTAAGAACATGTATGTTCCAAGATGAAAAATACCATTATAGCTATGATTCATGGTGGACACCCTAATATTGATGAGTTTTTTAAATTGGAAAATAGGAGGTGGTATCTGAAAGGGGATATGGAAATAGCTTCTTATATAAACTCACTCTTTGTGATAACCCTTTCTCATAAAGAGGATGTGACTAATATTTTAGCAGAAGGGCCATGGTTCATGGGAAGAGCCTTAGTAATGGTACAAAGTTAGAAACTTGGCTTTAATCCTATGGATTCCTAAGTGAGGGAGTGCCCTATGTGGGTTCTTATACCAGGTCTTTTGTTGGAACATTGGTAACTAGAAATCGCTGAGCATATCTTGCTGATGCTTTCTAAAAGGAACGATAACCAGATCATACCAAGTAAAGAACACAGATACTAATCAAACATCATGATCAATAAGATGAAAGCAATTCACTAGAATAACTTTACATAAACCCTTGCAAACAAATGAGCAGCAATATCATATATTATTATGGACCTCAATGAAATATAATGAGAATGGACCTTGTTTATATAGGCAAGGAATAACAATCTAAGAACCAATCAATGTTGTAGATCAAGCCATAAATCAAGGAAAGAACTAGTCATCAAAGATCTAGTCAAGTCCATAGATTTATGAGAGAACTAGACATCAAGGATCTAGTCAATACCATATATCTAGGAAAGAACTAGTCAAGACCATAGATCAAGGAAAGAATTATACCTAACAATTAGATAATATCTCCTAATATCTAAATAAGTAAAAAGAAATATCCACACACATAAGTGGGTGAGGATAAATACAATAAAGGTAAATAATGTACCTAGTTGAACATGAGATAAGTTAAATACCTACTCTAACACCCCCCCTCAAGTTAAGCTAGGGGCCAAAACATAAGTGGCATGTCCACAGTATGAGTCCCGACAACTAGGCCTGATGAGGTACTCATATACAATATATCCATGAAGAAATCTTGAACCAAAAGAAGGAAATAATCCTACTATAAGGAAAGAGAAATAAGAAGAAGAAGGAAGATGCTCTCACAAACACCCCCCATGAACAATTTCAGAAACCCCAAGCATTCCACGCAACTCAAGGTAGCGAGGTGATGCAAAAGGATTCGTAAAGATTTCTTCAACCTGATGTTGAGTTCGAAAGGTGCTCCAAGAAAAGAACTCCATCCTAAATATGTTTCCGAATGAAGTGGATGTGTATCTCGATATGCTTGGTCTGTTGGTGCTTAACTGGGTTGCGAGAAATGTGAATTACACTTTTGTTGTCTCATTAAAGTACAGTTGGTGAATCTTATGGGAATCCAAACTCCATCAATAACTGGAAAAGCCAAAGAATCTACCGACTCACTATAACTACTACCATGTACTCTACCTCTGAAGATGAAAGTGCAATAGCCTGTTGCTTTTTGCACACCCAAGCAACTGGAGAAGAACCAAGATAGAAAAGATAGCTAGAAGTAGAATGCCTGTCATCAATAAAACCTGCCCAATCTGAATCTGTATACCCAACCAACTAAGTAGAACCCCTAGTGTAGTGTAGGCCAAAGTGGGAAGTGCCCTGTAAATAGCGTAAAATCCTTTTAAAACCTTCCAATGACTACTATGAGGAGAATGTGCAAACCGAGATACAATCCCTACTACAAATGAAATATCAAGGCGAGTATGGGTCAAGTACATGAGACTCCCAACCAACTACCTATACAATGTAGGATCACAAAGTGGTGGTGGTACATGTGGATGTAATAGTAATCCCAAACTGAAAAAGAGACGGACTTGGCTTACGATTAGCTATATCAAAATGATGAAGAAGATCATGGGTGTAATTTTGCTAACTCAAATGAATCCCTGAATTTTTCTGAGAAATCTACAAACCAAGGAAACAATGCAATAACCTAAGATCCGTCATGTCAAACTATGTAGAAAGAGCCCACTGAATAATCTAAATGTGGGAAGAAGAGCTATTAGTAAGTAACAGATCATCAACACACAAGACAAATATTACAATATCCTCACCAACATTTTGTTCCTCATACTCCACAACAGAATGGATTAGCAAAAAGGAAGAATAGAACTTTGAAGGAAATGGCTAACTGTATGATGTATTCTAGAGATATACCTCCTATCTATTAGGCAGAAGTTGTTAATTGTGCTAACTATATTTAGAATCACACACCACACAGAGCACTTGAGCATTTGAGCATTTGGAACAATCTTCTTTTCATTCCTTTCTTGTCAAATACTCAAGTGCTATGTGTTGGCATAGCAACTGTTTAACACGATGAGATCCCTCTCCACCATCAGTTTGAGCTTTTGGTGTGATGGAAAATAATTTGGTATCAAATCCAGATAGTTAAGCGTGCCAACCATGGAGTAGTATTGGGATGGGTGACCTCCCGGGAAGTCCCAGTGTCATGGCCTCCTAATGTTGTTGGGCCTGATTGGGTATTATACCTGGCTCCATCGTGCAGGAGGGTATTGGCGTAGAAACTAATTAACATGATGAGATCCCTCTCCACCATCAGTTCGAGCATTTTGGTGTGACAGCAAGTCATGCAGCTCTGATACCAAGGAAGTTAAGTGCACCATCCACAGAGTAGTGCTAGCATGTGTGACCTCCCGGGAAATTCCTGGTGTCACTACCTCCTAATGTTGTTGGGCCTGATTGGGTGTATACTTGGCTCCATCATGCGGGAGGGTGTTGGCATAGAAACTGTTTAACATGATGAGATCCCTCTCCACCATCAGTTCAAGATTTTGGTGTGACGGTAATTCATGCAGCTCTGATACCATAAAAGGAACGATAATCAGATCGTGCCAAGAAAAGAACACAGATGTTAATCAAACATTACAATCAATAAGATGAAAGCAATTTGCTAGAATAACTTTACATAAACCTTTGCAAATAAATGAGCAGCAATATCATATATTATTATGGAACTCAATGAAATACAATGAGAATTGACCTTGCTTATATAGGCAAGGAATAAAAATATAAGAACCAATCAAGTTTGTAGATCAAGCCATAAATCATGGAAATAACTAGTCATCAAAGAACTATTCAAGTCCATAGATTTATGTGAGAACTAGACATCAAGGATCTAGTCAATACCATAGATCTAGGAAAGAACTACTCAATGCCATAGATCAAGCAAAGAACTATACCTAACAACTAGATAATATCTCTTAATATCTAAATAAATAAATAAATAATCCACACACATAAGTGGGTGAGGATAAATACAATAAAGGTAAATAATGTACCTAGGTGAACATGAGCTAAGGTAAATACCTACTCTAACATGTTCAACGTCAACTATCATCATGGTAGTTGACCTGAAACACTTGGCTAATAGAGCATCCTCTATCAATCATCCTTCTCTATTAACTCTTTAATAGAGATATTGGTGACTATCCCTAGTGCCCAGTAGATCCCACCAAATTTGACATAAAACGAGATTTAAATCATGCCAATTAATTTTTTTTGAAATTCCTCTTGCACAACACCTCAGTTGTCAACAAAGATGGTATTGGTGGGATATTATTTCAAAGATAGGAAATTCTTGGCATCTAGAGGGGACCGAGATATAAACATTTTAACCAAATATAGCTCTAAGAAAATCCATTGCAAGTTTTCTGAGCTGGCCAGAGGAATTATTGGTTTTCATTTGTGGTAATCTCTCTACCCATATAAGCCTCCAAAAATATTTTGTAGTGTTCTCCTCTAATATTTCCCCATAATATCAAACTTAGTTTTTGTTTGTGTGCCTGATTAAGATATTTGTATTATGGGTTGTATTTATGGTGGTTGTGGAATTTTCATTATTGAATGGTGGTGCATGTTCAATTCCATATGGGAATAAAAGGAAGCTATCGACTTTGCTAAAAGAATAAATTCTGGTTCTAAAATACCACAATGACCATCTTCTCACCACAATACCCCTCCTCAATATTCATCTCCTTCGGTAAAAAATTCATCCCATGCACATCATGTCATTGTAGTAGAATTTGTGCAGTCTTTTGGAATGAAAAAGGGAAAAAAAGCTCTTTCTCTATGTCTATTTCCACCTGGTAGAAAATAAAAATGGACTATAAAGTCTCTGGCCACTCTAATTCCAATCTGACACTTTGGGAACATGGGATAGACAAATCCTATTCACTAGGAAATTATTTGAAAAAGATCAACATTGTTACTCTCATGGAAGGTGATGTGAAATCAGGAGCTCTGTTGCTTCCTAAGAAGAAGAAGAAAAAAGTGGCAGAGTTGTATTCGGTGCTAATATTTCATGATGTAATTAAGGTTAACATCGGCAATATTCCATGGGGATTCTAGGGAAATATAACCCTAAATAAGGAGATGAATGTTCCATATGCCTACTCGTAGGTGGGAAACTTGGTGAGGAAGTGCCAGGGGAAATGTGCATGGCTATTTCATTAGCCTCAAAGCCCTCGTTTTCTCGCATCCAATGGTGACATGGGAATCAATTAGATGATCATCAAAATCACCACATTTATAGTTGGAGTATGAAATATCCTTTCAACATGACATGTTCTGAAGGAGATAAGGGAGCTACATTCAAGTTTGTGTCAGTATGTCCTAGAATGTATGGAAAGGGGGATTATTCAGGATTATGTGGATAAGTGTTGGTGAATGAAATGATGGGGGCCATCTACAACACCCAATGCCTCAAATCCCACACATTCCTCCTCCCAACCATGAGGTATCATTCCTCTTGCACTTGAAATACCTTAGTCCAATAATTTATTACATTTTAAACTCTATCGTGGATTATTTCTAGCTTGAGGTGCCATAATTCTTTGTTCTTTTTAATTAATATATTATTTTTTAAATGTTTTTTTACCATGGTGAGAGGAGTTCTACATTGGAAGGAAAGGTTGTAATGGAGTGTGTTGTTCACTTTGATTCTTAACATTAAATTTAATATTCATTTGACCATTTCATTCATTAATTTGACTTATAGTGGACTATTAAGTAATTTAATTTTTTTCTTGGAGAAGTCAATCAAAAAATACGAATATCTTAGTCATGTATGTTTGGGTATTTTTTCTCGAATATATATTTTTGAGACTGACACAATCGTGTAGATAAATTATTATATCTACTAAAACTCTATGAGAAATTGATAGATAATTTAATGAAATCGTTGATTAAAGACATGTACAAAATCAAATGAAAGAACCTTAAAATCGATATCTCTCACAATATTTTAGATAAATGTATTTAAAATATCTATACTAGTTTTAACCCATCCCCCTATTAAATGTATAATTTAAAAGAGTAATGGCCATTGTAATCTCTATTTTTATTTTTTTTTTGCACCTATGAAAGATCATGGAGATTTTGCCAATATTTTTCCTCTATTTTTCTTGTTCTATTGAAAAACGAACATATTCATCTCAAATTTATTTTTTATCCTTTCCATGCCTTTTTTTATAGACTTCCCCATTAATATAAATTAATAACACCATGTAATTCATAGGATTACTAGTTTTATAATATCATAATGCTCAATCCAAAATGTGGTACTTTAGTTGACTACACGAGATAAGAAATGCAAGTAAAATAGAAACAACTTAATTTTTTATTTATGTGTTTACTGATTATCCATCTTATCTCATGGTTTTATAGGGGACTCCTAAAATATTACGTAGGGTGGTCTTGTGATGGCATGACTTTATGTTTTTCTTTAATTTTCTCAACAATAATTGTTAAGATATTTTAGGATTCCTGTGTAGCTACATCGTATCCTATTTTATGCTTGATATGCTAACTTATCAAAGTTCTTATTGAGAATGATATAGATCTACTTAATCAGATTCTCATATACAATTTCTAAGTTATATTTGTGATGCCCCCTTGGGTGTGTCATAGAAATTATGATAATATTAATAGAGAATCCAAAGAAGGAACAAGAAAATATATTGTAAGTGTGGTTCCATCCACTACATTCAATCTTCATATATTGATCTCTTGTTGCATCATAGATGATTAGTGTAACCTCATTCTGAAGATTCCCAAGACCGTTTGGCGATCGAATCTACTTAAATCTCTCACTAGAAAGGTTCCTAGTATCTTATGTTTTTATTTTCAATTACATAAGGTTTTTCTTTATATTTTATGTCAGTATGATCTTAAGTGTTATCCCTGCTTTAGGTACTACAAATTCTAGTGTTGATGTTAGAAAAGATAATGACTAAAGAATTTATCAAGAGTATCGTTCCAACAAAAATACATAAATCTAATCAGGCATGTAAGATTGTTAAATGCAGTTCCTTTGTTTTGGGGAAATGGAAACCTTGTATATGAATTTTTTTTAACCCACATTTCAATTCTAGTAGAGAAGAGAGTAGGGTTTTTGTAGGTAAGGAATGAGAGGGTTTAGTAAGATATTTCAATACATATATGGGTATTGCTGATAAGCCTAATACTAAAGATGTTTTTTGAATTATAGATTCCATGATTATTGTTGCAGAGAGAGGGAGCACAAGAGAAGGTGATTGTGTGGAGTATTTATTAACGAATTATCCCCTCAATGAAGGGAATTTTGAACATAGGTTTAATCCTCTATAGAGTGGTGTTGTAGCAAGATATACCACTCAACTAGCATTTCCAAGTGAAGGGGCCACCGATATATAGAGAAAGAGTATGGGAACATATCATTGTGTCTTAATTTGTTCAAGGAAAATGGTATCATCTGATGATGAAATGTGTTGAAGAGTGTTTGAATGCGTGAAACACACCAATTGAAGTAAGTTTCCAGTTCATAAATAGTGATTACAACTCTATCTTTATATGGAGGATATAATTACACAGTATGAAAAAAAAACCTTTTTATAAAACTATCTTACCAAGATAATAGTATATTAATGAAAACAGTTTTTTGGATTTCAATTATGCAGAGAATATGATTGTTTGTTTCATTATTTTTTCTCAAAATTGTTAATTTAAACAATGTTGATGGGATTAGCCTATAAATAGAGTTTTTCCTCTCCTTTTGAACCAAATAGCCATATGTAAATAGTTATTATTGAGCTAAACTCTCATATCCATTGGAATTGTCACTTTGAGGGACTACATGTGAGTATCTTACAAGAATAACACCTAGTGAATGTACAAAAAAGAACAAACCATATAAACTTCATGTAAAAATGAGTTTTGAGTTGTAACAAATCAACATTCACAGTCAAGGGATAATATGGATATTTGGCTATTCATTAGCTTAAATACTTATAAAAATATAAGAAACATAACACTTGATACTTGTAGACACAAAATCTATGCATTTGGGTAGATTTCTAGGTCCTAAATCATACTAATGTATATATGATTCTTAAGTAATAAAACTAGTGGTTGACAACTCTTTTTGGCCTTTTTGTTACTCTATCTCTTGTACTTTACTTGAATGATTTACCTTTTGACTGCCTCAAACACTACCGCCCAACTAGGACAAAAGCACCCAGGAACTCTTGTCCCTTCTGGGCTCCTTCCCTTCTTTATCTTCTTCTTACTCTTTTGGGTCCATTTCAATTTTTGGTCACATTTTAATACTTTGGGTTGGCATTTCAATTTTCAATTATGAAATTCAAACAATGGAATCATATATATATACTTAGTTGCTTCATCTAAACAAGGGTCCAAGAACTATAAATATTATCTATCACCACCTAAGCTTACAAAAAGGAACAAGAGCACTACAAAGCATACATCTAGCACATTCATATAAGGTACAAGGGCTGCATTGGTTTGCATACACTACATAGGAGGGGATTTCATTCTATTCCATCACACACATTTTCATATTCATGACAATATAGATCTATCTCGATATCATCATGTAACTTGCACAAGGGAAAACTAGGGCATAGATACACATATATGGATAACTATATGGAATCATATATTTAGTGCAGTGCTTGGTCGTAAGTTCACTCTTCGAGTGACCACCAGGGTCAATCTGACTCCCCATTTTGCATATTACTTATTAAATTTGATTTGCTTTGTGGGAATGTGTAGGTAGTCATTTATTTTTCAGGTTATAGGTGCAACCAATGAGCTAACAACTAAATTGGAGTGACAAAGAACAAGTAATAACAAATACCTTCTAACCTAGAAAAGACTAGATTCTAAGCATCTGAAAAGACACGGGCACTCAGATCAGTCACTAACACCTGGGGCACTGTTCTCCTCTTATATGTGCTTCTTTCCTACACATTTATGGGGTTATGAACCCTCAGTGAGAAACCTTGACACTATTTCCAGTTTGTTCTAGCAGATACAGAGTCACTATCATTCCCATGTTGTACAGAATCAGCTAAGTCATTATCCCTCTCTCATTTTCTTAGGTTTTTACATCTTTAAATGTTTATTGCTTGTGTGTTACTATACTTAATCATCATAATATTATTTATTATAGTAAGTCTCTCTAAAATAAGGTTTAATTCAATTTATATTAAATCAATATTTTTCTTCACTGTTTCTATGAACAAGGCATCTTATTTACATTGAATCAACTTTCTTAAATTCCTTTGTTTTATACAATTTAAAATAAAAGTCACAAGGATGTGAATGTTCGTCGTAACATCAAAATTTAGAGATAGCAACAAATATTAAACACTAGAGACAGACACAAATATTAAACGTTGGAGATAGCGACAAATGTTAAACCCCATCATTTATATTTTTAATATTATTTATGTTCCCATTTATAAAGTGAAGCCTTGTAATATATGTATCATCATAACCCATGCCATCTTAAATGGAATTTGTTTGTGAAAACAAATAGTTATTGGCACAATTAACACACAATGAATTTTTTCCACATCCAATTGGAAAATCAAGTAACCTCTTAATAATTTTTATAGTCACTACAACAATTTTTTATTGTTCTTGAAAATAATGTTGTGCCTTTAATATAAATGTACTAAATAAAAAAATAAAAAAATTCTTGAAGCGACAAGGATGCACCATTCGACATCATGAAGAGGTCTTTGGCATATAGTTTTGGTGTTGCAATTTTGATCATGGGAAAATAGTTATGGAAAGTGACTTGGACAATGGAAAGGGTAAAAGCCTTACAATGTACAAATTGTTTCCGTCGTGATAATTGAGTAAAATATACATAAGTAGATGGCCAAGGGTACAAACAAGAATAATTAAGTGGAACCCAAATGGTGAGAGCATATGTTAGGGGACTGCCTCACACAAATAAATAATATGTTTCAGTGGAACTGATGATCTAACCACTATGTATTTTATGTAAATCCCTATCACAAATTTTGATGGAATCACAATTGTTTGTAAAAGTGCATAATTCCATGTACACATACAAATGTTAAATTTGAAACATTCAAACATCAATATAAAAATACATGTGAAATAAATTCCAAAGATTCATTATTTACACCTCAAATGTAACATTATAAAACTTGTGAAACTCATTAAATAATGCATAGTTAATTATCTAAACGCATTTTCACATTGTCAGCGTCTTCAAAAATTTCTCTAAATTTTGTGGCAAAAATGTACACAATTTCAGGATTGTAGTTGTATCAATGTGAAAAAATTCCAGGCATTAGAGTACTACTATATTACAAAACCTGTTATTTCCTCGTGTATATTCAGGAGTTACAAGAAATTTGAGCTCAATACATGTAAAAATTTAAGGTCCACACACACACAAAATAATGATTCATTTCTAATCATAAAAATTCATTTCCTTTGTTATTCACTACCAATTTAAATTGTAATCTCACAAGCATGCCCCAAAATAAACTCCTCTACTTATCTTGAACCATTGTAGACCTCCATTTCTAAGAGATCCCTTGTGGATGGTAAGAAAATCTAGTTCCACATCAATAAGAGAGCATACTTCATTTTTTTTGAAAGAATTTTTTTTAAAAAAAATACCCTTATATGCATTTTATGATAAGTGTATAATCTTAGTGGATAATGCTAAAGTGTTGTGAAAAAAATATTGAATGGGATGTCTAGTTATGGAATATCCTAGTTCTAGTGAATAAAAGACATGCATTGGAATTTTTGTTATCCTTACCAAGAATGTATGTAAAATGTGGAAGCACATTCAAGGTACATAAAACCATTCGGAACCATTAATCACATTTTTAACCACAAGCAACAAAGTTGGAATAAATTAGAGTTTATGTTTTTAATGAAATAGAGTTATATTAATATAACAATACAAAAGATTCTAGTCTTCACTATATAATCAAAGAAACCTTTATTATGGTTTGAAATATGAAAACTAGGCATTTTATTTTCTTCTTAGTGGATCTAAAATGATAACTATGTACTAACATTAAAATTATAGGCATTAAAAACTTGGATAGCTTAGAGCATGGTGATTTAAATATCAATCTCATATATCAAACCAATAATAAAATTTTCTACATAACTTCAATTATTGCATGTACCTTTATTTCATAAGTCATGTATGTTGTGGAAGTTAGTCTTAAAAGCATTGGAATGTTGATGTATACTACAGAACACTAAAGAAGCCAAAAAAATTTATTAAGAGTTGGGGAACACTAAGAGGAACAATAGTCTTTATTCCATTAGGAAGGATGTACTTTTAGAAAAATAGTCTTTATTCCATGTGTTTGAAGTTAGTGGAGTCCCTGAGAATTTATAGGAATTCCTAAGGACATTAAGGAGTCATAAAATTAGGGCATAAGGATAGAGTATTGTGTGGTTAGTAGGTAAAGGAAGTAATGAACAATGATGCTTATTTCTTGTGACTGTCAAGACCAACCTTGAGAATTAATTTTAATAGCAACTAAACTCATAAGGAAGTTTTAGCAATTAAACCCTTTATTTTTATTTAAAACTCTAACTATATGTACTTGAAACAAGGGAAAAGGATAAAGTTGAATTAGGGAAGTTGTACTTTGCATTGAAGTTATATAAAGAGGATTTCACGGTACTCTACATCATCTAGCCAGCCTGTCAGTAGTTCAACATTTACCTTGGCTCAAATTAAATTCCTAATAAGATCATCTAGTGTGTTTTAGTGTGTAGGGAATAGCGTCTAAAGTTATTGATCAAGTTATTTAGTTTTGATGAGAGACCACTTCCTCTAAAGGCCTAAACAATCCATTTTTGGTAATTTTGTAGCTAATTGAATACCCTCTAGAAGTGTTTAGAGAAAATATAAAGAATATGAGGGTGATTTTAGAGAGAATTGAAGATTTCTAAGTAAATTTAGGAAATATTAGGAAATATAATCTCATTCAGGAGAAATTTGTTTAAAATCAGGTTTTCAAGTGCAGGGAATGAAAGCTAAAATGGTGAAAGTTGACTTCTCTAGATGATTCCAGGAGTTACGGAAAGAGTTAGGATAAAAAATAGGAATTGGAAATTTATTAAAATACTCTACAAGGTGGAATAATCAAATTTTATTCAAGGCTTAAATACTTCTTGAGGTACTTCAAAACTTTTCAGTTGCACCTCCCAGTAAAAATGAATTAGGACCTAAATTTTGAGTATAAGGAAAAATTGTATTTTTAGGATAGTTTCATTAATTGTAAATTTTGATTTGCAGTGTTTTAGTGAAGTATAGAGGTCAAGAATATATAATTCAGCCTCAAATTTCATTCAAGGATTCAAACCCTATCTATAAGAGGGAACCAATTTCGATGAGGAACAACTTGAGAAAAAAGGTGTCCATGTACCATAAACATGCTTCCACCCAGGTGTCATCTTGGTTTAAAAAATTTAATTTTGAAGGATTCATCATGTTCAAAGGTGAAATGTGGAGATCAAGGAATGAATTGATGATCATCATATCCAGAATATGTCATTGTACCCAAATTCCTCCAACAAACAAGATAAAATTATCTAGTCATGCCACTGAGGTATCCAAGACCATCATGTGTGAAGTATTAAGGAATCATCTATCTCCATGAGAGACATGAGAAAATATGTGTATGAAAATCATGAATTTGATTCCATGAAAGGATGATTTTAGATCTAGGAAAGGTGAGGGATGATCTTCATAAGGAGCACCATGTTTCTAAGAATGAGCAATGATTTAAGTTCACTTGATGTAATTCACTTGGTATTATTCATAAAAAATAATTCAACACCTATTAGTGTGATCAAACCTTAAGGAGAAGGAACATTAAAATCACCTCATTTTATTCAAAAGTTAGGAATCCCATTTAGGGAGAAATCCTCTATCTACATAGTGAGGATCTCATTTCAATAAGAAGCACACAAGCATCATAGAGTTGATTTGTGGTCACTAAAGTTAATTATGGACCAAATTTCAAAATTGGTACCAATTCAAGCAGTGGTAAGGCCAAAATCCAACCCAAAAGGTTAAAAAAACCTACATAATAACTTTTCATATAATTAATAAATAGTGTATAGACTATGGTTCATTTTTTTGCATTTTTGAAGGGTAATATTGCAAAATTAGCCTCCCCTAAAATTTTCTTGATAGGCATAGGTGGTCGTCAAATTGAATCTTTTGGGCCTTTTTCATCCTCTATAAAGTTTTAAAATGTCCCAAGAGCTGATGTTATAAGAGAATGGTAGTTGTATTTTTAGTATAAATTTATAATTTGTCAAAAAAAAAAAAATTCCCACCCTCACATATTATCAGTGTTACATTCAGGTCCAAGGTTTAAATTTGATAATATTTTAATTTTTTTTAATGATTTTAACTATAAAATACTTACAAATATTTAAAATAACCATGACTTACAAAGCATATGTAATATGTGACCGTAATTATATATATATGTTATCCAAATAACTCTCCTAGTTATCTGGATAACTTATATTATATTATAACTCTGATGTTTCACATTTCAAGTTGCGCTCACTCAAGATTATTCTTTTGACACCTTGGCACAGTTTTAGTTCCTCTATTCGTGCCTTCCGCATCTTCCTTCTTCTCCCTCTGCATTCTGATATCTCCTTCCATTTCCCCTTTGCACCTTCTCTCTACGTACCTACTTTATTTCCTATCCCATTGCGTACTCCTTGTGCACACCTCTGTAGACTTGCCTTCTAAAATGGCTAAGTCCCTAGCATTCCTCTTGTGTGATTGTATACACTAAGCTTCCTTTGTGCACCACTTTTCTTTCTGCCACTGCATGCCCTTCCTCACTTGAATGCTTGCAGCCTATTTCCTTGCCTTCTGCAAGTATGAATTCTTTCCTGATGCATGCATTGGTTCGAGCACCTGTCCTTTGTGTGTGCACCTTTTTGCCTCTCATTTCCATGCCTTGCACCTTCTACTATGTCAATCACTATGCCACGTCATCTGTCAGAATTGAGTGTGATGAGCGCAACCTATCAAAATGCACCAATAGGGTGTTGAATTTGGACAACCAACTGGTGCATGAATCGTGGTAGAAACGAAAAATCAAATGAATGGTTGGTTGATTTTTTTAGTCAATCTATGCACGCCACATCTCTTACATGCCCAGAAGACTCTGACATCTTCTGACAGCCATATCTTCTGCTACAGAGCTCTGGTTAGTGCACGCATGGACTTGTCAAAGAGATGCTAACACAAGCTACATATTGGACTATTCAAATTAAAATGTAGGTAGGATTTGGTAGGTGGAAAATAGGGAAACATCTCTCAAATCAACTATGCACACATCTAATCAACCTCAACCACCTTCCTTCTTCTACATGCCAAACAAACATGGAGAAGCACATCTGACAGCCTTACAGGTGGATTTATAGGAATTTATCACTGTATATTGGTGGTTGAATATTTGAATCCAGGTTTCCCTCTCTTTCTCCTTCTCTTCTCTCCTTCTTCTTCTATAAATAACAGAGTTATTCTTTGTAAAAAATATCCCTCTCTATATTAATGGCACCATGCCAAAATGGTGGATGACTTAACATGGGTCTCAAAGCTTGGTGTGGTCTCTGTAATATATTCTCTCCTCCTTCCATAAATATAAATGATTGTGTGTCCCTTCAGCAATAAAATCAAGTTATGTGGAACTCTTGTCTTCCCTTTCACATTTTCATTGCATCTCGCCTCTCTGTTTAAATTTTTTGGCATACTATGCATCTTCCCACTTATAGTCCCCATGTTCATGTGTTGCACATGTTGGAAGGCCAAGCCCACATGTTAATCTGTGGCATGCGTCATCTTCCCTCTTCTCCTGCACCCTCTCTATTTTTTTTTCCACTCATGGAGAGAGATCAACCCTTTCTTTATGGAGATATCACCTTCCTTAGCTTAGGATATCCCCTTTCTACAAATCCTTCTATCCCTGGTCCCTTGGCATGTTTACTATAGGATTAGCTTTTAGCATTAGGAGTAGTAATAGCATTAGAGGTAGGTATAGGAACTGACCTTCTCTAGATATTTGTCCTTAGCACACACGGTCCCACAACTTGGGAACGATTCCATTGTTGTCAAAAATGACTCAGCTCTTCTGGATCTGAGATGTGGGTCTGAGTTTAATGACCAATAGTTTCTGGCACACCTGGTGAGACCAAAGGGAAGAGCTTTACATCTTCATCTTAGTAATTTTGATGTGTTATTGCTGAGATCCATCCTTTGGAGTCATATTTCAATGCATCTGGTGACTCCATTGATCCAAACACACCCATTATTTCATTTGAAAACTAGTCTTCTCCCCTTCTTTCATTCATTTCTCCTTTTTCCATCATTCCACCTTCCTCTTTTAAAGTCATGCAATCATGACTTCTTTCCCTTTTTGTAATTCTCATTTGCAGCAGTAGAACTATTTTTCTCCATCACCACAGTTTCAAAATCCTCCTCAAAATCAGTTTTATAAGCCCCATTATCCTGAATATGCATATGACCCACCTCCCACTGATATGTATGGTTATTCTTCTAACCATAATGTTTATGAAGAATAGGTTTATATAGATGATGATGGTGCAGACTCCATGGCTGAAGCTGGTTTTGAGAGGCATGTGCAAAAGATGGAGATGGACATGATGTATCTCAGAGTCAAGTGCTCCATAAAGGTGCATAAAGTTGGCTACAAGGTCCCTTGTCCATGGTTTGTCCCTGTACTAGGATGGTTTAGCACCTGACAGAAGCTGAACTTTATCACTAAGATGCTACCTCAAGTTACAAAGTGGGTGGAAGAAATTAAGGCTCAAAAATCTAGTGCGCAGAAACCCTATCAATGGGGCAACCTTGCACTACCATCTTATAGCCCTCACATTCCTTCGCGTAATCCTACATCATCTCAGCCTACTACACATGCTCCCTACTTCTTGCACCCTACCCCCATTGAGAATTATCCTCCTCCATCTTCTCACCTTCACTTCTTCCACACGCACATCCATTCCTTTAGCACATGTGCCCTCTGTCCCTTTTGCACACATCCTTCCACCCTCTTATGAGTCCCCTCTATCTAGCTATACCTTAAATGAACAGACCCCTACCAACGCACCTTTCCCAATCAACGTCATCATGTTTGAAAACTACATAATATTTTAAGAATGGCATGACTCATGCAACTCCAACTAAGAAGAGGAAATCATACGGGAACATGTTTAAGAAGAAAACCAGTTTGTTCCAGAGGGCATAGTTATAAAGGAGACTTATTTGCTTATAGAGGTAGAACCTCACATGCCCCAGCTTTTCCTGACTGAGCCTGTAAATAGTCCCCTTCAAAAGGAGAGTTTGCAACAAAATATCATATGTGGAATTGAGATTCAAAATAATGGGAAAATAACAAGGATGAAACCATGCCCAATCAGATATTTGGCTAGTCTAGAGCCAAAGACATATTTTCCACTGGTCATGCTCACTTAAGAGCATGAGATAGAGCTTTAGTATGCCAAAGGTCAGTAGCAGTGCCTCCAAAACCCAAGCATAGAAAAACTCCAACATGTGTATATTATGTTTGTTGATACTTTGAGGAGGGTGAAACACCATCTACAAGGTGGGTTTTCACTCTTATTTCTAGCCATGCCCAATGCCAAATCAATTACATGGTCATAATTTGTGAGGAAGGGAAGCTACTTCTCCCTTCCTGTTACAGTTTTTACTTGAGTGCCCCTTACCTCTCGTTAGCATAGGTTAGAATAGGTTTTATTTCAGTAACACAAGTGATCACACACACTCTGCGTGTTCCCTTCGGGACATGTATTATTTTTAGCTTTTTTACATAGTGTTGTGCTTCTATTTTAGTGTGCTCACTCTAGAAAATTTCCTATAATGTTACACCCATGCACCCCTTTTTTTTCTTCCTGGGATGAAAATTAAATTTTGGTAGAGGTAATTCCAATAGTCCGTGCACAAATTTCAATCTCATCAATCCAATTCATAACATCTTCATATGAGAGCAACAATTTATTTCAAATTTCAGATAGTGTTGTAAGTGACTTTAGGGATGTTCTTCAAGTTACAGATCAGATCTTCAAGTTTAGCACTTGAATCCATGCCCAATGGACTTCTAAGGATATTGATCTATTCATCTAGAAGGAAGATGGCCCCGAAAGTTGCCAAAAATATTATCCAAATAACTCTCCTAGTTATTTGGATAACTTTTATTTTATTCTAACTTTGATGTTTCACATTTTAGGTTACACATACTCAAGATTATTCTTTTGACAACTTGGCAAAGTTACAGTTCCTTCGCACATGCCTTTCATGCCTTCCTGCTTCTCCCTTTGTAGTCTACTATCTCCTTCCATTTCCCCTTTACAAATTTTTGCTACGCACCTACTTTCTTTGCTATCATGTCACACACTCCTTAAACACACCTCTGTAGACTTGCCTTCCAAAATGGATAAGTCACTGGCATTCCTCTTGCGTGCTTGCATACACTAAGCTCCCCCACACACCACTTTTCTTTCTATAGATGTGTGCCCTTCCTTAGTTAAATTCTCATGCCATGCTTCCTTACCTTCTTGAAGTATGCCTTCTTTCTTTTCCTGTGTGTTGCGTTCATGCACCTATCCTTCATGTGTGCACCTTTGTGCCTCTCTCTTCCACACCTTGTACCTTCTTCTATAACAATCATTGTGCCACGTCATCTGTTAGACTTGAGTGTGATGCAAATAAGCTATCAAAACATGCCAACATGGTGTCGAATCAAGAAAACCAACTGGTGCATGAAAATTTGGCAGAAACAAAAAATCAAATGAATGGTTGGTGGATTTCTTAAGTCATTCGATGCACGGCATATGTCTTACATGCCTAGACGGCTCTGACATCTTCCAAAAACCATACCTTCTGCTATAGAGCTCCGATCAGAAGGCACCTGGACTTGTAGAGAGCTGATGAACAAGTTACATGTATGACTATTCAAATTCAAATGTAGGTGGAATTTGGAAGATGAAAAATAGGGAAACATCTCTCAGCTCATCAATACACACATATAATCGACCTCAACCACCATATTTCATCAAATATTACCTCTTTCCTTCTTCTACATGGAAAATAGACATGGGGAAGAGCAGCTGATAACCTTATAGGTGAATTTGGAAGCATTTATCACTGGTTTTTGGTGGTTGAATATTTGAATCTGATTTTCCCTCTCTTTCTCCTTTCTTCTTTCCTTCTTCTATAAATAGTAGAGTTTTGCTTTGTAAAAAAAATCCCTCTCTACTGTAACATATCCATGCCAAAATGGTGGCCAAATTCCCATGGGTCTCATACTTTGGTGTGGTCTCTGAAATGTATTCTTGTCTCCTTCTATAAAGGTAAATGATTATGCATCCCTTCAGCAATAAAACCATGTTTTGTGGAACTCTTGTATTTCCTTTCACATTTTCATTATATCTCGCCTCTTTGTTTGCATTTTTTGGCATGTTGTGCATCTTCCCACTTGTAGTCCCCATGTTCATGTGTTTCACACATTGGAAATACAAGCCATGTGCTGATATGTGGTGCGTGTTGTCCAACCTCTTCTCTCATGCCCTCTTTGTTTCCTTCACCACTCGTGGAGAGAGATCAACCCTTTCTTTCTAGTGCTATCACCTTCATTATCTTAGGGTCTCCCCTTTCTGCACATCCTTCTATCCCTGGTCCCTTGGCATGTTTAGTCTAGGATTTTCTTTTGGAATTAGAAGTAGTAGTAGAGTTAGAGGTAGGGGAGAGCATAAAAAAATAATAGACTATGAGCCAAGTTCATTAATGTGTTTTTCTTGTTTCAAAGCAGGACATTTTTCTAAATCTTTCCCAAAATCCAAAGAAGCTAAAAACACCAAGGTTTATCAGGTCAAGGAAATGTTATCCAATTTTTCTCACATGAAAAAATTAGATGATGGGGTCCTATTATGATCGAATTGTAACATTGGTCCCAGGGACACACTTCCGGTCATCACAAAGATAACATGATTAAAGTAATTAATAAGTTGATAAGTGATCTTACATATCCTTAAACAAGGAAAAATTGAGCTCATATTAGTGCCAACTCGATCTCAACTCGGTACAGAGCTCAATGGGGAGCGCAATCTATGGTCATCTTGGAATTGAGCTCGTAAGTGAGTCGCAGTGGAAAGCTCAGAACATAGCTCAGGAGAGTCAAGGTCTCAACTCAGTTTGGAGTTTGGTCTATGTGGTGGAGCTCTATGTGGATCTTTCTCGGTGAAGGGGCCAATGCAGACAGTTACAACCATCCACTTGAATGGAGAGATTATTTTAAGAGCTCAATGTGAGTGACTCGGGGTCTAAGGATTTGGTGATTCATAGTGGGGCTCAATCTATGTATAGAGAGATCAGTTTCAAAGCTAATTAAAAAAGTGAAGATTCATGGATAACTTTCCAAGTAGGGAGAAGATAATGACAAACCAACATGATCCTTCCACTTCACAGGTATTGGGAGAAGGATCACTAATAAGGGATAATCGATTGGAAAACCAAGGGAAAAAATCCACAGACCAACGTGCTACGAAAAAGCTAAGTTAATGCCAATAAATTTGTGAGTCATCGAGTTACTCTCCTGATTAATAGGAAAGTTTTGATTTGATTTTGGGCCCATGAATACAAAGCATGGTGAATTTAGCTCACTGTGCAAAGGAGGGAAATATTCGTAGAGGTGAAAAAAAAAAATTCATTGGAGGCAGAGCTTGGTTTTTCATCGCCATGACTATAACTCTTTGATCGTCAGGAAGGAGCTCATCTCTCCCAGAGGATTGTTCAATGAACAAAAGGAGTAAGTATGATCTTCATTAGGGTGATCTTGATGCTATGATGGCTTGGTCATTCTCATGGGAGTTGTGAAGAACTTGTGTCGGAAGCTTATATAGACAAGTAGTGAAAGGAAAGTTCTTTGACTTGTAGGGAGCTCGTCGCATGATAATAGTTGGAGGTAGCTCAATGCCATAGAGGATTTTTGTTGTGATAGGAGTGGATCATTTTAGGTGAGCATGTTGTAATGGCTCGGTCTTAGAATTAGATTCATAGAAAGATGGCGAAGATCACTCAGCATCAAGGCTCAGGATGACAAAATCATGAAAGAGTTGTCTCGGATATGCGAGAAGCTAGATGACGATCGAGATCAACGCGTAGAAAAGGTGAGCCATGATGGATAATGTGGTGAGGTAGGTCATGGAGAGAACTTGATGGGATGATTTGAGTCAACCTCAAAACTCGACATGGATAAGTGTAAGTTTAGAGTTGACTTAATTAAACCGAGCCAAGCTATTAAAATCAGTAACATAGAAAAAATCTAGTTTAGCAGCTCAACATGGTATGGCTCTTTCTAAGAAACAAAGATGTTTGACATGGTGAAATAATATGGTGAATAATTTTAGTGGGCTGAGTCAATTAAAGATCTCTTGGGGACATAGTTGGTGGTGAGATTGATGCATGGTCAACTTAGTAGATTTCATGTGGCGCTCACCAAGTTGGAGAGAATGAAACGTGGCAAGCATGTAGGACAGATCAAGCAGAGCTATGGAGATAGAGCAAGGTAATTAGGTTAAATGAGGTTCATGGGAAATTTTTGTAGTGATGGTGAGCTCATCGAACAATAGGAGAATGATTCTTACATGTGAGTTCAATTGTGCGTAAGGATGGAGGACCTCAAGCTCAACTTGGCGAGTTGGCTCGACGAGCCAACCACCAAGTTGGGTTATGTGTGACCCTATTTTCATGGCCCCTCAGTTTCTTCAAGTCAACCCAGTCGATGGGGGGTCCCACCATTATTATTTAATTAAACTAATTTTTTTATTAGAAATATTTTATTAATAATATTTTTTATTATTATCAAAATATTCCTTTAATTAATTCAGAGGATTATGTCAACAAGAAATTGATGGCACATGATGGAACCTTCTCAAGTGATTTTACCAACTGTGATAAATGAACAATCATGTGCCTTCAATTTAGGAATGGAATTTATGAATTCTTCTCTCTCACTCTCACAACTTCTTCTATAAATGTAAGTTGGAAGCTCATTACAATAAGTTAGACAAGTTAGACTTCTGAGACAAGTGTATAGTTTTTAATAAACCTCCTTCTTCTGCAAGTTGTTCTTGTATGTTGAGGGAACTTTCAAGCCTCCTTTCAAGACTGTAATGGAAACTATTTCCTCTTCTAAATGTATGATACATTGTGTATGTTGTTGAAGTAATAAAAGTGTGTGTTTTGTGACTAATTTTGTCCTTTCATCCTTCTATACTTCTTTGTGCCTTTCTCATGCTTGCAGGTACACTGTGCAAGTTTAAGTTTTGATTGTAGGTTCTTTAAGTTTTGTGCTTATCAAGTGGTGGAGTATTGCATGCAGTTGAGTTGTGGTGATTCTTTCACCCTTCTCAAGTTCATCCTTCTTCAGTGGAAGACTGATATATCATTTGTTTGATCGATTTTAACAAATGGAATGCATGCTTCCTAGTCTGTGGTATTTTTTAACCCTCTCTAAGTTACAGTAGGCGAATTTGTCTTGTGGTGCACAAAACCCTATTTAAATCAAACCCTTCATGAGTCTAGCAACACCCTTTATTTGGTGCATCACCATCCCTAGTATAGTTTCATTTCTTGAAAATATCTTTACCTAAAACCCATGAACATGTTAGGATAGGACTAAATAACCATTTTATTGCACTCATGAGTAGTACAACACTTTATTTAGGAAGAGGAAACCTGGCCTTCTCCAGAGGTTCACATCAAGCCCAAGTCCCACAGCTTGAGAGGTGATCCCATGTTTCCCAATCACACAAAATTTCCTATCCACATTCTGGTCATTCAGAGGGTGTAGTGATTTGGAGACAACATAATTTTTGGCATGCTCGGTGGGACCTATTCGGTACTTATATTATCACTTACACAAGTCAAAGTACATGGTGACTATATATCTCTAGATTTCAAATCTCATTGTATTAACTAATACGAATAATTCAGACAAGAGTTTATTCAAAGCAAGGAAATTATCAACACATCGAACTATTAGTGTCTCCTCCAAAGAGAAGGAGAAGAGGCATTTCAACATCACTAGTTATGGATTTACCTTATAGGTGTCATGCAACTCCCCCTTATAGAAGGTTTCCTCCACCCAGGAACAATCAATCTTTCATTGTTATGGAGAATCACCACTTTTTTACCCCCTTCAATGCAATCAGTCCTCTTTTGTTGGATCAACGTGACCCTATACCTACTGGAGCACTAAAAAAATTACCCTTCTATACATGGGAAACTTAGGTTACTCCAGTGGAACATATTCTTAATGTAGCCATCATTATTGTAGTACATAATATCACAGAGGACAATGTTATGTTTATACTTCTTGCTACCTCGTTCAATAGAAAAATACTTCAAAGGTTTCAAGGATTAAGTGTTGGTACTATAACCGCTTGGGATGAGTTAGGAGAAAATATTTGTAAAACATTTGAAGACAAGAGTGATCACCTGTCAATATTGGAATAGCTCACTACCATAAAGAGAGGTCCCCAAGAATACATGAGTGATTTCAACTTCCGATTCCATAGGACCTAGAATAGGATTCTGGCACTCATAAATCCTTCTTTAGATAATGCATTATTGTACTATTTGTGAGCCTTGAATAGTGATGTAGTAGTTATGATCTAGTCCATGGGACGGACTACACTACCTGATGCCTATGAAGTTTCCATAAGAGTAGAGAATTCCTTGATTCAGGCTACAAAGATAGCTCCACAACCACCAATGTCATTGTCTCTGGATCTTACAGATAATCATCCTACCCTTTCTCCTATTCTAGTAGTCTCTAAGCAACCAACTCATTCTACCCCTTCCTCTTCAAATGACATATTTGAAGTCAATTCACTGTTGTAAACTTTTGGGAATGAGATCATTACACTCAAGAGGAAACAATTTCAATAGAATCATCTATATCAGCCACAAAATTAGTAGTATCAAGCTAACTGTCCTATTTTTCAAGTGAACAATCAGTCACAAAATCAAGCTACAAGTCAAGCTGTGAATTTCAGGCCTTTGAAATTTCAGAACCCTCTTGCTGCTAACTCATCAAGAGCCATAGTACCTATCCATAATAACCTAGTTCAAGACTATGAATGGTGTTATCCTTGTTCTACATCCCCACAATAAAAATATTTTCCCAATGGAGTTCTTAGCCAAGCCCTTATGGTTTCAAAGTGTATCGTGCCCCTCCAGAGCCAACAAAAAAATTCATCTACGTAGGAGATGCTAGATCAACCATAGGCACATGAAGAAACCACTTTGCTAAATTTTCAAGTAGAAGATTTTTGCGGGTTGAATACAAATTCCTCATCAATGGTAGAAAAAAATTGTTCTAAAAAGAGAGCAATGGAACCTCAACCTTCCAAATCTGATCAAACATCCACTTCACAACCTCATCCATAAGTGGTGGTTGATAAAGATGTGGAAAATAAGTCACCAGAAACACTTGTTAGCCAAGCTGCAAGGAAAGAAGGTTCTTTAGGAATCACAGTATCCAACAAGCACTTTCCAAAAGAGGATTCTAACACCCAAAGGAATGTTAGCAAATTTGGAGCAATTCCCTTTAGTATTGTGGAACAAATGAAGAATACTAACCTGAGCATTACTATGTGGGAAGCACTCTCAATTCCTTCTCAAAGAAATTTGTTGGGAGAGGCTCATAACAGTTTTGGTACGACCGCTACAAGTTTATGTCAGCCAGAAGGGAAAAATATTCCTAAGGAAAATAAACCACCACCATTCTATATTTCCCCAATCATTGGAAACCACCTGGTACATAATTACATGATCAATTCTAGTGATAGTAGGTTGGTCATGCCCAATAAAATTGTAGATGTGCTAGTCATACAATATACACAATATCTAGAGGAGTTGTTCAGTTAGATGGTACAATAGTTCATACCATTGGAGTCATCAAAGGACTCTAGCTTACTATCCATGAATGTCCCAGTTTGTCATTCTCCCAAGACATATCAGTCATTGATCTCCCTCCTCTCTTTTCGATCTTCCTATCACGAGATTTCACTTACAAGATGGGAAATTATCTATTAACCGATTGGTCACATATGATTCTCAGGATTTGATATGGAACCAAAGTGACTATAAGGGTAGAACCAATCTTCCATAATCATGTAAAACCCTACACTGCTAGTCCTATAAATGGTAATTACACCATTGGAGATCTAGAAGAAGAAGAAGTTGATTATGAACCAACCACTCTGGTTGAAGAAGTCCCTGACGCTGTGCTGAATGAAGTAAGTGGAGATCATCAGTATGATCCCTAAGTTGATGTGTTGGAAGAGGAAGAAGCTAGTTTACTATTTTTAGAAGAAATGGGATTAGGTACCTACTGTATTCATGAAGAAGATACGATCATACCACAACTTGTTAAAACACCAAGAAATTTTGAAGGATTGTGGCAATTTTTCTTCATTGGATCAAGAAGTAATAATGGATCCAGTGCTGATGTTATGTTGATTTCTCCAAAGGGAGATAATTACTTCTCATCTTTCTATTTGTAATTTAGTTGCACTAACAATGTTGTTGAATACGAGGCCCTTGTATAAGGAATTTAGTTATCCCAAAAGAAGGGTATCAAGGCCTTGACTATTTTTAGAGACAGTGAGTTATTTGTTCATCAAGTGACGACATGCAGTGAATCCAAAAATGATCTTTTAAGATCCTACAAGAACTAAATATGGGATTTGATTGAGGATTTCAAAGCTTTTGGGATTCACGTGGTTCTTAGAAATCAAAATCAAGACACTGATAGGCTTGCTATAATTAGATCGCAATATTATGTACCTATTGATATCATGAAAGAAGGGTAGAAATTATTTAGAATGGTCATTTGACCTGTAGTTCACGATAAGGTGGGGGGTTAGCAAGTGTTTGAAAGTGACAAATAAATTGTCCTTTTCCTTCAAGAAGAGGTGGATTTTGCTGCGAAAAATTAGGATAAGTTGCAAGAATCATATGTTGATCAAATCATACAATTGAAAATAAAAAAAGCTACCAAAAGGTCTTAGTTACCCTAGAATCCATTTTCAATTTAGATGATCAAGCCAAAAGACAAATCTCTAACATGGTGGTTAAAGAAGAATATTTTGAGGAAGTTGAGGTAGTGAATGAAAAGGTTTTTAAAAATCAGAAAGGTATGCACTTCCAAAGAGAAAGAAGCTTTCATCACACTTTTCCAAGAGTATCAAGACATTTTTACATGGATCTACATAGAATTGCGTGGTTTTGATCTAGGTCTAGCACAACATACCATCGAACTAGATCTTAATTCCAAGCTAGTTCATCAGAAAAAGAGGCCAATTAATCCCAAAATTGAGCGACTAATGAGAAAATAGCTAGCCAAAATCATCAAGGCCCATATAATTTTCATCGATTATTTATTCCTCTTGGGTAACCAATCTCATTCCCATAAGGAAGAAGAAAAAAGAGATTCAGTTATGTGTAGACTCTAGGGATTTGAACAACTACTACCAAGATCATGCGAGCTGGATACTATTGGCAATATTTGTTCAAAGATGCCCATCTCAAGGTAAGTAAATGTAAGGAATGTGCCATTTTTATGGGAAAGCAAAGTTGGCATCTCTTCTGCTGCATCTAATTCAAGTGGATCAACTTTGTTCAAGTAGGGGTTGGAATGCTTCAACAAAATGATTAATCCTCCATCTAGTGATGGACATAAATGGTTCCTTACTGCAACGAACTATTTTACTCATGGACAGAGGTGTAGCATTGAAGGAGAGAAATGAGAAGGAATTCCTTGATTTATTGGAAGGTATAATGATAAGGTTTGGTGTTCCATTTAAAATTATTTCAAAAAACACGATGGATTTTCTTGGTATGAGGTTGAGTGAATGGGATATTAAAAGTGGGGTCTACCTAAAGACTTTTTCTAATTACTATGTGCAAGGAAATGGATTGGCTGAGTCTATCAATAAAAACCTCATAAGGATTATTAAGCACACAATGGATACTAATAGGAGGACTTGACATACATAGCTTAAGACCTCCTTATAGGCAGATCAGATCACACCTAAATTTTGCCATTGGAAATTCATCCTTTCATTATATTATATGAGAATGAAAACTTCTACTCTCCCTAGAATTACCATTCTTTAGAATTAGATCATGAACTTGAGGCTCATGGAAAAATGATTCCTTGTTGGTAGAGGTTTGGTAATCCATCAAAATAGTCCATTATAAGAAGCTCCCACAGAAGTGAAGGCCATGATAAAGACTTAGAACAACATCATGCTTTTGCAGGTTAAGAAATCATTTGATCCTCACCCAGAAAATGATCTGAAAGAGAATTTCCAATTGGGAGATTTAGTCAAATCCCTGACGAAGATAGAGCTCAAACTAGGCAGGCATGCCAAGTTTTATGCTCTCTTGTGGGCCATACATCATCACGAGTTACAAAGAAATTCATTTCATGTTATCCAACAAGAAGAACTGCCCATCTGATGGTGAATCTCATCCACATCTCAAGGATTTTTGCTGAACAAAGTGATGAATGAACCCCATGTATATGGATCAAGCTAGGTGATGGAGTATGACATACATATCAAAGTTATGCTCAAACTTGTTCAGAGGTGTTTATTTAACAACTTTTTCTATTGCTTTCCTTGGTGATGAGTTTTGTTTTTTTCTTGCACACTGATAAGATGATCATCAAGTTGGACTGGTTTTAGAAGATGGATCCAATTTAAAGTTTCCGTAGGAGTTTCCTATGAACATCTGCTAAAAATCAAATATGGACTTTCTAGTGTTCCATTATATTCCATATGTTCTAGTAGATAACATTCTCTTTGGAAAGTATCCAAGGAGGCCCAAGATTCTCAATTCGGAGCATTTTGGGATTGAGAACAGGTAAGTAAGATTAAAAGAGTTTCACAATGGCCTATCCGGATGCCATTAATGTGCATTAAAAAACTACTATCAAGATCATTCTTAACATGCTAATCATCCCTTAGATTTGCCAAATATGCCCATCTCTAGGTAAGGAATTGTAAGGAATGTGCCTTTTTCATAGGAAAATAGAAGTTCAGGCAGATCTTCCACTTACATCATCATTCAAGTGGATAACCCTTTTTCAATGGGGGCTGGAATTCATCGAAATGATTCATCCTCCATCCAATGATGGTATAATTGGTTCCTTACTGTAGTTGGACTATTTCAACTTGATGGAAAGAGGTGTATCATTGAAGGAGAGAAATCAAAGGTAAGTTCTTGATTTCATGAAGGTATAATGAGAAGGTTCAAATATGAGTTCCATTTAACCCAGTCATTTCTAGATCAACAAAATGATTTTTCTTGGTATGAAGTATGAGTAAATGGCGATGTTAAAAATGGGGTCTACCTCAAGAATTGGTCAATTACTATCTGCAAGGAAATGGATTGGTGAGTCATAGCAAATAAAAACCTCAACAATGTGATAATCAAGCACACAATAGAGATTTAACTGTTGAGGACTTAGCATACACAAATTAATGACCACCATATGGTTAGATCTAAGATCACACCTAAAAGAGCCATCAGAAATTCAAAATTGCATGCTTGCCATATACTGGAAGGATGAATCAAAGAGAAACTCTCCTTGCAGTTACCTTCTTTGTATTGGCTCATAAAATCTTGAAGAATTCATGGAGAGTAATCCTCATGGACAGTCAAGTTTGTCTAAGCAATTTATGGACTTAGAAGAAGTATGGAATAAGGCCATTGAAGACTTTGGAGCAACATGTCTGCTCATGGTTAAGAGATATTTTGACAAGCCAAGGCATCTGAAAGGAATCTTGTTCGAGTTCCCATTTCAAGAGGGATATTTAGTTCTCAAATGGGATGAAGATAGGGCCATGTGAGGAAAGTATCACTATAGCCATGGGATGAGTCAATGGAGTGGGCCATGGCATCGATCAGCTCAGTTGCAATGAGGAGCTAGAATTTACCCAAGACTATCATAAGGATAAATGGTGAAGAACTGCCCATTCATGTGAGGCATAGGAGGTCACGATCTCTAAAATGAGATGAGATTAATGCAAAGGGTCGATGTTGAGTTTAGAGGTGGCATGATGGCATAACACGTATGGACATTCGATGTGGTGGTTGTTTTTGTTCTTTCCTTGAAGGTTGTTTCCAAGTGGAGATAACTTGCACTGGAATTCTAATCCTCAAAAATTCTCATAGGGGAGAAAGCATTTGGAAAACCATCCATAAGGCTTTCACTAGGTGGAGATCCATGTAATAATTTTCCAAGTATGAATCATAGATGGCATGTATTTATTCCCCAAATGCAGTATACTTCATGCTTAACAGTCTGGTCGGAGGTCCAAGATCCACTAAATGCTCAAGGGGATTAAGTGGGATGTATGGTAGAAGTATCAAATTAATTTCAAGATTCCAACATTGAATGCAGCGGACATGACTTACTTGAATATAGCTTTGAATCATAGTTGGAGTGAGGGGTTTGTGTGTCAATGTTGATCCAATGATCACATGCTATAGTATAAGTACGATAGGAAACTGAGTATGTCTCTATTAGCAATCATCTTTATGAGATTGGAGACTCATTCGGGATGTTGATCGATAGATATGACATGATTAGACTAAGCAAACATCAAACTCGGTGTTAGGGGAACGCATCACAGGAGGTAACTACAACAAGCTCATGGTATGATCGAGTGAGCCATTGAGATATTTCAGTGAGGAGAGTCATTTCAATGATGAGATCACATGGTCAATGGATTCATCACATTGGAGATATGTGGAACTCATGTTAAACTCAATAGATGGGCCAATGCAGATGGTAAGGACCATCCAATCAAGCTTGTAGAGACTATTTCAAGAGATTAGATGTGAATAATCTCGAGTGTCCATGGAAGTCATGGATTCATAGTGGGGCTCAATCAGTCCATGCATCAGAGAGATTGGTTAGAGAGATAAGTCAAAAAGTAGAGCTCATCTCAACAAGCCCAACAATGGAGAAAATTTATCAAGGAGGATGAAGTGGGCTCCTACTAAGAGTTGGGGCATTAATCTCACCATTGAAAAAACTGGTTGGGCTCATGAAAGGGAACTCACTTTGGATTAGGAATAACTAGGAGTAATCAAGATGGCTCGACCGAGTTGAGTTAGGGAAATATTGAACTCAGATAGGTGGATGGAGCGATACGTAGTATCTCGATGATCTCGTGAGAGGAATTTGAGAAGCCAAGTCAGTCTATGGATAGCTTTCAAGTAGAGCCCATGAAGTTGAGCTATACGAAGGAGTTACATAATCTTAGGGTAGATACGGTTGAAGGATCGACTTGAAGTAAGTTACGTTGGTTTTGAGAGATGATCTTGTCGAGCTTGTGATGTGATTGGATGGAAGCTTCTCAGGGGTTTTGTAATGAACACACCATGATATTGGTTGAAACAAGGGTAAGCTCTGCATGTTATGATGGAACAATGGATAGTGGTCATAAGTGTTGCGATGAACTTGTTTCCGTAAGATTATATAGCCAATGCATGAAAGGAAAGTACTTCGTGAATCATAGGGAGTCTACAAATGGATGTTAACATTTGGAGGTATCTTGATGCCATGAGGAAGGCATAACTTGATGGGGCTAAAAGGAAATGGCTCATTTTAGGTGAACAAAGGTGTTCTAGATCGGCTTGAGTCGCTTGGATTTTTTAGAGCTCTCACAAGAATGATGGCAAAGCTCACTTGGAATCGAGTCTTGGAGATGGAGAGCTCATGAAAAGAATTCACTCAAGATAATGAACTTGAAGATAGAGCTTGATCAATGAGTCCGGTTGCACAGAAGAGGTGATCCTTGGTTAGATAATGGAGCAAGATAGGACATGGATTTATAGAGGATCAATCAGTGGTGATTCTAGTCAACCTCAAGGGCTCAACATGGAGCCAAGTCGTGAGGTGATAAGGATCTCACGTAATTAATACTGAGCCAAGCTATCAGAGAGTTTGTAACATAGAACGAATCTAGGTTAGGAGATAGAACATCGGTGGTGAGTTCTTTGGAACAAAGGAAAGATGTTCAACATTCACAGAATGGTAGGAGCTCAATAATCGATGGTGGGCCAATTCAATTAAAGAGCTCATGGGAACATAGTTGGCAAGTGAGATTGATGATGGCTAACTCAGTAGATTTTGTGCGGAGCTCGCTAAGTCAGAGCTCACCGAAATATGGCAAGCATGGAGGATGGCTCGATGCAGAGCTATGGTAGACAGAGCTTGGTCCGAGGTGAGATCATTTGGGAAACTGAGGTATGCTCAGTCTAATGTTCACAGTGATGGTGCAAGGAATTTGATCAATCAATTTGAGTGAGTCTGGATTCTCAGCAAGCCAGACCATCGAGTTGCACTTATGGATGGAGGAGCTCATTTTCAACTAGTTCCCAGTTGGCTTCAAGGCAAGCCCAGTCACCGATTTGGGCTATGTGTGACCCTATTTCCATGGTTCCCCACTTTCTTCAACTAAACTAGTCAATGAGAGGTCCCATCATTAAATATTTTAATTAAATTAATATTTTATTAATAATATTAATTATATTTTATTTAAATATTATTTTAATTAATTGAAAGGATTAAGTCAAACTAGGTATAAATAGCTCATGATGGAAGCTGCTTAAGTGGTTCAATCAACTATAATAAATGAACAATCACGTGCCTTCAATTTAGGAAGGGAAATTTATGAATTCTTCTCTCTCTCTCTCTCTCACAAATTCTTATATAAATGTAATTTGGAAGCTCAATCCAACAAGTTGGACAACAAGTTAGACTTTTGAGACAAGTGTATATTTTTCAATAAACCTCCTTCTTCTACAAGTTGTTCTTGTATGTTGAGGGAACTTTCAAACCTCCTTTCAAGATAGTAATGGCAACTATTTCATCTTCTAAATGTATGATGCATTATGCATGTTGTTGAAGTAATAAAAGTGTGTGTTTAGTGACTAATCTTGGTCCTTTCATCCTTCTATACTTGTTTTTTCCTTTCTCATGCTTCCAAGTACACTATGTAAGTTTAAGTTTATATTGCAGGTTTTTGGAGTTTTGTGCTTATCATGAGGTGGATTATTACATGTGGTTGAGTTGTGGTGATTTTTCACCCTTCTCAAGTTCATCCTTCTTCACTAGAAGACTGGTAGATTGTTTTTATGATCGAGTTTAACAAAGGGAACACATGTTTCCTAGTCTATGGTATTCTGTTACTCTCTCTAATTTATGGTAGGTGAAATTGTCTTGTGGTGCACAAAACCCTCTTCAAATTAACTTTTCCTAAGTCTGGAAACACCCTTTATTTTGTGTATCACCATATCTAGTATAATTTCATTTCTTGCAAATATCTTTCCCTAAAATGCATGAAAATGTTAGTATAGGATTATATAACCATTTTATTACACTAGGAATAGTACAACACTTAGTTTAGGAAGAGGAATCTAGAATTCTGTGAAGGTTCACCTTGAGAACAAGTCCCACATCTTGAGAGGTTATCCCCTTTTTCCCAATCACATCGAACATGTTATTCACATTTTGGCCATTTGGAGGGTGTAGTGATTTGGCGAAAACAGGTACCAAAAGGAAGATGGATACAAAAAATACCAAATAAATCAAGGGTAAATTTTAAAAATCATTCTCTCCCCTTTTAGACCTGAAGATAAAGGGAAGGGTAGAATGGAGAAAAGGAGCATCCAGGAAACAGACAATTTGGGTAATGATATGGATTAGTTACTCAAAGAGGAAGATTAAGCTATCTAATAACAAATGGTAGAGGACCAGAAGTTATAATCACCCATGGTAGAAGGGCTAAATGCATCCCAAGAGAAGGTGGAGGGGTCTTATAAGAATCTAGCATCTCCTCAAGTTAAATCCCTTGTAGAAGGTACCTTTGGAAGTCCAAGTTTTTTCACTCATAATACATAATCAAGCTTTGTTGAGGTCAAAAATATGTATAAGGCCACTGGTATTGAATAAATAGATACATTAGATACTAAGAAGAGCCCATTTGTCTTACCTATTTCCCTACCCAAACATATTATGAAGAAATATCCTCCCAAAGTAGATTTATGAGGTGACAAATCCAATTTTGGTTGACCTACTTTGAGTAAGAAGAGGGACATATCTTCTAAGAAGGAAGTCTTAGAGGGGAGATATATATATCATTGATGGTTAATGTTAAAGCTCAAAATTACACCCATCTTAAATTATAATAATCTAGGGCTTTGAGGTAACATGGGATTGGGGACTTGCACTAAGACAAACCTCTAGAGAAGGTCGAATTCCTCTACTTATTCCTACGGCTAAAACTACTCCTGAGAATGGAAATGGAACTATATAAATCTACTTTATGATTCCAAAGGACTAGGGTGAGAAGGATATGCATAAAACTAGAATCCTAAACTACGGGGAGGTGATAGCACCAAGAAAAAGGGGAAAGACACTCTCAAATGAGGGAAAATGGGAGAAAACAAAGGAGGGAAGGGCATATTTGATAGCCACAATCCAGAGCAACATTTAAATTTCCATTTTCACATAATTCACAATAGAAATAAACCCTACAAAGTGAACAAGCACACTCAACATACCTGCAATTAGATGAAAAGAAAAGGAAATGAAATAAAAAACCAGCTAGAGTAGAATAATAGCCACAAAACATGAATTTTATTTCCTTATGAAGATGCACAAATCATTATAATGAAAAAATTAGGCAAAAACACTTGAAAAATCTAAATCTAATGCTTATAACTCAAAAAAAATTGTGTAGGTCTTTGAAATGATGCCCTTGCATTCTAAGAGTATCCAACATTACAAATGAGCATTATTTAACAATATATAGAAGATGAGAAAGAGAGAGGAGGGAAAAGAGAGGGATTCTTGGATTTCCACCTTTAACCACTGAGAACATGTGTTAAATGACTAAAAATAGGCACGAGCAACCTTCCAAGGTCACTCCCCCATGGTACTTTACCTATAGGATAAATAATGTACACCATACCTTATCAAATGTGGTAATTATGCTACTTAGAACTGTTCTTTTTAATGTTGGGACAATATTTCCACCTTTTTACATACCTAACCTCAAGAAATTAAGAAATCCAATTTTTTTAGTGTAGAGGTTATTGAGATATTTTTAATGGTAAAATTTGAAATTTAGAGCTACTTGGTGAAAGTTATTTCTATTTTGAGTTCGTGGGGTTTGGGAGTTCCACGCTGACTTTTACAATCCACAATAATCCATTTGTTCCTTGTGAGTTCAGATTGGTTGATCGAGGAACTAGAGGAAGGGGATAATTTTTTTGTGTTCCTATGGGGCTTGACATACCCACATTGTCTACATGTCTTTTTCTTTGCATAGAATTGGAATTCAAGTGGAACTGTAAAACAATTCCACCCAAATCACTTATGCTTGATTTACCTGTTTCCCACACAACACTACTTTGTCCTTTCTTATGTGGACAGAATGATTTGGTGGGGAACTGGTGACCTATTAGAATGTTCCTTTTGTTCTCAAAAATCCCACAATACCCATAATACATTGTCTCCTCTTCACTCATCGGTCCAAATTGCTATGCGGAGAACTCAAAGAACATGGGAACTATTCCGTCCATTCCTCCTAGGCCCGATTTATCCACAATACACTGCATAAGACCCAATTTTTGTTTTTTTGAGTAAGTTTTGGATTAGGGGGCTAGGAAATGAGGAAAGGACTTTCCCCAACACTAATTTTCTCCATTTATATCGGTTTACATCAGCTCATGTCTAAGGGAAAGTGCAAGTTATCAAAAATTGCCCCAGGGGGAATTTTTTTATAACAATTAGTTTTTCAAAATCTAAACCTTCTAAATGATCATTTTATCTTGGAACATTAGGGGGTTAAATAACCCTTGCAAGCATGGGATTTTAAGAGATCTCCTGAAATATAATAAACTTGACATTCTTACGATCTAAGAAACTAAGATGAGTTTTGAAAAAATAAGGGAGATTAAGAAACTATTTTGGAAAGATATTGTTTGTAATGGTGTTAATTATGTTGGAGCCTCTAGGGGATTAGCATATTTTTGGAATGGTTAATTAGTTGAAGTATAGGTTATTCTAGCTTGTCAAAACCATATGGCTATTTTCTTCACTGATCTGAATACTAAAAGGAAATGGATCTTATCTAATGTTTATGCTTACAACTCTGGGAATGGTACGAAAGATCTATGGAAGGAAATGAATAGATTCATATGTATGTTTAAATATTATTATTGGCTGATAGGAGGGGAATCGAATACTCCCCTTCTACCCTCTAAATAAATGGAGGTATTAATACATTTTTTGAAAGTATAGAAGACCTATCCAATTTCATCCATCTTAATGGTCTATTTGATTTGGACTTAAGTGGACCTAAGTTTACTTGGTCAAACAAAAGAACGGGTAAGGACTTAATCCAAATCAAATTAGATAGATTTCTTGTTAATTACCAATGGGTCCAATCTCAATTGTATTCCTTGTCTTCTCTGGTTCACATTGGATCATACTGCAATCCCTTACTTCTTAAATTTTGTGATGCTCAATAAGTCGAAGGAATACCTTTTATATTTTAAAAAATGTGGATCCCACCCTGATTTAAGTAGAAAAATTGAAGAATGGTGGAATATTCAAACTAGAAGGGAACAATATGTACCAAGTCACTACAAAATTGAAGAATGTCAAAATCAATATCAAAAGGTGGAATAAAGAAGTTTTTGGGAATATCTTCTTGCAGAAGAGTAAAGTGGCTAAAGATTTGAGATATCTTGAAGAGATTATGGAATATGGGGAACTGGGCATAGAAGAGAAAGAAAAGGAAAAACTCTTGCTTACTAAATTTTATAATTTGTTGGACAAAGAGGAAATCTACTGGAAACAAAAATCTAGAATAAATTGGCTCAAGGAAGGGGACAAGAATACCAAGTTCTTCCATGTTTTTGCCTCCATCAGAGCTAATAAGGCTAGAATCCAAGAAATTATCAAACCAGATGGATCCCTTGCCACTGAGGAAGAGGAGATTTCTTAAACTATTATCAGCTACTTCCAGAATTTGTTTGCTAAAGGCCTCAGGCCAATGAGAGCATTTTGGATAATAATTTAAACCTTTTTGACATAGTCATTAATGATGAGGATAATAGGGATTTGATGGTGATTATTATTGAAGAAGAAATCAAGGCTATTGTTTTTCTAATGGAAGGAGATAAATCCCGAGGGCCAGATGGATTCCCAGCATTTTTCTTCCAATTATTGGGATATTATCAAAAAAGAGGTGGTGAGGGCTACTCGGGATTTCTTCAAAACTGGTTTGATGCTTAAACAGGTTAATAACACTTTTATAGCCCTTATTCCTAAATTATTTGGAGCAAAAGATCTCAAGGACTTTAGGCCCATTAGCCTTTACAATACTTTATATAAGATCGTTTCTAAAATCCTAGCATTCGGATTAAGGGATGTCCTTCACAAGTTTATCTCTCCCAACCAAGGAGCCTTTGTTATGGGTGGACAAATCTTGGACAATATTATAGCTATTCATGAAACGGTGCACTCAGTGGAGAAATAAAACCATGAGGCTATGTTGGTTAAATTGGACATGCACAAAGCCTATGACAGAATTTCTTGGGAATTCTTAATCCTCATCTTGCGTAAGTTGGATTTTTTCTCCTATGTCCATTCAAATGATACAGGGATGCACTTCTACTCCTAGTTTTTCAGTATTTATAAATGGTAAACCTCGGGGTTTCTTCAAAACTGATAGAAGATTAAGACAAGGGGATCCTCTTTCTCCTTTCCTCTACATCATTGCAGCTGAAGCTCTAAGTGGAATGTGTCAAAAAGCTAAAAGTGAAAGAGTTTTGGAAGGCATCAGGGTGGTTAATGGGGTTGATAATCTTTGTCTTCAACAATTCGTGGATGATACTTTTCTTTTGGGACAAGCAGATGTTAATGAAGCAAGAGATTTCAAAGAAATTATTAAAAATTATGAGGAAGTCTCCAGCCAACTCATAAACTTCCACAAAAGCTCTTGTTTCTTTATAAATGTCAGTCAACAACATTAAAGAAGACTTGATGACATTTTGGGATGCAGAATAAAAACCATGCCAGATAACTACTTAGCATTGTCATTGTGTGGTAACAAATTGGTACATGATACCTGGAATCCCTTAATTGATAGGTTTCACAAAAAACTGGCATCATGGAAAGGATCCCTCCTTACCCAGGCAGGAAAAGCTCAATTGTTGCAGAGTTCTTTGCAAGGAGTGGCAATATATATAATGTCCATTTTCAGAATCCTGACCAAAGTCAAAATGACTATTGAAAGAATCCAAAAAAGATTCCTGTAGTTGGGAACTAAGGAAAAAACCAGAATTTCCCTTATTGCATGGGAGAAAGTTACTAAACCCAATAAGGATGGTGGTTTAGGCCTTAAAGATATTCAGATTATGAATGACGCCCTTATAACCAAGGTTGGTTGGAGAATATATAAGGAGCAAGGAACTAGGTGGATATTCTTCAAACAAAATATTTGTGGACTGTTGGTGAATGCTGGCCTTTTTTCTAATGATGATCTACCAAAAGGATTCATGTTATGGAATAATCTCTCTCAAGCCAGAGGTCTTCTGCTCAAAGGTATGTTATGGAATCTTGGGGATGGCAATAGTATAAACTTCTGGGATGACCCATGGTTTAAAAAGGAACCTTTGGGGAAGGAAGAACCTTGGGTTCATCTCAAACAACACTATTTCCAAGAAAGGGGGGAGATGGTTAAATATTATTGGTTTATTGATCAACAAGGCCCCAAGTGGATTAGAATTTTCCCTCCCTCTTGATTATAATGGACCAAGAAGGCACTTTGAAGCCTTGAATAAGAAAGTTAGGTAATATTCATATACCAAATAGACTCTACCATGATGATGTTATATGGAGAAAAACTGATTCTGGGGACTACGAAGTCAAGTCTGGTTATGCCATAACTTTTGAGAACAATGAAGAATATAGAGATTGGTCTAAAATATGGAACAAGAATCTCATTCCCAAGATAAATTTATTTTTCTGGGAAACCATTCAGAACAAAATCCTTACAGTGGATAAGCTCAAGAAGAGAGGAATGATTATGATCAATACTAAATAGATGTATTTTGTGTAAAGAAGAGGAGGAAATGGTTAAGAATACTTTTTTGGAATGTAATTATTCCTTTAAGATATTTTCTTCCATGTTAGATATTTTCAAAATTCAGCTCCCTCTACCTCATGATTTAGCTAGTATGGTAGCCCAATGGTATTTTCCCTTTAGATCTTCCATATCCAAGGCATCTTGTAG
The DNA here is from genome assembly GCA_019776745.2 of Taxus chinensis. Taxonomy (NCBI): domain Eukaryota; kingdom Viridiplantae; phylum Streptophyta; class Pinopsida; order Cupressales; family Taxaceae; genus Taxus; species Taxus chinensis. Next base: position 257,631,868 of record CM034150.1, read on the forward strand.
ATGCACCTCACCACATATTCTATGGGGATTATGGAAAGAGAGAAACAACAGGAGTTTCAACAACAAAATTGCTCGTCCCAACAAGGTGGTGAACAAAATTTGTCAAATCCTAAAGGAAAATGTTTTTTCCCTTAAACATAAGATGTTAAAAACATATACCAAGGAGGAACAAGCTATTCTGAAATCCCTCAAGATTAGTCCTTCAAAAGAAGGTACCAATACAAAGAAGGGAGAGAATAGAAGGAGCATAAAATGGAAACCACCGCCTAGTTGATTGGCTCAAGCTTAATTTCGATGGCTCATCCAAAATGAGAGAGAACAAAGTGGTAGGAGGTGGTCTTATCAGAGATCATAAGGTTTCTTGTATTAAATCTTTTGCAAATCCTGTAGGAACTAAAATAAACAATTATGTGGAGGCTATTGCAGCATTATGGGGATTAAACATTGCGAGGGTGATACAGGTGAATAAATTGATCATAGAAGGAGATTCCTTAATGATCATTAAAGCACTTGCCGGGAAAATTAGAGTCGGTTGGGATATAAAAAACATTATAGAGGAGGCTAGGAGATTGATTGACTCTTTTGAGGAGGTGGAGATATGCCACGTCTACAGGGAAGGAAATATGTGTGCTGACAGCCTGGAAAATCAAGGAGATGACATGGAAGAGAGGACAAAATGGGATGGTTATCACATGCCCTGGAGCCACGTTACAAATCTTATTAATCATGATAAGACGGAGTAAGATTATAAACAATAATCACAACTGATGGAAACATCATTTCTGAGTCAAGGGATGGCAGTATTATGAAAGGAATTTGGCGGCGGATAGTTGTATTTCTCTTGAAAGCCAGTGGAAAATCTATTCTCAAAAGTTTCTTGGAGAGTTTTGTTGTAAGTTTCTACAGAACCATGGGTGGTGATCGTGTTCGAACTGAACCAACAACCTACCAAGCCCTCAAATAGGATGCCACGCTTTGGAGATTACTCAGGAGGGGAGGCTTCTCTGAATTCATCAAAAGATTAAAAGGTAATGATCCTTTCCTGGCCCTCGATTTTGGTAAAGCTTGGGATAATGGTAGAGTCCTTCTTAGGGGTATGGAAATCATTATTTCTGAACAGACCATAGCCTCTGCCATTGGGATGACCATGGACGAGCTTAAACTGTTTAAGGATAAAAATCACAAGAACCATGAAATTGCTACTTTTTTTCCCCGAATGAAAGGATCCATTTGTTTGCGGATGGTATTGCTAAGAATTGTTTACCTGATAGATGGGATGATGTTTGTATGGTCTCTATGAAATACATCACTTTGGAAGGAAATTTCAGGAAAATTTTCACCTATCATTTTTCCATCCTCAACTATTTGCAAAGAAACCAGGCCATGAATATGCCCTAATTCCTCCTAAGATCTCTCTCTCCATTGATAGAGGACTTTAAAAATGATAAAATTAATACTCCCTTACATCATGGTCTTATCCTTCTTCTGTATTAGAATGGGAACTATATCATTCCCCCAAGCCTCAAGCCACGAATTCCAATGATGAAACCCTGGCGGTTAGAATGGGTAATCTGAAGAAGAGAAAAGATGCTATAGGTAAAAAAGAAGGTAAGGTAGAGGAAGTCCTTTTTAATTTGAAAAGTGGGGATTCTTCCAAGGGGAAGAGTATCACTGAAGACAATACCAGGGACATTAACTTGGAAGCTTGGTCGGCTAGTATGGAAGTCTCTATTGACACCCTACTCAAGATCACTAAAGCACTGGTCCAAGAAATTCATGAGAGTCAAAGGAAGGATTTCATTTAAGAAAAAAGAATCAATGGTCTCAAAGCTTGAACTCATTATGCAAGAATAAAGAGTTTCCATTATCTAGGACTAGGTTACCAGACTTTAGAATTGTGGGCCCATATCACCCAGAAAAAGGATGTATCTTGTCTTAAGCAATTCAGACGAGGAGGAGGAGGTCACGGTTACTAAGGAGGGTGACATCCAGGAGAGTGTGAAGACCAAGGACATCCAAAACCCGAGCCCCTGGTTCCAGAACTAGAAGCAGGAAGAAGGAGAAATGTTAGCTTGACTACTAGCTGACTGGTTCTATGTTTTGGTGTTTTCTATTCTTTTTTACTGGATCCTCTATCATAATCTATGTAATAGTTTTTTTTAACATGTATTGAAGACTTTTTTTGTATGGTTCCTCTTTGGGCTTTTGTCTTGGCCTAATTTAAAAAAAATACATCAAAATTTATCTACCCTATTACGCTAATAAGGTGATGGGAAATATTAGGCCACTAATAAGATGTGTGTTCACATAATGTAGAAGGTAGTAGGTAAAATAGGTCATACATGACACCTCCATATCCATCTTGCCTTATGAGATTATCGTACTTCCATTCACACACATATAGGAGCCACAACATACTCCCTTATCTTTAGTACTGAAGCTATTATTCCCATATAGATCAAGCTTCCCTCTTTGCGAATATCCTTGAAGGACTATTTGGGTAATGAAGATAATTATATAGTTTATAGACTTACAGAGCTCAAATTACTTGATGAAAAATGCCCTCATACCTTGGATTGCCTAAGAGTGTATCAAAATAAAATATATAATAGATAAAAAAATACATTATCTCTCTACAAATTGAGGTCAGAGATCTTGTTCTTAAATAAAATCAAGTCTATACTACTAAGGAACAATAGAAGAAAGGAAAATTTGAGCCTAATTGGTTAGGTCCATACATTGTGGTATATAAATTTGGTTCAGAATATTATAAGCTCACTCTCTCTGATGTTACAAATATTTAGGATCCCATGAATGTTATGTAACTCAAACACTTCTACACCTAATTTCATATGCATCACAACTTGAGAAAATAAAAAAAATAGTAAAGAAAAATAAATTCATCCAATGGTGAAAACCATGTAATTGTGGCACTTTTGGAAATTCCTTGGAAAACTTATTTATGACACCATGGGAGGTTTCTATTGTTCAAAAGCATCGCATGCTTGGGGGCATGCCTACTCCTTCCTAAATTTTCCATGGCTTGAGTTTGTAATGTTGTTGAAATTTTTCCTCTTAGCCTTGATCTGACTTATCTTATTCTTGTATATCCATGTGCTCTTATATATTCTCACCTCTTGTTAGGGGTGTTATGGTGCATTCTTATTTTTTACATAGTTTTGAAAAATCTAGAAAATCCAAAAACATTCAAAAAACCTAGAAAATCCAAAAACATTCAAAAAACCTATAAAATCCAAAAACATTTGAAAATCCTAGAAAATCCAAAAACATTCATAAAACCTAGAAAATTGAAAAACATTTTAAAATCCTAGAAAATCCAAAAACATTCATAAAGCCTAAAAAATCAAAAAACATTCATAAAACCTAAAAAATCCAAAAAAAATCTTAAAACCTAGAAAATACAAAAACATTCATAAAATCTAAAAAATCTAAAAAACATTCAAAAAACCTAGAAAATCCAAAAAAACATTCATAAAACCTAGAAAATCCAAAAATGTTCATAAAACCTAAAAATCCTAAAATATTCACACAATCTAAAAATACAAAAAACATTGCAAAATGTAGTACAAAACCCAAAACCAATGTCTAAGTTCAAAAACACTAAAAATTAGAAACTATACTACAAAACCTCCTACATTAACACTCGATAATTCTAGTGCACAACATACAGATCATATTGTGATCTTATTTTATCAAAAATATTACCAATTGCTATGTCTGTATTTTAGGCATATATCATTTCTTGAAGCATAATCATAGAGCACATTTTCTTCTATCAAGACTTCTACGACCTCCATCCAATCCCTTGCATGTATCCTCACTTAGGGCATCATCTTAACCCTTGTCATATAATTATAGCATTTGGGTATTGAATCTGGATAACAAAAACATTAGTACATTTTCTTAAACATATCTTATTTTAGTGTCTTCGTTTGTAGTAGTTTTCTTGTTTGGTTGCTTGTTTGTTTACTTTCTCGTATTACATTGCTTATTTATTTTGCTTTGAATTATTCCTATAGAATCTTACAAATATTAGTATTATAGATTCTCATGTCATTATAACTTTTTATTGTATGATTACATCAAATAATAGGTATTTCAAGTTATAATAGTATGTAATTTATCACACGATCTTTCCATCCCTCATCACATCGACCCATCTCAACAATGTCTAACTAACTCCCCATTATAATTAATTTTTACTCTAACTACCCATGCCTTTCCTCTAATATACCAAGGTAAGGTAGGTGGCGTAATTAGAGATTAAATGGCTAATACATACATCTGAAACACAAAAACAAATCAATACAGATAAAACATATCTAGGAAGTGACAAAATAGATGTAACATATCTTATACTCATCACATCTAATCTAATCATACATTTATCTATCATCATCTATCCAAACATCATAATCAAAATATTGTATGCCTATCATGATCCAATCAATGTCAAATAATAATAATAAAACTCGATGCATAAACATAGAAAAATATCCAAAAATAATCATCTATATATATGTGGATGCCAAAAAGAACTTGAATTTACAAAAATGGTTTCAAATCTATATGATATATCTCATCATGATAAAATAAAAAATCCTAGATATAAGTGAATCATCTCTTAGCATGACTCACCCCTAACACTAGATTTCCATATCCCTAGCGATGGTGTGCCTCATTTTGATCCTCCTCCTAATGCCTAGAATGATAACATTAGGGTGCCATAATCGATGACATACTCACTAAGGCTCATGATATCAATAATGATGATAGCACCTGTGACTAGATCACTCCTGATCTTTATTTCTAGGTCACACCCCTATGGTTTGTTGGAATGGTCATCTCATATAAATTCCTATAATATGCAGCCTCTTCCTATAGTTGCATGATGTGATTTATCATACGCATCACCCCTAAGCTCTAAACATTGTACGAGATACATAGCACTTTCAGTTTATTCACTACTCCACTTCCCTGGTGGTATCTTTATATGTGATCCATTTCATGCTCTACTATGAGACCATATCTTTCCAGTTTCAGTGCATTAGACTCTATAATATGGTTGTCTCTCTCCCTATGTGTTACATCCTGCTTGGATATAATTGTGTTTTAATCAATGGCCATATACGTTAGTGCAGCACTAAGTCAAGTCACCTTAGTTGTCAATCGAGTAATCTATATATCTTTATATATGTTTGGTATTTCACAAACTATCCATGTTATCTTATCCTCTCGGGAAGATATCATTATAGCAACTACATTTTCTACTCGTGGGGAAACCTATAATGTAATTGATTGCCCTATCCCTGTGCTGGGAGGTCATGTTTTACTATCATACCTAGGTATAGTTGTGATATCGTCACTTTTAGAGTCCCCCATCTAGCTCCTCCATCTCCCCAAGGGGATATCCCCCATCTATCCCATTCACCTATTGAGGTTGCACACATTTTCAATATAGTCCCACTCCCTCCACCCTCACTCCTAGATGCTCCACTTTTGGTATTCATACTCAATACCCCTACTATGCTTCATGTGTTGGCTAATAGTAAGGCCCTACGAACTATGGTGGCTCTATGTTGCTAACCCTTAGCTTCTCCTCTCCCTAACACTCTAACAACCCACACTATAGGTTGTCACTAAGTTTTTCCTTATGCCACATATGGATGTCATTGGTTTCATACTATCATAGTTTCCTTGACCACACTAATGGGTCTCTACCTCGAGGTAGTTAGCATAATTAGCCAAAAATGTTGATACCACACTCAGTATTCACCAGTGGTCATTGGATTTACAATCCCTCTTCGCATATCCCAAACTATAATAGAAAATGAGACCCAATAAATTGTTGTGGTTTTTTTGTCAATAGTAGGACCCTACCATCATATCTCATGAGTCAAATGTGCAAATACATATAGTGTTGTAATAACCCCATGCATGTACCCAAACTTCCTGAGGACCCTATTCGGTCTATATCTCTCCACTATAAAATATTGGTGGCTAACAAGATAACATTTTTTCCTAATGTAGGCCAACTCTGCATAAATCTTAGGTTAAGATATCATAGCTAGATATGGCCTCTATGTAATGTCTACAGGAACGATCTCATCAATCACCCGTCTATATGCCAACAGTTCCTTGTAACCCTATAGACCCATACCTAATTAGATGCACCTAAAGGCTTGTGGATTGTCATCTTCCAAAGGCTCAAATGGAAATAATAGCCATCCTGTTATGATTTTCTCCTAAGCCCATATCTGTAACAAAGTGGTGTGCCCAATGCTATTTCCCTTTCTATACACTACCAAGTGTAGATCATTATAAATTTTTCCCAACACATGATATCCCTATGAAAAATCATGGTGTCGTTCTACTGTATTTATAATTATGCCCATATAACCAGCTACTAGATATTGTTCACTCTTTTGAGGAAGCAAGATGCAAATCTTCAATCATATCTCAATCAAAAATATCACCTAATACTATGTTAGTCCTCCACCATCTAGCTAGGTTAGACCATCTTATGGTTTGAGTCATATCATAATCAATAGTGGTAGTATCATAGTAAATTGGTTCCCCAACCATCATAAACCATATTATCACATGCATGTCATATAGAGTGATGGTCATCTCCCCTATCGAGAGCTGGTATGTGCTCGTGTCAAAATGTCATCTCTCTGCCAATGCAATCAATAGTTGTATGTTTTCTTGTAACACTGGGATCAATACTACATACTATAAACCTAGGTCTCTCTAAATCAACCAATTACAAGGATACAATGTCTCTAATATATGTAGCACACGGGATCAACACTCATGGAAATATATCATGCCTAATCTCTCTTGCAATCACAAGGAAATCACATTTAGACTTGACCCATTTTGCTAAAAATTGTTAAAATCATCAAAAATGCTGACTCAAGCTATATTTTGGTAAATTTGCTACAAGTAGAAGAAAACCTATAAAAATAGAAAAACTACTACTACTTAGGGGAAAAAAATTTATTTTTAGCAATTTCGCTACTATATAGGGAATAATCACCATTTTTCGACAAGGCCACCACTACATGGAGAAAAGCCACTAAAAATATCAAGGCCGATAAGACGTGAACTCACCACAAGTTATATCGAGGTCATCATTTTTATTAAGGTCACTCCTACTTGCAGCGATGTTTCCATTACATAAGCAATGCCACCAATATTGCCACAAAACCACTGTGAAATAGTGCAAAACCATTGAAATTGAACAACGTCAATTTCAATGGACTTACAGATTAAGGGTTTTGGGGTTTTTATTACGGCCAAATAAAAATTACAAAAAGAAAAAAAACTACACGACATCACCTATTTTTGCCTCATGTTGGTGTGTCCATTATTACTCCTGAACTCACTTTGGGTGGTGTAGAGACTTTGGTGCCATCATCTCTAATCATCATGATAGTTCAAATCTTTTTTTGACTAATTGAGATGGTAAAAATGACTTGTTTTTACCCCTCCCTCTCTATATATATCCCTCGCCATGATGGCCTGTCGTCCGCTACGATGGGATTTTCTTCCACCATAATCCTTATTTGACAAATATTAAAATATAAATAAATTTTAAATACTAATTAAGTTACAATGCAGTAGATATGCAATAAAGTATAGATTTGATGCAAGAAAGTAAGCTAATAAATTTGAAACCCTAAGTGTAAGATAGGGGTAAGATACTTAGTTGATTTGCAATAAATCTGAAGTTGTGCCAAGATGGAAAAGTGATGAAACATGAAGGTATATTATCACAACTAAGCCTAGAAAATTATGTGAGTGCTGGAAATGTCTGGACTAGGGCTCTTGGAAATGGTCAAGGGCGCCTAGGCCATTACATACCTCCTTTAGGTTCCTATGAATTCTCAGAACCTTAAAAAACTAGTTTTGTAGGGTCGTGAGGTGTTTTTTGGATGTCGTCTTTACTTGCATGTACTTTGTTACTTGATCACCAAATTCACCTAAAACCTGCAAATAGAAACAAAACCTATAAAACCCCAAAACAAACCAAACCCTAAATAGAAAAATATGCAAATGTGGATTTGGAATGACCCTGAAGGTCACCTGACATAGTGAACTTACGATCTAAGCATTGCACTACATTTCAGACTCCATGAATTTATGTGTATGTGTGTATAATCATGCCCTAGGCGGCTCTTGTGCAAGTTGCAATTGATAGTGAGCAATAACTAGATGTATAAAATATAGATATATGTGTGCATGGAAAAATGAATTTTCCCTCTTGTGAAGTGTATGCAGAAGAATGCAGTCCCTTATCTCTTGTATAGATGTTAGATGCTTTGATGCTCTTTTAATGGCCTTTGGATGCAATCTTAGGGATAGTAATAGATGTTTAGTTTTTATTACCTTATTATGATCACATAGATTTGTATTTATATAACTCCCTTAGTTTAATTTCATAATTAACCACTAATATGCCTACTGGTAACAAATAAATATGCCCTATAGCTAGAAAGGACCCAAAAGATGTGAGCAAGATACAAAGAGATCGTGGCACTTAGAGGGGATGGGGGCACCTGGGTGCTAGTGTCCAAACTCATTAAAACTGAAGTTTCAAAATTCATTCTAGGCAAGAAGGTGTGTAAGACCAAAAATGAAAATAGAAAGCAAGCAAAGAGGCCAAAGACAGTGGTCAATCAGCACTTTTCTCTCTTAGGAATCATATGAATAGTGGTATGTGATCAAGACTAGAGATATACCCAAATTTATTGATTTAGTGTCTATAGATCCTTCTTCTCTTCTTTTTAAACATCCATCAACTTCTTTTATCACTTGATCGATGCTTAAAGGGCCATTATACATCCCACTAATTTTTCTTCTACCCATGCAAAATTAAATTTTCTACTATCTTTGAAATGGCGTCATTCGTGTTACACCACATCAAAGAAGAGAAAATGTAGCCACCTAATTTTCACTATACAATTTTAAAGATAAAATTTCACCAGTTATCTTCTTCCCATCATCGTATTATAATTAGCAACCTTCTGTTAATTAACTAATTTGTCCCCCATCTTGGATGTCAATTAATGTTGTTTTGTTAATTAAAATTATCTTTTTAATTAATTAATTAAACATTATTTATGAAATACCCTTTCATAATCTTGTATTTAATTAATAAACCCTCTTATTAATTATATCCCACTCTCAAACCCCTCTAATTCTACTAATTTCCCTCCACATCATCTCCAAATAGCTTCTTCAAGCTAATCTTAGCCTATTAATTAATCCAAAATGATCAATTAAACCCTCTTTAGCTCACATGGGTCATTAATCCTAATTAGTCTCTTCTAATCATACTTATCCACTCCTAATTCTACATCTCCTCTATCCCACATTCACTAGAAGTTGTGTTTTTTCTCAAAAAAGAAAAATATATAAGCAATGTAATACCTTCTTACCAATCTACACCATGTTCTTAAAGGACATTCATAATCATACGTAGGAAAGCATTTCTATTATTTGAAGGCTTACCAAATTAAGAAACCCCCAACTTGTTAAAGTATTAATAGAAGATTCAAACATAGTTTTTGTGCCATTTTTAGGAGATCTCTTGCTTGATCAAGCTCCTTGATCGTTCATGGCTTACGTTTGGATCAAAAGGAAATACCCACATATCAAAAGCACATCCACTTAGTAAAGGAAGGCTTGCATTCTATTTTTTAACATTTGTAAAAGTTACTTAACTTATGTTCATGCTTTATCTTAATGTATTTGTTTAAGGAATTAGGCTAGGATTTACTTGGTATTAAGTCCTTTGTTAATTAGCATAAATTTCTTATCATGCATATAGCAATTATAATGACTTATCCAATTTGAGGGGAAAATCTCCAAACCATACAATAAGACTCAAGTGCTCAATATGGTGATCATATCCTACTCTTTGACACATATACATACCCTACTATATTATGTAAATCCCTAAGGATGACCCACTAAGCATATGAAAGAATAATTAAATAGTATATGGCATGATAAGAGATTATTTTATCCATAATTTTGCTATCCATATCATGATATATGACTTAGGGTTATGGGCATAGCATATAATTAGCATTTTAAGTGGTTGTTTATCCTTAGGCACTTGAAATTGTCTCATGATGTGGTACTTCCTTTTATTTAAGTTGAAGGATTCTTCCAATTTATTTTGAGAAAAGGACTTTTTTGGCATAAAACGCGTCATGATTATGGGTCTTATAAGTTCATATATCCCAACTAGAGCTAACATTACCAATAAGGATACATATCTAGTTTAAACTAAGTATTTATAGTTTATTAAACCTGTATAAACATAATACTTGACACATGAATGGTGCAAAACACTGAAGTCACATATATATTGATCTCAAACAAAGAATTCAAAAATATATGTTCAAATTTATTATCTTTATATCTCTCACTTCTTTTAATGATTATTCTCATTAATTTTTTTATTATATCGATTCTTCTCATTCATATTTTTGATATTATCTTCCCCCCATTTTACATCATTATATAGCCTTTAAAAGGAAAAGGTTGTACCTTTTCACTTATAATGACTCTTGGTAACCATTTTTAAATACTTCTTTACATTCTTAACCACTAATTAGTGGATATTTGTGCAAATACCACAATGTGTTAATGAAATTTCCATGTGTAAACTATTAAATATTCTTCATTATTATTGTATTGATATCTTTTTGAATTCCATGGTACACTATAATTCCCATATAAATTCCACCAACATCATAACACAACTTCATCATAATATTAAAACCCTTATCAACATTATCCCTAGACTTCAAGCATTATCTCATCCTCAAGACAATCAAATGATGAAGAACCTTATTAACATTCGTATTGTACTTGAAATAATTTTGATGAATAAATCACTATTTCATATTTCCCAATATAATTATTCCTTCTCATTCATGGTAAAGTACTCTTTCTCCCCAAATTTGTAAATTTTCTCCACTATATATCCCATTTTCTACACAACAACAATTTACCTCCTTCATTTTGTGGAATCATTCTTTTGTTTAGAAATATATTTTATAGGTGTTGCATTTCCTTTTGGTACACAATATACTTTCCTTCTTTCCCCTTCATGGTGTGTAACATACAATATCCACCTTTCCTCTTTATAAGATGGTATATTTGGTTCTTTGGCATGGCTTTATATGCCCTTCTTTTCCCGTAATAGTATGGTATCCTTGTTTCATGACTTATTTTCCATTATCATCTTACACTAATTTTTCCAAGAGTTAAGCATGTTTCACAACTCTTGTCATGCTAAATGTCTAGCATGAAAAATTCAAAAAAACATCTATGACAACAAAGCCCACACTCAAAAATCCTTGAACTGGGTAATGTAAACCTTCCCTCCGACCAATTTCTAACTATGTAGACCCCATCATGGCCTAGAGGGATGTGATGACTATATTTTTAAAGTGTGTTTCATGTGTAAGTAATCTAGTTGGAAGAAATTCATGTATTCATTTTGATCCACTTTAAAAAAAACTTCTCTCACAGGCCAAAAAAGTCTTATTTTTAGGATTTTTACACTTGATAAACACCCCCATGAATGTATGGGGAAGATAAAAATAATCTATGAAGGGTTTATTAGATCTATGTATTCACTCGAGTATTTTAGAGAAGTTCTACAAGAAAAATCAGGTTTAGTAACAAATGTTGTAACATCAGGCTACTTGTAGCATAGTGCTAGGAATTCAAATAGTAAAAAAATCTATTCAGCTTGTTTTGGATGTTGCAGGAGCCTCAAGATATTTTATAAAGTTACCAGATACTCATCAGAAAGATAAGAATGCCTACTTCACATTGAAAAATGTATCGGGATATTTTATTGTCTAGATTTTGAGATATTGACCAGGTAGTATAGATGAAGATATCCAATCCTGGTGGTGATTCAACTAAGAATTCTAGGAGTTATATGGATATTTTATGCCTAAATAAAATCCCAATGTGAGATATAAAATTCCCTCTTCACTCACAATGTGTTGATTTCCCTTTTCATCATCATACATTTTAGTGACAGCTTCTTCCATCAACATATAGGTTTGAGCAGAATTGAAAATTAGGGTAAATTTAAATTTGAAAGAATAAATGGCTCCTAAATTTTTTTGGAATGATTTTGGCATCCCTTTTTTAGTAAAAAACATATAATGTTTTCCTAGGTAACTCTCAGGGAAGCTCTCGGGGAAATAAATCACTCTCAGATGTGTACTTATAGCAGTTATTGGTCAATGCGGGCTTCCAAAAGTGGACATGATGAATTTTCACACCCATGATTCCATTTTTCACCCTTTTTCCTAGTGTAAAGGTGCATGAGGTGCAAAAAAAATTTCCACCAAGGAGAGAAGATGTGTTTTGGAGCTTGTGTCATTTAAAAGCTCACTTGGTTGGTTAGGTGAGTGTTATGCACTCACAAGCTAATTTGGCCCCTTCCCATGACAAGTATGACCCATGGCACACTTGGGAGGATCTTATAAACCTTTTCACATTTTGAAAAAGTTAATGAGGTGAAAAAAATTTCTCCACCAAGGTAGGATCCCTCCCTCATCACTTAAAACGCCTCTTTAGGTGTTAGGCTCATGTTTTCAACTCATCCTTGCACCTGGTCCCCTTTTTCATGATAAACCCTACCGTTGGCACATTTTTCCAATCATGTTGCACCTTTTCACATAATTTACCCTTTAAAAAATCGGTAAGGTACATGAGATTTTCCTAGACTGATTTAGCAAGTTTTGATCCACTCTCAACCATATTTTTAAGGGGAAATGATGTGAAAAGGTGGAACATATTTTGGTATTATTTTTTTTTAAATTATTTCCCTCCATTTCTAAAGGTGATTCTTCTATGAAGAACTAGGCACCCCTATTCTCAAATCACTCTTTTTCTTGTACCTCATACACCCCTGCTCTGATCTCCATGAGATTTGAATTAAAGCCTCCCTACATGAAATTCTTCATAATGAGTATTTGAAAGACCTCATTAATTCCCTCATCAAATTTTTACAGTAATTTGAAACTTTCAATCATGAAAAAATTCCCCCTCATATCTATGGAGTTGGATCGAGCCAAATGAGCTAAACATCGGAGCATGAGATCCTCAATTAATTAGCTTTCTAATGAGAAATTTATTTCCCTATAAAAATGGGTAGGATTAAAGTTATGAAGGACTATTATTTTTCTACATTATTCCTTTTCAGATGAATAAAACATATACCTGCAAGTTCACTTTTTTTCATGAATATCCAGATGAGAGAAACCCCTGAAAATAGGAGCAAAGCATCCCGGTGAGAAGTAGAATTTTTGGAGAACTTTTTTGGCCTGATCCGACATCCCATGGCCAATGTATATTTTTAGTAAATACCAATTCAATACACTTACTAAGATTATTATTTTTAAATTATTAATGGATTCAAGACACTCAGTTCATTCCCCAGGTGGAAAAGTGCTCAAAAGTGACAATTCAGTGAAATTTCCAAAACTAGTCACCCAAGAAGAACTTACTAAAAATAGTAAGTGTCTGGAAAAGGATAAAAAAATGGTCATGGTTTTTCATCCTCCATTCATAAATAATTTAAACCTTTATAGAGGAAAAAATCATGCTTTAAAAAGGGTGGAAAGTGGCATTGTGTCTCAAACAAAAGAGAATCTCTATCGGTTCTCAATTTTGGCTGCAGTTCTATGTTTGGATCTTAGTGTGCTTCTCACTTCGTCCAATGGGTTGATCATAATTTGCAAGAATTTTCAATCCATTTTCTCAACTTTTTTCATCACATGGTTCAATTATTCTTCACCACATCTCATTGGTTTCTTCGTTTACCCAAGGGTCGGTATCACGATGTTGAAATATAAAGACAATGGTCTGAGTTTGCATCAAGAAATTGATAGTTTGGAGGCATTGCAGTGTTTCAAAGGTTGAATTATTTTTCAAGTGAGGGAAATAATACCTCATCATATTAAATGGTCTTCACCTCCCCTTCAAGTGGCCAATCAATCAAGGCATGAGCTCATAATGTGCAATGTTGTAGAGTTGGGGAAGAGCTCTCCACCGGTGCATCATAATGTTACAGAGGGTCATCGTGGGTAAGTTTTTGGTCTTCATCACCATCGAATCTTATCCTCATCTTCCCTGAGGGTTGAATCATCTCCATTAATTATCTAAAGCATCCTTCCTCTATTTTATCATTCCTTCTCCTTTTCTTTCCTCATTTTATTCCTCATAGTACGTGATCATGATATTCTTTCCTATTCATTTAAGTGCTAATGAAATATTTTTAAGAGGTAAAATTACTCCCTTAATTTATAAGATGGGTACTTAAAATTACCTTCCTAGGATATTTAAAATTCACAAGTTGAATAGGAACATGAAGATTCATGTGGGGGGTAGAGGAAGAGTAGCATTGTAAAGTTATAAATTTAGAAAACCTCATCATTTCAAAGGAGGGTTAATTCTTATTTACAATCTCCTATTATCTTTATACCAATAAGTACCTCCAATTACTCTATTCTCGTGTATATTGTTATTATGTCCATATCAAATTATACTCCAAGATCATTATAAATTGTGTAACATGATACAATAAAACTTTCTATTTCTTGTTGATTGTTCCTCTTTCTATGTGAATGGTTTCTTCTTATTAATGCAAGTGAAATAATATAATTTTAATGCAATAAACTCATTTATGCTATTTTTTGGCTAAAATCCCCCACTTATTTCCCTATACTATCTCTCTCACCAAACAATTTTCCTCCCTTGTATTCCATACAAGCAGTTGCCACAGGTTTAGGGAAGTATTACTGTGTGATCCCCGGTCTATGGGCCACCCCTAAAAACTAGTTTATCTTAAATGTGTTTCATTTCTTTCAATAAATTTAGCTGCCACATTCAATTAGAGGGACCTAGTCCCAGATCATTTGTGAAATCCCATAATTTTC
Source organism: Taxus chinensis (assembly GCA_019776745.2). Lineage (NCBI taxonomy): Eukaryota > Viridiplantae > Streptophyta > Pinopsida > Cupressales > Taxaceae > Taxus > Taxus chinensis. The sequence goes on from CM034150.1 coordinate 257,646,876, forward strand.
CCTTGCAACAAATTATTTCGCCAACAACAGATTTCATTAAGGGAATTTATTTTTGTTCCATGCATTATATATTCCAATATGAATTTGTGGAATGTATTTGCACCATGTGTTCTATGATAATAAATACACACCCTTTTCTATGGTTCTTTAACATCACAATCCTCATCCTTATTTCTTCCATCTTGTTCATTTTCTATTATACCATTTTTTGAAAGTATATTTTTCTCCTTCTCATTTATCACCTTTTTCATTCCAAATTTTCCCTCTTGTAATTTTCTTTATTTTTTGGAAGAATATTGGGGGTGAATCATTCCTTACAAAATTTAATCAATTTCATATTTGCTTACTTAACCTTAAACTAATTAAACATTCATTAATGTGTGCACAACATCATACAACATACATTCAAATAACCATGAACAAGAGAGAGAACACCATAACAAAAGATATAAGTGGGAAACCCTCAAGGGGAAGAAAACCCACTAAAACTTATCATTATGTTACTCATATAAAAATTATTTAGTGAAGCACCAACTTCTCGATGAGCACAACCCCACAAGGAACACCAACCCCTACTTTAATGAAGAACCAACTCTAAAAGGAGGATAACACCCACTAAGATGATAAAACACTCACTAAAACACCTTTATATGAATATATCTAATGTATTTTTCTGAAATAACTTATTGAGATCACCTATTCAGCTCGCGCACCTTTAAACCCTTACTTCTCCAACTCATTATATATCACTCTTTCATGAATTGTTTTGCATAAAACCCATGTACACACACACTATAAAATTATTCAACCTCTTGCACACTTCCTAAGCTCTGAATCAAATCCTTTTTACCTATTACAAACACACACATGGTTCACACTTTTTCCTCTCACTTAACTAGTTCAAATTTGAACTCAAACCCTTGTTGTATACCCTTCTCAACTCAAAAATATAAATAAATTCATTCTCCCTCATTTATTTCGACCAATAAAAATTAAAAACCCTAATACGTTCATTACAACATTCATGTTGAGCCCATGCAAGTCAATCAAGCCCAAAAGCACCAGACTAGCTAAAAATAAGCTCAAAACCCCGTCACCTGGATGAGCTAAAACCATAAATGCCAAAAATGTGATTATGAAAGCTCCAAAATTCATCATAAATGTGTAATATTACATAAAAAAAACTATCCATGGTCATTACTTATATTTCACTGATCAAATTATTCATAACACAACCAAAAAGGCTCATATCCTTCACCAAATAATTATTTCCAAGACCCTACCTTCACCTTTGGACATCAAGAACACACAAAAACACCTAACCTATGACATTTAGACACTAAATTTAATCTTAAATACCTGTATATAACATCCATGCATGTTATATATCATGAAACATCCATATGTGCAAACCACACCTACTTTCCTCTTTACTAAATCAAGCTTCCCAGAAAGTAGTTTTACAAACTCAACTAGTTTGCACCATTTATTTCACTTAGAAGACCTCAAAATTCCTTCAATAAGAACAAAATGCATCCATCTTCATTATAAAACTGATATAAATCATCAAATCATTCATAGCATGCCTCATCTACCTCATTCTTTTGGAAAACATAATTTTGTCCTAAGAAACAACAAACCTTATTCTCTATAAATCAATCTAGATGACCCATAAAATTCATCATAAAGATACAAACCATAAATAATTGTAAATATATCTTAATCATATTTCTATAACATATCACATTTATTTCCAACTCCAGGTGGAAGTTCTTTAACCAAGTCCATCTATGAAAACTGCTTAAAATTGCCCCAAAACTACCTTATGACCATTCTTCATAAATAGGGCACACTTTTCCATTTAGAAGCACCAAAATTATCTTAAACCATCATTTAAATCAAGAAAAATTCCCATACTAAAAATAATATCAATTTATTTTGCAACTCCTTTGGACAACCTTGTCCTAAACTGAACATCTTTGGAAACTTACATTTTCAGGTGGGGTCCAGTTATCACCACATACTCTTTAATAAATTTTTGAAAACATGGAGGATTCATATAAATAACGAAATAATTATAATATCACAATAAATCAATTCTTGGAACTTATGAATCAAATCTCTCCTACAACTTTTGAGCCAGGGTTTCAAGCACATAAAATGTTGTTTACATTCTTAACATTTGTTTATAAAAACCTGACAGTGCAATGACCTCATTATTTTTGTGAAACATTATTAACTCGATGAAAAACCATACCTAAAAGCCACAAGGTCCCATGAAAAACAAAAAATTCATGATGATGATTAGAAGATGCAATTTGAGCTAGAAAATGCTCTTTCTTGGACCATGTTTCACAAAAAACATCATAACTTACAAAATCTTTTTGAGAATGACTCAAAAAATTCCTCACACCTCTAAGACACCCATTTTCATCATCATATCTCAAATAATTCTCTATCTTCTCATCCCATCTCATTTTCATGACTAGCCCTTAGGGTTTTTCATGGTTTAGGCTATGGTCAACTGAAGTAACACTTTAACTCATCATGAAACCTCTCAAAAATGTCCTAAAAACATTAATACATTATGAATCACTCACCTAAATGCATCCATGATCTCACATAGCTCTACAACTCATCCTCATGCCTCCAAGCACCTAGATTAAGTCTATATGAGCATTTGGAACTGGGTCTTCAACCTGTACCTACACCCCGAAACTCATGTGAGTACCTAAACACTCCCTTAACATTCTCTACATGTTGATACCATACACCTCAAGTAACCAAACAACTTAAACCACCATTCTCCATCACAGAGGCTAGCTAGGTCACTTGACTAGGCTTTCTAGACAAAGCCAATCTCACTGAATCAACTCATGCCATCATGTTAGTACCTAAATCTCCATGTCATCATCCTACTCATCATATTATGACTCTACTCAATCATCCTCTTTTTCATTAATAGGCTTTCACATCAATGAAAACACCTAGAACTCAACATGTTAACAATCTCCCCCTTTGTCACTGATGGAAAACTACCTAATCTTCTCCCCATTTTACATTAATGAAAAACCATACATGTACTACTGTAAAATTCACCTTTTCGCGGCTTTATAGGATCATTTATTGGTTAGAAACATTAACCAAAGTCTTCACACTAGCTCACAAACTAGTAATTTCTCACAAAAATATTATTTTGACCTCTTTTAAAGCATTTATGATTGTCTTCCCCCTAGGAAAGAGCATGCACCACGCTTATTCATGTCAAAAAACTTGATTTAGATCCTAAAAGACAATTCTTACCTTCTTTGAGTGAATACAATCATCAATCCTCCATATAAGCATGTAAAAATTGACATTTCTCATTAAGACTCTATTTATGCTCTCTTTCTTCACTATAGTTGACCTTATACTGATTCACATAACTTATGAACATGCCAACAATGATGAATAAGTGGAAAAAATATAACACTTACCTCTTTCTTATCTTTTCTTGACTTGTCAAGGCTCAAACATTGACTTCAATTCTTCCATCTCTTGACATTGCACAACTTTGGGACTGAGTTCCCTAAACTAACTCTTAGTGAATTCTAGATCAAATTCTCAAAGCCCTATAAGCTCAAGAATACCATGACATAACTTCTCATCACTTTCCCAAGACATATTGTATCTCACTCTAGAAGAAAGTACAAAAATTAGGCTCCTTACCTTGCTCACTTTCCATAATGATGACTCAGCCACATTAGCACTTCCCTAAAACTCTTTCTCAATGTTTTTATCCTCCTTTCATGCTTACATAGCCAAGAGGATTCTTACCTTTGGAGTAGATATTCATGCATTAATAATACAACTATGCAATCCTTTTAACATCTTCCGCACCTAGGAAAAAATTCATACAATATCCCCCTACATATGAGGCCTTCTAGAAGTTGTAGCTAACCATTTTCTTTCCTTTTCAGATCTGAGATACCCTATAAAGATGGAATATTCACTTTGAGATTCAAGATATCAAATATGTAGGTCTTGGACACTTCTTAACTCTTCCAAATTAGTCTGATAGAAACTTCAATCACTTGATTAACTGATCAAATAACCATATTTTGCCTTCATGATATCTTGTACACCTGTAACATGTCACTATAGTACAATAATAGCCTACAATGCCCTTATAGATAACTAAAAATACCAAGAAGCATATCATAACCACTTATGCTTGCAAACAATATGAACCCTGATCTTTTCACCTTCTAGACCTCTTAGGTCATCCTTTTTCTCTTAGATGAGAACTACAACTAACTCCCCCTACCTTTGAGATCCTTCTCAGACTTGTGATCCACTGATATAGTGTCAATGAGCTCTTTCAAATAGTGTATCCTATCAATAGAGGAAACTCATACTTACTATTTCAGGGTCATAAAGTCTATTAACATCCCAATACCAACTGCTTTCACTTCTAGAAGAACCTAATCCTTTCAACACAAAGATGAAAAAGCTCATGACACAGAGTGAAAAAATAAATGAGAGAACTAAACTTATCATTAAATGATTTCAGTGAATGAATTTTTCACTTACCATATCTATCTTTCCAACCTATCCTTCAATACATCATGAGGTACCTATTTGAGAGGTAGGATTAGCTTCCCCTACCCTGGTAAACCCCACTAAGGCGTGTAGCTTTCCATTGTGAACCTTCACTGGCTTGATACAAATTATTCTTACCTAGATGATTTCCTTTCACTTTTGACAACTTATTTGTTCTTTCTATGCATCCTTGTGATGTATACACACTTTAGATCATAGTTCAAAAATAATCAATTTTTCTTTCAACACATGTCATGATAAACACCATATACACATACTTAAACACATTAATTTTTCATATGATTAAATTCCTTTCAAAATTTCCAAGATTGAAATAGTTTTGAAATTATTCAAACACCTTTCATAGGCATAAGTAATTTTGAAACAAATTAACCATCATTCTAGAATAAAAAAATCACTTATAATCCTACGTATCTCATGATCAGATATGTAGCATTCATTTTGCACTTACACAGTTTACTAGCCCTACTCTAAGTGGAATCCACTTCTAGATTTTGATGTGTCACTTTCTTAGATATAACTTACCCAATTTGAGTACCCATTTATGTATTAATTCTTCCCAAATAATCTTGTATCATGTCCTTGAATAACTTCTACCTAGTTTACAATTTGATCCTTCCAACTAGGTCTCCTAGAAAAATTCAAAGTCAAAACTAAAAAAAATCAGAGTTTTCAACCATTTGAATATTTTTCATGACTTAACTCGTTTTGAATATTAAAGAGGGTCTATCTATTATTTATTTTTCCAAATATTGGCCTTCAATTTAAACATTTACACCCTCAAGGACAAATTTTCCTTCATAACGCTTCTTATGATTTCCTAGAGCCCAGTTAAGATAGAGACAACTCATAGTGCATAAATTTTGGTTTCAAGTTCTCAATATTTTCCAAAAACATTGTATCAATATCCTCTTAACTCTTTAGCATTCATATTATAGTATGAAGAAAATAAATAATAACCACATGCATTTATTCTCATTTTCTTGACTTCTAACAGTCTTCATGAACTCTACTTCAAAGCACCTAGTGATGAGGGTCTGATCAACTCATCATATTTGATGACTCACACCCTTCTTCATTTCTTCTCCATAAACAATGAACATTCTTTGATCCATTGTAAGCATGACACAATGATACTTAAACCAATATGCAAACCTTAACGAACTCTTGACATTGGAATAACTCTTCTTGATTTTTATACAAATCTATACTCTTCTACCACTTAACAAAACTTCATGACATGACTCAACATACTTACACTTGAGGATGATATTTAATTTCCTCACACTTATAAACTTATCTTTCATATGGACCTCATGAAAAAAAAATATGTACATACTCTGCAAGTACTTCAAAAAAAAAAAAATTCTTAAATTCAATGCCATCGGCCTTGCCGAAGGCATCTATGATTGGAGAAATAGTTTCAGACACCTTTTTCCCTGTAGCATTATTTTCACAAGGGTTAATGACATCTATGGAAGATGATATTTTAACTTTAAGATTCTGATTTTGAAATACACAAGGGTAAATGAATCTATGAGTCTGAGCCTAAATTGATGGAGGGTAGTCAAGCTCTACATATACTATCGCATGCCTCGCACCATTTATAGCTATTGTGTTCTCATTAGAATAATCAGAACAACCTCATTTGTTGTGGCATTTTCTGATTTCTTAGAGCTTTCATCTAAACTATGGCTAGGCATAGGGTCAGAGAAAAATTTAAGCTCTTCATTAGCTTCATTAATTGCATTATGATGATCCTTTTGTCTTTGAGCATCATAGGCCTTGAGCGCTTCAATAAAACACTCTCTGGTGATGGATTCGATCAAATTGGGGACCTAATGATGATTATCTTTATAGATAAACCATCAAAGTCATGGGATACCTTAGGGATGTGGGTCGTGCCCCCTAAGATAACCTCAAGGTTTTATAGAAGCTGGATCTTCTTGTTGGTGCGAGGTAAGGGTTAGAGGAAAAATAATACAAAGTGTAAAACTAACTAAGGTGATACGCTGAAACTTATTTTAAAAGGCACAGAGATAGATTTTGAGAAACTGTTTAGAATAATTGAATAGCATTTATCATGGTCTACTATTTTTAGAAGTATCTTGAATTATCAAAGGCCGAGAAGGTGTAAAACATAATAATAGGTAGATGATATATGCATATAGAAAACCCAAGGGCATATAGCACGATAGATATTCAAAATTTATCTAAAAACTACCAACAATAATGGATGAAGGATGCAGACTATTGAGAACTAAAATGCACAAAACAAGATCCTTTATTCATAGAGAAAATAATACATAAGGTCGATACGGCATATATTACAACTTTCTTCTACAATAGAGCCTTTTTAAGGCTAGTAAACATAATAACTAAGCCTAAAAATTATATTTCATAGTTCTAGTGTCTTTTCCCTTTTACTATGGTTCCTCCTAGCATGCCTGGATAAGAACATTCCTTTATAGACCCCCTTGGCTCTTGGTTTAATGTCTAGACTTAGATATTCCACCGCCAACATTCAATTCTCCAACAAAATATTTCATTTTTTGGGAAAGATCTCAAATGTCTATTTGTGATATTTATGATTGCCTTTAATTCATCCAACTCCCAAGCCTTGTGCTCCTTTGGTTGGTGATGATTCTTCCCTGCCACGTGGAGGTTACGTGTTTAGTCTAAGGGCCTTTCCATGGGATTTTTCTTCAAACCTGCACCTAGGTGATGCATGGAAGGTCTTGCATAAATTTGAGAATGTTCCTTTTCTATCTTTATTTGAAATTGTGCTTGAGTGACACGTGGAGACCCTGTGCATTTTTTCTGTATCTTTGACTTTTTAATCCACCTGGGTAACTTTATCGTGCTTTAGACACATGGGCGGTGGGGCGTAAGTTTCATAATGTTACTTTCTCCACATTATGCCTTGAGTTTGAAAAAGGGACACATGGATATATTCCACATTCATCTTCATGCTTATCTGAATTTGGGCTCAAACTAAAAAACAAAAAGAACTAGGGTCGGGGTGACAAAATACAATGGCCGGTAAAAGAGCCTTACACAAAAAACTCTACAGTTATTGGTGACTCACCAAGGGACTCCATGTTAGTCATGGAAGGATCCAATAATCCTCCCTGCCTCAAAATTCAAAATGTGGCTTATAAAATGCCACTCAGATCTATTACAAAACATCCCGATATCTGAGCCATTCCACCTTTATAGGGTAGGTTCTTCACTGTAAGGCCTGGAAAGTTTGATCCATCTTGATTATCTCCTTGTGAGAAAAGGTTTAGATACTTTTCACTATTGTGTGCGAATGGAACTCCAACTATATGATTGGGTTCAGGATGGCTTCCACCTTGGTGATGTTAGAGCTATCTTTTAAATATTGAAAGACAACCATATCTTGTCGTTTGGTGATCAAGAACTATTGAATTTGGTCCTTTGATGGGACTGTGGAGTGATTGGGGAAGGGGGAGGGGAAGCCTAATTTAACTAATTCATTGATACTTTGTTTCCACTCTTTGATCCCCTATTGGAGTTGGGTCAAGAGATTCTAGAATTTGATGGATGTTTTGTTACAGCTAAAGATCTTGTTGATCTTTGTGGCAATCATCCACCTAACTGTGATTTTGGCCCCTTGTAAGGTGGAGTTGTAAGATTCATAAAGTTTATGAATCATCAATAGTGATTTAGGGACCTTGATGGATATGGCGTTGCTGATGGTGGAGGATGTAGTCTCCACATTTTAGCATAACCCCTGTGCATCAAATATAAATTTGAGTGCAGGGGGCTAGATTCATTTCCGTGGTGGAAATTTGGTCACAAAAAGAGGCATATAGCTCCTACACCAATGTTACAATTCCCCCTTTTTTGGGTTGCTTTCCCAATTTACGAGTCAAGTCCTTGACCACATTCTCAGATGATTTCAACCTTGTCTGGAGCCTGCCCTTCTCTACTTCGATGGCATGCAGATTTTCCTGGAGTGTATCCACCTCTGAATTTATTGAATAAAAATCTTGTTGAAGGGAGCCTTTATCCTATGAGAGTGAATTTTCCGAGGGTTCAGACATGGTAAGTTTAGTTTCTATATTCTTAGCTTCTACCTGAGAAGTGGCAAGGACTTATTGTGATGGAGCTTCGTTGAACTCCTTGTAAAGTTAGTTAGTCTCCTTTCCTTTACCTTTAATCTTAGCTTTTTAGTTAGCCATGGTGCCTTCTACACTACAAAGGCTAGATTGTTCCTTTTTGAGTTGGTTGTTTATCTTGAGGTAGTGTTTTTGTGACTATAGCAGCATTTTCATTCATTAGCTTAAACTTATCCTGAGGCCAGAACTCTGCGAGGTCGACTGTGACACCACTGATAGAATCTTTGTCGAGCTATATATACTCTGTGAGTTTGGACACCTGGGGGACTAACAATGTGATGGTCAAGAAACTTTGTTGATTTTCATATAATGACCACATCTTCTTTGTCACTCCTGCCAACATTTATTTCTTCTTTTACTTTTTCCTTTTGTTATCTCGGGATGCTTCATCTTGACTTAAAAATTTTGAGGGAGAAGGGACAACCCCACCTACAAATGGGAACCCAACTGGCAGACCATATGGGATTGTAATAAATGGTTGAGGTTGTGAGGTTACTAGAGCTGAGGAAGGGCCTGTCACCATGTAGTGGGAGAAAGTTGGGATGGTGGAGGGAGATTGAGGTAAAAGAGAAGCTTCGGGAAGAGGGAGTGTTTGAGATGGGGTGACTGATAAGGGGGTACCCCCTGAAGGGGAAAATGGTGGAGGAGGAGGAGATCGAAAGGGATCCTCTAGAGGAGGGAGAGGAGGAGGAGATGTGGGTGCCTTGAACAACTTTAACTTTTTGTGTGGGGGGCTCATCATTGATTCCTCCATTGATTTACCACCTTAGGGAACTATTGTGAGTTATGGCATGGGTTTTCGAACCGAAGGATCTTGCTGAGAAGTAGAGCGGGTGGTTTGTTCAATAAATTGTGGTTGAGAGGGCCTGGAGGATTCTATGGTATCTCTCGCAAGCTGCACCTTGGTGATTGTCACTGTCTCTTCACTCTCCATGTCAGACCCATGATCTGCATCCCAAAACTCCTCCCATTATTTTTCACTAGATATGCCTTAAAAAATGATGGTTTGTTTGATCTCTTGCCTATACTTCCGATAGGCTTCAATTTTTTTGTGCTTCAATCCTTGTTATGAAGGGCCTTTATGTGTCTTGGTGTCTTTATGAGGGTAGGGTCAAACATGTGATGGACTAGGTGGAACAACTCCCACTCTAGAATTGGAATGTTACTCAGCTCGACAAACATGTTGGGTGACTCTTCCCGAGGGAACCACCTCTCTTCAAAAAAAATCCTAAACTCGTGTTAGTAGGATTCTAAAACTTTGTTCCAAACTAAAGTGAAGGCCATCATCACATCTAGGTCATACCACCATGAGTCATAAATTATATAAAAGTTGTAAGAATCCAACTTTTGTGGGAGCATATGCTCCACCTTACATTTAATCATAGTAATTCCTCCCTTTTTCAGGGGGAGGTCAAAAAGTGTCTTCTTTTTTTGAATGGAGCCAAATTTAACATCCATGAGTACTAGCTCCCTAGTTATCTATAGACCCACCAGCCATGTTGTGAGGACCCTCAGGAGCATAAAGGATTCATCTCAAAAACCATGTATCCAAATCATAGAATTTCCTATCCTAAAAAAATAATCATAAAGGTGTAGGGGATTTGCAAGGATGGACTAAACAGAGCTATTCATTCTTTTATTGACCCCTTCTGGGTCAAATTCATGTAGGAGGGGCTCCACAAAAT
>CM034150.1:257657807-257759158 GCA_019776745.2 Taxus chinensis
ATGTTTGTTCAACTTGGATTTACAGTGAATAATTGCTTAGGACACTTTTGTTCTTCTTGATCCCTAATATTTTGATGAAATATTTGAGAAGTATATAGGACTACTCCGTAACGAAAATTATTGTTACATGTTATAGACATGATATATTCTTAACGTATAGTCTGAGTCATGTTTATTTGATTGGTGATTTTATATCACTTAAACAGGGTGTTTAATGAAAACAATTGATGGATTGCAATTGTTTTAAAAGTTAGTGCTTATCATGCTCAGTTCATTGAACTGACTCATGTTGACTATTTTTGCAGATGGTTGCCGTAAGTGGTAAAAGCATGCAGATCTGATAGGATAATCAGAATGATTAAATTTGATTTATAAGTGAAATACATCTTGATTTTCTAAATGTACCATATAAGGAAAGATGTTCCTTTTTCAGTTGAGTAATGTATCAAGTATGCGGAATGCATACAATGTATTTGATTAGTTCTGAAGGAATGGAAGTTAATATTGTTACTTATGTGTCTATATTCTTATCTTGATAGTTTGACCTTCTTCGGTTCAAATGATCTAAAGAGCATTGTTATTATTATATAATTTGGAGACTTTTGTGATTATCAATGTAAGCTTTGCAAGAATATAAGACTGAATTCTTATGATAGTTTAGCAGTTCTGGTATGTTCTATCATAAGCTAAATTGAAATTTAGGTAACTGTCTTTTTGGAAGATAGGGTTAAAATATACCTAAACAGAACGCTAAACAAACTGAATTAAATTATTAATCCCTAGTCCTGATTATGACAAGACAACATTTAATTGGATTTTGAATCATTTATATTTGATGCTAATAAGTATGATATAAATTCAGTTATGAGAACTGATATAAATCTAATGGGGTTCAGATGGCTATCTCATGTGAAATTTATGAGATATCGACCAATTCCGTTGTTTTAGAATCATATATATTCTAAGAGCTCCATGATGAGACCTTGGTCTTAATAACTCATCTGTGTAGTGGGTTTTATTGAGAAAGATCATACTTGGATGAGGAATCCCGGGTTTGGGAAAGGCTAACCTTAAGGGAACATCTTTATTATAATTTAAACTCAACGTGCATAACGCATTGTATTAAGTAGATCTTTTCGAGGCGGATTTAAAGGTTGACGACACAAGTCAACTGCAGGGTTGTACCTCCGAGAAGATTAGGATCTTCTCGAAGTTACAACAATGCAAGTGACTTATGATGACACCCTTTGCATTGATCGCTAAGATTTACACTTTGATCTCGTACAAGTTACTTTTGGACCGATTAGGTATGTGGTCACATTATATGGCTGCCTAGGAGACTCGGGGTATCTTGACACACTGGTTTAATTAGGATTGACCCAGTATGTCATCTTATCCCTAGTCTTCGGGAGCATCCATATAACGTGGTTACCTTACTAATCTGTTCCCGAGTGATTAACTGGGATAAAAGGGACTGACAGAAGTCGGTATAAGACATTCTACATAACATGGGAATGGGGTGAAGGACGTATTCCAGATTGACGAGTATGCCGTTAAGGAATACGAGACATAAACAGTATGTTTCAAATCTTTGGCCAAAGTATCACAAGCTGATGATTGCATTGTCCTAATTCACCTAGTCTAAGGGATGAGATGCCGATGAATAATGGTAACAATTATTCAGTTAGGTTCCTTGGACAGAGCATTCTGAATCCCAAAATAGGGAAGAGAACCACAAGAGTGAAGTGTTAAATAATAACGCCAACTCTTATTACTCATGAATAGATCGGTAGATTACCGAGTCATGGAATGAATAGATCGGAGGTACTCCGAGTCATTACAGCTGCATATGGTTATCTGTTATATGAATGGTTATTTGATTTGTGAGTTCTAAATTATGTATTTAGAACCAGGACGTAATTATCAAATTTTTTTTTTGACTTGTTCTATTGTCTAAAATGAGGTTGTTACAGAATCCCAAGGACAACACATCAGACGGATTAATATATTCAACATAATAAATGAATATCATAACCTTTCATGATTCCATCAGCATGTTAGAATAATTCCAAAAGTTAGATAAACAATTATATCAACCTATACTTTACAACTGAAGAGAAATAAACGAATCATACATATTTCCCTCAGAACTAGCTCATGACTGTACCGTCTTTCCAAGAGCAAAGCATTCACCTTAAACACATGCGAATAAATCAAACGAGGCCACCAAAAGCACCACAGTTTTGTTAAAGTTTAAAATATAAAAAACTACTGTAGTTTACTAGCAGTACAGTAGATCTCACGCCAAACAGTGATGACTATCTACCAAACAGACTCCACATGACCTTCCACACGAAGCGACAAACAAGAAGATATTCACTTCCATCACCTGTTGAGGTGCAGTCGACAGCTCCTAAGTTCAATCAAGCTTTAGACTAGATATTCATGTAACAGAAGACGTAATCATGCTCAAACATGACAACAATCCCTCTCAGCAACCTACAGCTCGCTCTAATCCCTACTAAACACTGTAAGGCTTTAGATTCAAGGTTGAAATCAAAGAACTTCTCTTTTATCGCAGTCAACAAGAGACTCCTTTACATTAAAGCAATGATGTTTCCCTAAGACTATGTAGAGATATTCATACAAAATCCACGCAACATGCACAACCTCATTAACTGGAATTATTCAGAAAGGAAACATAACATACTGTATTCACATCTGAACTCATTCAGAGTTTGAAAAGTATGGTATTCACGACCCACTTTTACAGAAGACAAGATACATGATATCTATCTATACTTAAGGAACCCAATAGAGCCAAAGACAACAAGTGTACAAAATCAGGCTTAGATACACTGGTTACCTGTCAAGGATTCCAACTGAATCCGAACAACAGTATACTCGATAAAGCTTCTACAGAAGCCGATATACAAGATAAATATTAGTTAATGATTCCAACTGTGCCAACAATGGTAAATATACAAAATCAAGCTTATACAAAAGCTAAATACTAATTTCGTAACAAGGAATCCAATTGAGCCTCTAAAACATTATTCGCTCAAGCTTACACAGATAGGAAACGTAAAAAGTACACCAACAGAGTCTGTACCAAAATTTCATTACTTAAACGAAGGTATACATTACAAGATAACAGAATTCATATTACAAGTTACCCCTCAAGGACTCTGATGGAATCATGCTACCAGTATACACATACATGACTTATACAGTAGTCCAATATACGAACCAATCCAAGGACTCCACAAAGTCATCTTGTAAATAAAATAAATATAATGCAAACCATCAACGGGTTAAATCCCGTAATTGCAACACAAGGGAGGGAAAAACAACTTCTACAGGGTCGCATCAAATATTGAAACACAGCCAGTTATCCATTCAACATAACTTAAGTATCATAGTGAAACCCAACAAGATTCAGTAACCACCACCTATACTAACCACGAAGGAACTTACAAAGAAGTCCAATTAAACTGAACATTCAAACAAAAGTCCATCAGTATCCTTTCTGACAAGTATCAACAACAAGCATCAACAACAAGTATTAACAAGTATCAACAACAAGTATCAACTGTAGCCTGAACCCCACAAGGGAAAAATTCATGGGCTCTCATAGAGCAGGTCTAATATTCTTTCTTGCATGCATTTCACAAACTTAAGCCGGAATGAAAAATAAAAAGAAATAGAGCAACAGTTCGAAACACAATACACACCCATTAAGGGTTAAACTTGAAAAATCAAGCCAGTATGAAGATAAAGTGCCAAAAATCACACAAAACTACCATAGAAACCAACCAATTCCAAAAATCATCTTAACAGAGTTGTTCTAATGAAATCATTTGGAAGACAAGCAATATTTTTAAAATTTAGGGCCTAACATGCCTGAATATTTGCCATTTAAAAATTCGGAAGTAGACCACTGAAAGAGCTCAAACTTTCTCTTCCTTTTCCATGTTAGAGCCAACAACAATAATTTGCTATTTCCATGCCTTATATACTTTCCTTGACAGAGGAAAGAGCGAGTTACACTCATACTTTCCATGCAACACCAAGTAGACTTGAGCGAAGAACCAGTGAACAAACAGAGAGAAAACCAGAGTGCATGCAAAACTAAACAAACCACCAACTTTCCATTTTTCCTTTCTTCTCGCCGAAATCTGAGCTTGACTAGATCGAGCTCATTAATTTTATTAACTCCAAAATTCCTTCTCAATCTCCACTGCCACTGACCACCATAGTTGGCGATAGACAAATGCAAATTCAAAGAACATTTCTAACTTTGGAGACTCTTCCACGTCGGCCTCAAGTTAGCCGGTTTAAAACCTCCACTAAATTCCCTTTCTCTTCATAGCTTATTCCATCCCATTTAATAACATAGGAACTGCCTGCCCATGGTTTGTACCCCTTCATAGGTCCCCTTCCTCCTTGCTAACAATTGTTAGGTTAGTAAGCATAGGTTAGGATTTAGGATGATACCTAGTCTAACCTCCTTAGCGCATAGGTCACTAACTTTAGAACATTAGTTCTATAGCTTAGGTATAGGTTAGATTAACACTAACCTAACCCATAGGTTATAGTTTATGTTTTAGGTTATTAACATTAATAATTCCAGTTTGGGTCTAAAATTTAATATGTTCAGAATAAGAACCGTACAGACATGCATTCTCGAACGGGATTCACTCCTAGTACTGCCATTAGGCTAGTTGAATTATATGTAACTGAATTTATTACCTGGCCTATGATCAAGACCTTCCAGATATATTTCAATATCAGGAACCAATCCATTTACCATGATCAACCTGAGTTATACTCTGGAACTATCTTATTCAATGCATTCAGACCTTACAACCTGCTTGTAAGGTGTGTAATTTTAATTCATCCCGAACAAACTTAAAGCAATCTCTTGGATTAATTCCATTGATCCAAGGCTAGGTCTTATAAATGGATAACTCCACAATTCATTCTGAGATCAGATTAAACTCGGGTGCAAAATGAAAGAAATAAAAGAGTCCAATCATATTCTGACTCAGTCAAAGATCTAGAATCTGCAAAGAATATACATTACATATCAAGCATGACTTCTCAATCAAAGGAACATATCCTTTTTACAGAAGAAATCATATATCAACACTTGTATGCTCAGGAGGAAGTAACAATAGTTTAGAGTGTTACAGCTTTCAATGACAGGATTTCTACATATGATGTGTCCCAATAGGGTCCCAAACGAGGTAGAAAATACACACTTCTTGATGTTAAGGGATATCCTCAACTGCTGACACCTTTCAAACATCAATCTCAGATTTTCACAATGGTCCTTGACCAGTCCATACATGGTCCAATCAACAAGGTACATCTAGAGAAACTTGTGGATGATGTCCTAGAAGGCCTGCACTATAATGAGTGAGAACACAATAGGCACGTTATTCAACCTAAAAGGCATGACCGTATAGGAAAAACTTCCCCACTCGATGGTGAAGGTTGTCTTTCTCTCATCTTCCTTTGCAATCCTCACCTGGTGATATCCTAAAAACCCATCCATGAATGAGTAGACTTTGTACCCTGCCACTCCTTTCAATATTTCTTTAGTGAATGGGGTTGGGAAGGGATCAATGACACACATTGCATTTAGATCCCTATAATCAACACATATCCTTATCCTTCCATCCTTTTTGATATTAATCACCATTGGACTTATCCACTCTGACTCCTCCACAACCTCTATGATTCCTGACACTATCATCTTGTCTATTTCCTCCTTGACCTTCATGCACAGGTAAGGATTCATTCGATATGGTCTCTTCTGGACTAGGCATGCACCTTCCTTCAACTTAATTCTCATTTTCCCCAAGGAATGGTGAACGCCTTTACATTTATGATACCTGTGCAGGAATAAATCCTCAAACTCACATAAAAGATCAATGATATTAGAGAATTCCTTCTACAACCAATAGTCTCTGATGATAGCCTCTTTAGGCTCTTCTTTTGAGCCGATGTTAACCTTCTTTGTCTTTAAATGCTCATGATAGGTGCGCGTTATTTCATCAACACTATCCATCACTTCGTGTGAGCGTAGAGAATGGTTAACCTCCAAATTTTCCATCTCTTCACCATCTATGACATAGACCATGTTGCCTTTTTATTTTTCTGCGCAAGCACACTCAAACTATACCTCATCAGACTCATCGTCAAGAGATTGTCCCTCCAATCATGTATCTCCTAGCAATTCTACAAGCCTATCCTCTGCCTTTGCACTATCCCCCATCATAAGGATCTTGACCTCTTGCAATGCCTTATCCACCAATGGTTTTGTGCTTTGATACTCAAATGCTTAGACGAGATCAGCCGCTAGTTCTTTCCAATTCCCTTTCTGGTGGCATGTCTAAGAATTAATGTACCATTCACATGCAAAACCTTGTAGGGTGGAATACAACTTATGAACCCATAATGAGGGTGGCAATGCTTATGTGCTTCCTATCCAGGCTATCTCACATGCTTGGATATGGAAGGAAGTGGTCTCTCTACCATGGTAATATTTTATAGCCGTTGGCGTGTTACTCTTAGAGAACCGAACAGAGAGAGAAATTCTCACTTTGCGCCATTCCAAGAGAATATCCCTATGCATTTCCCACCAACATGCAATAGTTCTATGTAGGACATAACTTAACATCCCTCTTTGTTTATTTTCCTCCTTCCATTGAGCTTCCATCTTCTAAAAAAGACCTCAGGGAAGGCTCCTCCTAAGTACTTAAGTAGCTCCTTTCCCTCTAGGTGATGGACAGTACGTGCCTTTTTCACCTTTGTCACCGATCCTCTCAAATGCCATCCAATTAACTCATAGGTTCCATGCACCCAATTATCACATGCTAGACTAGTGGTGTCACTTACCAATTGAGCATCCTCAAACTAGATAACTCTGTCGGTAGGATGGATTATCTTTGGATCCCTAATTGATTGCACATATATTCTATCTAGGACCTCTTCTCCCAAAGCTTACAGTAGAGGGTGTTGACTTCCCATCAGCTAGGGGTATGATGACCCGTTCCTCCTCATTTTCAAAGCTTATGTATCCCTTATTGAACCAAAGATTTGCATTGTTCTTATAGCACCATGTGCGCCTAAGTAATTCTGGGAAATTATCCACCTCGGTGAGCACCAAGACCTCAAAATCCCCAATAAACTTGGCCCCTTGAATGGTAATAGTTACATCCTTTAAGAAAATGATGGGAATTTCCTTCATTTTGTTTTCCATATACATCACATTCAAAGACGACTGTAATTCAGGCCTTCTCATCTGATGCCATGCATCCAAGGTGAGAACATTTACCTCCACGCCTATGTCAATGAGGATATTACTAAGGAGCCATCCATCCATGACTGAATTTAATGTGATCTCCCTATCATAGTCAAGGCTATGAGGGGGAAGGTTTACATGCAAGACCTACCTCTTGCGCTCTTCCCTAATGCATGGTACCTTCTCTCTCAACCATGATCCTAGCAAGGGAATAATATTCTCTTGCCTTAGCATTTTACATACTTCCCTGACCTAATCTAGGTCATCTTTTGGCACCTCGACCTTCCTTGTATGATACTTCCTCCAAGACTGTTCCTTAATACACTGGATTTCTCCTTGTAAACTCCGAATGACATCCATGGTTTCTTGATATACCTCTTTTGATGTGAAGGGTTTGGGCACTTCCCATGTACTAATTCTTCCCTTGAAACTAGGTTCTTTTACCTTGGTATTTCCTTTGCGCTTACGGCCTATGCTCTTGTTGTTACCATAATAGGTTCTAATCCAGCATCACATGTTACCCATGGTATCCATCATGTTTCCATATTCTTAATGCTTACCATTACAACACCCTTGTCTTTTCGGTGCTATTGATTTATGAGCTTGAACAACTTAGGGAAATCCTCATATTTGTGTTTCTTCCCGTACCATGAGCACTATAATAGGTCTGGGCACTCTCGTTTGTAATGCTCTGTAGACCCATAATTAAAACAGGTTCCACATGGGAACTCACTTCTTCCTCCTCCTCGGTTACCATGATCATGGAATCCTCTACAAAATCCCCTTCCACGCTCGCCTCCATCTACATGCTCCTCATAATGGTGATCATCATCTTTAGAACTAATGGCAATGCTGGTATGACACACCCCATGATCAATGACCTCATGGATTTGGTCAATAAGCCTACAATCCTTAGTATCATGGGTTGTAGAGGTGCAAATCTTACAGTAACAGGACACATTCTTTTGAATTACGCATTGTAACAAGGGGTATCTACTTGCATCATGGTCCCCATGATAAATTTCACAGTCTACTGTTACGGTGCATATTATCCTCAGAGGAAACTATCCTTAACATGCCCCTCTACTTCAGAATCTGTATACCATATACCACTACGATTCTCATGGGATGATATTGTAGACAACTTCTCTAGATGCTTAGCCATAACAACAATTTCAGCCTCTAGAAACGGGCTAACACTAGTATCAACACTTCCAACAGCTTCGATGCGCAGAGCAACTTCTAACACCTTATGTGGGTATGTGAAAGATTTATGAGATAAAGCTCTTCTAAAATGTGTTATCAACCCCCCAGAAAACCATAGAGCATGCTGTGAAGGGTGAATGTCATATGATAATTTTGATAGGAGGGTTTTAAACCGTGCATCATACTCCCACACACTCTTCACCATTCTTTGTTGAATCTCCTTCAGGGTATTGATGCTTTTCTATTCAAACTCAGGGATGCAGAATTCTACCAAGAAGGAATTCTTTAAAGCAGTAAAATCCACCACCATTTGATGAGGGTCATATTTCCTATACCAGCTATGTGAGCGCCCTTACAACGTTGTTACAAACTGACTGGCCTTCCGCTCCAGGGTTGTGATCCCTTTCACGCGCCATAGTAGCTCACATTTGTGAATCTGTTCTGTAGCATATTCAATACCCCTGTAATCTAGAAAATGTAAAGACATCTCAAAGAAGACTTGAGGTGGTGGTTGGATCCCTTTTCCTCCTAAGCCAAAGCCTTGGTTTCCTTCGGTGTTTCCTCCACCACTAGATCCACTAGATCCACCAGGTCCTATTCCTCTCGACCCACCAGATCCACCAGATCCACCAGGTCCTATTCCTCTTGACCCACCAGATCCACCAAGTCGACCAGGTCTTATAGTGGTCATGCCAAGGGTCCCCAAAGTTCCACTGAACTACGTGCCAATGGTTTGTGATAATGCCCCACTACCACTAGTGTACCCCGCGCCACTCCTAGATGCGAGACCGAAGGCTTGTGTACTTTCTCCTTGTCTAAAAATTCCTCTGAATACTGGAATAGTATGCATAGCCATAGTAGTGGGAAATAAAAAATTGTATCTCTTGGGCATAGATTTGTCACTTCCACTGATACCAACAAGGTCAATGATACTTCTTCCTTGATCTAGAAAACCAAGTGCCATGGTTTGGTCACTGGGTGGGTTCATATGCATGCCAACAACTCTTCTCTCTCCACATGGTGAAATCTCATTAGAAGCTGAAGGGGTCTCTCTTACAATCTTGCCAAGATGGGGTAGAATAGACTGCTCAGGTTCCATATCCTCTACATGAACCTCAAATCCTTCTCGCAACGTCTACCTCCATAGATCCATCAAACTTGTAACCTCGCATTGTCTAGAAATCTCGCTTTGATGCACTTCACTATACTTGAGTCATCTCTCCTCCCTTTCTTTCTCTATTGTAATATCTGCCATCTTCCTCCACCCTAGCTTCCTCGTCCACAACCTAGAATAGTTTAGCCAGCCATTGGAAATGCCTCTAAACTCAAGGTAATAGTCAAGATATTCATTTCCAGAGGGATAACATGTAGAAATAGCATACTACAGAGTGTAGCTAGCCAACACACCTTTCCACTAATGATCCAAATCATGAGTCCACATCAGATCTGCATCTTGTAGCCTCTGGTATTTGTCTAGGGTCTATGCGTGTGAGCTATAATACCAGCTTGATCTAGACACATATGCCAAGATCTATTCATATAGCTCTACTTGAAAGCAACAGAAAAAGTTTCATACAAATCATGGTAGAGGTTCTCTTCTACCCATCTACGTGCATCAAACTCAAATCCAATGCTGAATCTTTAAGAAAATTCATCTTCTATGATTTTAAACCATGATTCAACACTTTCAAAGGTTAAATGCTCTATCATCACTTATTACATAGATCATGATGTATGCATTTTCTCACTACAACTTTGAAAAGAGGTCCCTCTGACGAAACCAAGATGTAGTCATTTTTACACCCACCATAAGAACAAGAGAATCCCATACGCATCAGCCTATCACCCAACAGGTGCTGGGTGCTTACCCGAGGCACGCATGGATGTTGAGTCTCTCTTTTATGTGATTTAAGTGGGAAACCATCATCTATGCCAAGAACTTAATGAATAAGGGTGGAAATGAGACATACAATCATCATAGGGCTCAAAACGTCCCCTAGTTAAATTTATTCATTCCAAATAGAGGGTACTTATAGATAACATATAGAAATACAGCAGAAAGGAAAAAACATAAGGGTTTACATCTATTCCATTAGATCCATGAACATAAATGAAAAGATATAGATATGAAATGAATTAATTACATTCATACTCATTCATGTTTGTAACCTCATTACATTCAATGGATCCATTAGACTACCATAACTTGATCAGACTGAAGTCATACATCATAACAGGGATCATCTCCTTCATCCATACAAAGATAAATTTATATCCCAGCCCCTTGATACATTACTCCCTCACATAGCCTCTACCCAATCTCACAGAGTTCTCGCAGTATTTCTCCAGAGCTCTTCTCTCTATATTATCCTCCTTTTTCTACTATGTAGGAACTTGTATAAATAGGATTCTCCAACCACCAACTTGCTTTCAGGGGCTACAGATCCATTACCAAGTTTCCAAGTGGTCCTCCATAGAAGCATGCTCCTTCAGATCCGAGCTCTCCACTCTTTGTGATGATGGTGTTTTGGAATCCTCTATCGCTAAGCATATTCCTTTCGTGGGCATCACATTGCCAAGATGACACCTTATTCACTCCTCATTCGCTGTCAGGTCATGATTTTCTTGTGTCCTACCCAAAATGCCCAATATGGCTAAGTCCTGAAACCTTATCTCTATCCGTGCATGTGCCATGGGTTTTCTTAAACCCTTCCTTAAACCCTATCCTGCGCGCCTTCTCCTTGTGCACCCTTCTTCAACTAGACCTTGCGTACGTATGCACCGTTTTGTACTTAGCCAGTATTTTGGGGTCCTAACATGATGACTAGTACCTCGGGAGATGAGAGGGAACACCAAAAAAACTGACCTCAAGTGCCAAAAAAAATCAAACAAAAAGAAGATAGGGGAACCCAGGATGGATAGGAGCGCTTGGCGTTAGTATCCAGCCGTAAGCGCTAATGTCTAGATTCAAGTGACTAAAAATGAGTGTGAATTGATAGAGAAGGATCCATGAGACCTGAACATAATTGTGTATATGAGTGACAAGTGTGTAATACAAAAAACAATAAATACTAATAAGACAAATGAATGGACGATGGGATGGATCATCAGTGAATACATTTTTTACACAAGAACCATATATAAAACAACATACTTGGTGGTATAATAATAGTAGTAAGTGCATGATTTTGTGTCTAAAATAGGATAACACCACATATCTTTACATTTTTCTTGAATGAATACTAAACAATTTTGACCAATAGAAAACCACCTCATATCTTCGGTGTTAGCTTGACTATGTTTTGTGAAAACCGAGCCAATGGAAGGGTTCTATGAAATTTTAATATTTACTTAACTGACCGGTACAAAGCTTAGACCAATAAAATATCTCCGCAAACTTATCCTTGGTGTCAATATGTCCTTAGCCCCACTAAAAACTACGAAACATGAACAAATAGGGAAGCCCCACACATTCACAATGTCAGTCTTTTCTAAATGAACCTTTTCAGTTTACGAGGCTCGAAATAATAAAAATTTCCCATGTTTCCATGCAGTGTTAGTCTATTTTGATTGTTGGTTCCATAAGATGCTGCCACGTGTCCTATTGACCTCGCTAACCATGCCAGAGCCGAAATATTTATATACCTAGTTAATTCTGCAGGCTTATGTTTGTTGGAGTTAAAAAACAATGAGGACCATGGAATGATGCCATGTTTCCCTATCTACTTCATAGATTTGTCACCACGTAGCCTTTACTTAGGTGTTTTCTTTTTAACATTGACAACCATTTGAATGTATATTGGATTTTATAGAATTCGCCAATGATTTAGACTTAGTCTCCTGTGGATTTTGAATGCCAATGGCCGATGCATTTGGGAAGTATAATTTGACGGTCATCTGAACGTATTTTACAATTTAAAGATGGCTAAGTCCTTTTTAAAAGACTGATCTGTGCTCTTTTAAGAAATATCTTGAATGAAGATGTTTTCTAATAGGACATTCTCAATTATAGTCTTTAGATCTTGTAACTCATCTAGTTTTGTAAATATGAGAAACAAAGTTTCGAGTTGCCTTCTTGCACATGTGTAAGAAATGTCAACATTTCCCAAGAGGAATGGTTTTAATAATATGACCTATATGTATATTTTGGATAGAAAGAAATTGGTGGAAATTATTTGGAGACTATATAGAGATTATCCAGGGTGGATAATGGATGTTGTAGAGCTTTAATGTATATGAAGGACTATGTTGCTAGAGGATTGATTCCCCATGCATAGGGAATTATATTAGGACTGTCTTCATAGGTATGGTGGTGGAGGAACCTCCTACATGACTCTAAACTGACAAGTCTTCTAGGCACACAATGGTTAACCTTCCACCACCCCTAGTAGGAGAGGTGGATCTAGTGATAGTGGTGAGAGGTATAGATGATGTGGGTTGTACTGCAACCTATACAATATGGTGGGATATACACCACTTGGATGATTTTGTTTCTAATATTAGTGGGTGGTCTAGATGGAGGTACACTACGTGTTGGTACAAATGAGGCTCAGAGTCCTCTTCCTGAAGGTGGAGGAGAAGAGGGAGATGCCTCCACTGGAGATGTAATAATGGTGGCAGCATCTCAACGTAAGTATATATTGTGATTGAGATATATTTTTGATAGTATACTAGTGATTAGTTGGAAAGTGTCTAATGCATGTTGTGTGTGATTATAGGTGATGCTTATTGGACTACTATCATGTATGCCTCAGTTTGTACTTTACTCTAGAATGTTCTAGGGGATATTTTCACTAGCATACTACTTGAGAGAGTAGACAATATTGCATGAGATAAAGTATATTTGTTTGACCCAATAGTAGTTTTAGTAGCCACTTGTGTGGTCCTACAGTGCTAGAGGGATTAAAATTGTGTTGAGTTGGTTAGGTATCCCATAGTGTAGCCTAGGGATGATTTGACAGAGAGTCTACTGGTGAGATTGGTAGAATCACATGTGCATTATGCTTAGGTACTAATGAAGAATGCAAAATTGTGAGAGAAAGTGTTGCATGTATACACCTAATGTTTTTACGCTTTCTATTTTCAGACTTGTTACTAACAATGTATCTTTTTAGGTTAGAGGTTGATAATGCATCTATCTCTAGAATGGCTATATTTAGGGGCTTGTTCCAAGATAGGGGTATTGTTATTCATGTAACCATTGAGTTAGGGATGATACATGGAGAGAAAAAATTTTAGTCCCATTTATGTCTTTCTTTGCTTTTATCTTCTTATTTTCCCTCACATTATTCCGACACCTTTATTTATTATGCCTTTATTACTTATGCCTTGCATTATATTTTTTTCCATGACACTTTGCACACACCCCCTCTCATTTCCCTCCCTATCCAACACCATCACCCATGGGAAATTGCATTGGCGTTAATTCAAATCCCTAGCCAATGCCTTCATTCTTGGGAAATGGAGTCGATATAAATACCCCAACTCTCATTTTCACATCATAAGAATTGAATAATCAATCACATCAGATCAAAAGGAACTCACCATTAGCTTTCTCTCTTACTCCAACTTACACCTACTCGCTTAGCTTTTGGATTTCTTACATCTCGAGTCTTGGTTTTGGAGATTCTTCTTGCTTGGATTGGGTTCCTTGCACTTTTGGGTCATCTATAATGTTCCAGGAATGGATTGTTTCCCCTTATCCACTTGAAATATATTATCTCTTAGTGTATGGTCATTTTGGAGATAAATGCATCAATTAATGCCCTCAATAGGGAAGTGATCTAACTCAATTTTTCATTTTGTATAGAGTAGTCTCCGACATTTGCTATTTACTTTATGTTTGCTTACTATTTTATGTACATGCTAGGTTAACATATTGTATTTCAGTTCTTTACTTCATATTACATGCTTTACTTCAATTAGCATAGTCTTTACATGTTTATCTTATTTTCATTACCCCCCATAGTGTTGATACCTCATTAGGGTTCCTTCCTCTTCTTTGACCTAAGAACTTGGAAACCTTAGGTTGTCCTAGTTTAATGGTTACTTCCCTTGGGGTATGTGATCATAGTTGTCCCTGTACCCCTTTTAATTCTATCTATTATGTGCTAATATTGGTGTGTCCCTTACTCATTGCCTCGATACCATGGTTGAACGGATGATAAGAGTACACAGTTTCTAGACACATTTTTCACCGCAATACATGGTAAACTTGGCATGAATCTTAATTTCTACCTCTTGATCGACCATATCTCATTAAAATAACCCATTTTAATTTTTGTCTTGTTTTAGTCTTTTAAAATTCCAAAAAACCCTAAAAAATCCATTTTTGCAGACGCCATCAGCCCCTGTGTCATTTTTTTGCAGGGTTGATCCTGTCTGTCTTATCTAGATCCCATCACAGATGCCTTTAGCCTCTGTGAAACATTTTTTTCAGGGCTGATTGTGTCAGTAGCCTATTCTTCTGAGATTATTCTAAGTCAAGTTAAGACTCCATGATGGAGTATCTTCACCTAGGGCTCTCTCATTGTGGTGAATAATCATTATTAGAAGTCGATCACCTATAATCCAACTTTCCTTTTTATTTAGATTGTTGTGTGATAAGAAATAATAGAAAAATTATAGCACCCACAACATTAATATCTTAGGTGATGAAGAGGAGGAAATTTAGATTGAGGACACCTATGATCTTATAGCTAAGATTTAGAAATTCCTTGTTAAGTTTTCTCAATACAAAGGGGAACCTGAATCGGTAATCGATAAACACCTTCTTGAATTTGTATATGAGAAACTTGACAATAGGGTGGATAGTGTGATGACTACTATGGTAGGATCATATGAAAATACCTCTATCTCTGATCATACTAAACTTATCCTTTAGCTCATAGTTAAAATGAGCCATTAACAAACTGCCACTACGACTAAAATCCTCCAAATGCAAACCAATATGGTTCAAATGGTTAACTTTCTAAACCTGGGCTCTGGGGTTGTAATTACCCCACCCTTACCCAATGGATCTAATGGGGCACCTATTTCCCAACCTCCCATTCATAACAAGGTTTTTCGGGTAGTCCAATAAGATCCTCTAGTGCCTTACATTACTAGCATGGATATTAAAGGCATTGCCCCTTCTAGTTCATACGAATGATCAAATGATCATAATCTACACATTAAGGCCTTTATCAACCTTTATAAAGAGTGGATCAAATTTAACTCTTATGTTTCCACTAAAATATTAGCTAAGACCCTTACTAGGGATGCCTTGGACTAGTATCACACTTTACCCCCTAACTCCATAGTGGAGCTAGAATCTCTAATGAAAAGTTTAGTTAATGAACTCCAATATCATGATTTTATTGAAAATAACATCAACATTTAATCAACTGTTAGCAACACAAAAATGAATCAGCACAAGCGTTCATTAAGCATTGGAAAACCCTATCTACTAAATTAAAACACAATATACCGAATGATGGCGTTTTCCAAATTTTCCTACAAGCTTTAGAACATTGCCTTCAATATAATGTTAGGTATTTTTCTCCTAGTTCCCTGGATGTAGATATTTTACAAGATAAATAACAAGACTACCCTATGAGGAATTTTGAGAAGGCTCCTCATAAGACTCAAGTAACTAAGAAAATAAAAATCCTACAAAAGGAAAAGAACAAGAACTCCACGGATGAAGGGGTCTCATATACCCTTCCTTCTATGGTTTTTACAAATAGAAATGTATTTAATATCGATTCAAAAGTCAATAACAGTAAGAATCAACCTATTTATCATCATTCATTGACTAAATATGACTTAAGACAAAGTATGCCTAAATGATTTAGTCATATCCTTGATCCTTCTTGACCTATTACTCAATTTCATGATGAGAAATATTTCTATTGGTGGTACATCAATTAGGGCCATTCTTCTGAAAATAATCATGCCCTCTGTAGGACTGCCATTACAATCTTCTTAGGTCCTGCAGAGTTTTTTGTGTTGGGCTCTTTTACTGGCCACTGTCTTTTGTGGCCCTGGCCCTAGTTCTTTTTGTTTTGTTTGTTTGAGTCCAAATTAGGCTAAGTATGGAGCTAAATGCGGAAGATATCCACATGTCCCTTTGGCACACTCAAGGCATAATATAGAGAAAGGAAGGTTCTCAAAATTTCACCACACCACCCACGTGTCTCAGGCATGATAAAATTACCTAGGAGGATTAAAAATTCAAAGATACAAAAAAAACGTACAGGGTCTCCATGTGTCACTTAAGCACAATTTCAAATAAAGAGAGAAAAGGAATGGTCTTAAACTTGGGCAAGAATGTCCATGCATCACCTAGAATCAGGTTTGAAGATAAATCCCTAGGAAAGGCCCTCAAACTAAGCGCATGACCTCCATGTGGTGGGGAAGAATCATCACCAACCAAAGGAGTGCAAATCTTGGGAGTTGGATGAATTGAAGGTGATCATAAATATCACCGATAGGCAGTTGAGATCTTACCTAGAAAATGAAAGATTTTGTACGAGAATTGAATGCTGGTGGTGGAAGATCTGATTCTAGACATTGAACAGAGAGCCAAGGGGGTCTATAAAGGAATGTTCTGATCTAGGCATGCCATGAGGAACCATAAAAAAGGGGGAAACCACCAGAACTGTGAAAGACAATTTGTAGGGATAGTTATTCTGTTTGCTAGCCTTAGGAAGGCTCTTTTATAGAAGAAAGTTGTAATCTATTCTATATCAACCTTATGTAATATTTTCTCTATGAATAAACGACTCTTGTTCTGTGAATTTTAGCTCTCAATAGTCTACATCCTACATCCATTATTGATGGTAGTTTTTAGATAAATGTTGAATATCTATCATGTTATATGCCCTTGGATTTTCTATATACATATATCATCTACATATTATTATGTTTTACACCTTCTTGGCCTTTGATAATTCAAGATACTTCTAAAAATAGTAAACCATGATAAACACTCTTCAGCTATTCTTAAGATTTTCTCAGAATCTATCTCTGTGCCTTTTAAAATAAGTTTTGGCGTATCACCTTAGTTTTTTTTGCACTTAGTATTATTTTTCCTCTAACCCTTACCTCACACTAACAAGAAGAGATAGCTTCTATAAAACCTAGAGGTTATCTATATCCCTAAAGTATCCCATGAATTTGATGGTTCATATAAAAATATAATCGTCAACAGTTTTCCTGGCACACTCAGTAGGACTTGAAAAACTACACATATGAAGACTCCATCGTCAAAAATCTACTGATTTCAACAGTACTAAGTTTGGTCTTCTCTAGTTTACAAGACAAATGTGAACAAGAGAAAAAGGTGCATTTGAATATCTACAACTATCTCCACCAAGGAATAGAAGAGGTAGATATATTCAGAGGTCTTCGTCTCCTCCAAACCAGACTCTCTCTACATCTCCACTAGGTAGGCCCTTCTTATAATCAACTAGAATCCTCAGACCTATCTTAATGGCCCACCTCCAAGCTCAACCTCTAAGACAGTTTGTGTAGTCATTTTCATGTCCTTAGAATAACATTCTAATCCCATGTGCACAAGCCTATCACCTAGTGGGTGCTGGGTGCTCACCCCATGAACACGCAGGTGCCGAACCCCTCCTTTATGTCAGTCTTGTGAGAATAGATTGTTACGGATAGAAACTTAGATGAAAAATGTAAAAGAACCATGTATTCATTCTGAGAGCTTAAGATGAGTTATTATATCATTATACCTATCTTGATAATAGGAGAAATATCATACGAATAAAATATCTGATCCATACCATAAAGGAAATGCACTAGGTTTTATACCCATGAATAATACATATTTAGACATAACCATATATTTCATATTGATCATAGTTCAACAACCATATTACATTCACCAAGGCCATGACATGCCAATATGTCAATGTAGATAAGATTCATACATAAGAAGTCCTAACTATGCTTCCCATATTACAAAGAATTTATCATAGTCCCATCCCTCTAGGAAATCTATCACTCCTATAGTCCTCTAAATGAGATGCCCAACTCTTTGGAACATCCTACTATTTCTACAGAGCTTCACCCTTCCATTCTATCTAGTCACACTCTCTTCCTTCATAGCATCCCCCTTATTTTACTTGAGCATCTCTATATACAGCTGTACTACCCATTACCATGCCTTTCTAAAGTAGAAAATCAATCACCAAGTGTCAAGGTAGTCCTCTAATGGATCATTCTCATCCCCATCTGGGCTATCCACTCTCAGTAATGATGTCTTTTTGGATCCTTCCTTTGCATGGAATATTCCTTTCTTGACCACCAAATTTTTAGGCTAGAACCTTATGCACTCCACATGCTTAGTTGGGTCATGCTTTTCTTGTGTGCTCCCTGGAATGCCGAATATGGCTAAGTCTTGAAACCCTTTTCTTTGCCTTGTGTGAGCACCATGGGTTCTACTAAATCCTTCTAAAACTCCTATCCTGTGCACCTTTACCTTGCGCTCCCTTCTTCATATTGGTCCTGTGCATGCATGTGCCTTTTTGTACTTAGCCAATATTATGATGCCCAAAATCACCCCACACTAAGCTTGTTCTCCGCCCTTGGGAAAACCTTTTCTTCAAAGAATAAAAAATGGCATAATTTGAATGGTTAAGAAATAAGAAATGAAGGAATGAAGAAGAATCTTGTTTATAACTGAAGAAGGAGAGGGAAATCCTTCCTTATATCTACCTCAAGATTTTCCTGGGCATCTATTTCATCTTGCGCTTCCTTGAGTAGGTTGCCCAATAGAGTGCTTTTTTGAAAATCATCTCATCCCCCTTGGAACCCATTGTATCAACGATTCCTTCCAGCTATTTGCTAAGGTCATCTAGTGCATCCATCCTGTAGGTGATTTGGGGATATAACTTCTTTAGTTGGTTTTTCATCAAGCCTCTCAGGGTCTCGATGGATTTATATTTCTTCCACACCTCGGTCAGGATCTTATCCCATTCTGATCTATTCCCCTTATTATTTTCTTGAAACTCCTTGAGATTTTCTTCATGGGTGGCAACTAAAATGCTTGCCACTCTATCTCTATTAGCACAATTATCATAAGTAGATTCAATAGTTAGCGCGACGGCCTTTACCTCGGCAAGGATTTTGGTATACTGAGTGATGATCTCTATAACCTTCAATTTCGCCTCTTTTTCTTGGCACGCTAGTGCCTCTTTGGTAGAATCCAAAGTGAGTGGCCTCCTTTCCATTGTGAGGATGTGATATTAATGCTCTAGGAACTGCAAAGCCAATTCTTACTTTTTTTCGGGTGGTGCTAGGTTGGGATGCTTTAAGACAATAGCATGTGTAATCATCTCAATTTTCTTATATACTTTGTGCACACTTTCCTTTTCTTCTTTCAGTTTGTGCCTTAACTATGTGCTTGATGCAACATAGAATTCAGTAATACAAGCCCAATAAGACCCTAGAAGCACTGGCACATCACTCATCCTAGACTGAGCACTCACCTAAAGTACACAAAGGTACCAGGTCCCTCTTTAGGGTTGCTGTTGTAGGATGTTAGCATGATGAAGACTTAATACATGTAGTTCCATTATTAATACATCTTTCTATAGAGCATGCCAGATCTATTTCTAAGGGAGAACATAATTAATTATTAACCATGATGAAATCAAGAACATAATAGATCCAAATACACACAAAACTAACACTTAGATTAAGCTAGTATCCTCCATTGTATTAAATATGAAAATTACACAAAATATTCCTATAGTAATGGCATTCTATGCCCATATGCACACATATATTATATAGTAGTCCAGTCTTGCACACATATACACACATATATGTCTCTCTACTCATTCTGTAATATATATTATTTCTACTACGTAGTTCACTACATATTTATAAGGGTGGGGAATTTCCCTTCACATTTATCCAATCCTAAAATAATTCGCAAGCTATTATTAGCTATGTTCATTTTACAACCATAGCCCCACATGTAAGTGTGCTAATAATAGACTTCCTTTAGTTAACTGGAAGTGATAAAACTATTCTTATCTCGCATCCATGCAAAGTGCTTTGTAGCCAATCATCCAAAAATAGCCAATGCATGGCACGCAAGTCTCTGCCTCATTTATGTGGTCTACACGCCATCTCTAAAAATAGACCCTCATGCACAAAAATTTCTAAGTCCCAAAATATGAACTTATCCTCCATGCACATGTTTCCCTTATCTGACCACACCTTTGAACATGCTCTATTTTCCCATGCAGACCTCTTGTGTGCCTTTTGTTAAGTATTTTCTGCTCAACAACGCTGATTAGCTATTCTTACTTTAGGTCCTTTCTCTTATCGAGGAGCTCCTCCTCCTTCTTCTCTAATTATCCTTCTAGGAATCTCATTGTCATTCCTCCTAAAAAGTCTAGCCTCAACCTCAACTGAAACCTTATTTAGTGCATTACAAAATTGCTCATCTGACAACTAAGCATTCACTAGGGGGTTTATTCCTTTTGCTTATAACATATTCATCGGTGCCCCTTAGCTCACTTCATACTCAGGCTCATCCATGTGGGACTTGAATGCCCAAGATAACATCTTCTTGGTCCGTGGGTACGTGCCTTCTTCATCCAATGAAGACATTTCCAGGAGTTGTTCTGTTAGCACGGTGCTTTGGAAACACACATGTAGCACCTTATTGGGATCATTCATATAGCTCCTTCCCTATCCTTGTACTACAACCACACCCTTTCCTCCTTTGCACATGCCCTTCAGAAAGCTCACCAATAGGTATGGATCCCCTCCCATGCTCCCGTACTCCTTTCCAATGCTCTCATCTTCTATTTATTTGAATATTTCATCTATGCTCCACTCCACCTCTTTCTCCACTAAATTTTTGATAATTTCTACCACTTATCTCTCCGCAGACTCTTCTATTTTCTCCTTGGTGAAGCCAAGGGTCCTTTTATATTTTGTGTTCACCTCCTCATTGACCCTTTTTCCTTGAGTGTCTGCTTCCTCCTCGCCATTCTTTTCTTCATTTCCTTCTTCTTCTGAATTGTGTATATCATACATGGGATTATTATGAACTTCTTCATCCTCATCATTGTACTTCTCACCCCTGTAGGCCTCCATACTCTCTGTCTCCTCTGAGTCTGCCTTCTCTGCCACCTTCTACTTCTTCTTTCTCTTCTTCTCTAGCAGATGAATCCTTTCTTGGTGATTCTTCTCATGAGGGAGGTTCTTCTTGCTCTAGTGCCTCTTCTTCTAGAGTTTTCTCCCTAACAGGGGATTTATTCCTACACACATAAGTGCTTGGCTTTGTGCTTGTCTCCGACGCACTCAAAATTTATGCCATCTACACACTTGGTGCTTTCTTCTCCTGCACTTCCTCTCTCCCCCGCTTCTTCGGTGCAACCTTCTTTCTCCCTGCAGGATCTTCTGGAATAGAGACATCATTCTCTAAGTAGGTGCCTTTCTCAAAATTTGGCCTAATGTGTAAGTACACCCTCACTACGGTTCTTCCAAAAATTAGCAATGTCAATGGCTTCATCATCTATACTTCATGGGAGACATACTTCTACACATATGCACACTTCTTTGGGTATACGAGCTTTCTGTGTAGCTCACGGTGGTCTTGGTATACCTCACTTAGGTCAAACCTTAGCCTTTTGGCCTCCTTGAAATGGTTGACCCCTGCCTAAAAATACTACACATTGAATGAGAAAGGTAGTTTGCACCATGGAACTTGGTCCCAGTCATTAGAGTGAATATGCCAATGTAGAAGTTCTGGTATACAAAAAACTTAGGCTCTTTATCTATAAATGCAGGCAGTTGCTCAGGTATCTTCCACCCTACTTTGAATGCATCACAAATTCTCTTGTACCATTTCTCTAGGCGTGCCTTGTGGGTAGCCATCATGGTATCGTAAGTATACTTCTAAAATATTTTTTGTGGGTGAGGGATCATCATTTGGATACTCCCATATGAACTATTTTGGCCTATATGGAAATCCAATCTCTGAGAAGACGATGGTGAGGAGAATATTGCTAAACATTAACTCATCCCCCTCCTACGTGCTACTAATGATTTCATCTACAATAAAGGTAGACAAGTTGTAGATGGTTCCTTTTAAAATCTTTCGACATACATTCAACCATGTCTTATTTACTTGTGTCCATCTTTCCTGACCATTCAGCTTGATAACCAAGCGCATGTCCATCCTCATTATAGGGTTGGGGATATCTATGATATCAAATTAGTGTGAACCCTTTTTCTAATCATAGGCCTCCACAGTCTCTTTGATAGGCTCCTTATCCTCCAAGTTATCATCTATGGAGTCCCCTTCGCAAACCAGGCCAGTAAACTTTGATATGAGCTGAGGGGTTATGCATATTTTGTGGTACAAAATAGAAGTGGTCTTCATGTATACATGACATCAACCATTGGTATAACCACTTGGGCTAGCCAAAATATGCAACTCATATAGTTGTAGCAATCTGGCCTTACCCAACTTCACCTTCACCTCATCGTTGTAGATGGACATTCCTTTTGGTGTCCTCTTATCAGTTGGACGAACCATTTCCAACACCATCTCCTTCTCTGTGGTACTCGTGTGATGATTTTAGTCACTCATGACCATATTCTTGATATGTGATACCCATTCTTTCCCCAACAAAATCCCATATGGGTACTGTTTCTCTGCATACCACTCCTCATTAAAACTAGCTGCGGCAGTTTGTTTCCCTTTACCCTTATTCTTCTGTGAAACAATCACCTTCTTTGGTGCCATTTTTACTTTTTGGGTTATAACCTAAACTCTTCTTGCTCCTCTTCCTTTCTCTTCTCAATCCTGTGGCTTAGATCCCTGAAAGAATCATCCTACTCCTGTGCCCTAGCTATAGAACCCTAACTTGAAAAATTCTTCCACAAAACGGCGGGCTCCTCTGGAACTTTCTTCCCCACACCCATGCACTCCTTCTACTCTAGTTTATAGATCAACGCTAGTCACATACTTAAATCTCTATCATTATCTCTTTACAAAATTATCTTTTTGTGGATTCCCTAGTTCTCAAGAGCTCTTCAATCTTGTAATAGAAAGGTAAATAATAATGTGCCCGACTTCATGCTTATATCTTTTCCCCCCTTTCTAGAAATAAATGCTACACCACCTACCAAATTTCTTATCATTAAATTCATCTTTTTCCACTAAATATGACCTTAAGCTCCTGTCCCACGTTCCCAAACTTTCTTGAAACCTTCTAAAACCTTTTAGTGCGTGCACCAAAAAAAACAATCCTTACCGACCGAAGACTTACGTGCATGTCAACAACGCCGAAGGCACTTATTTTGTCCTTGACCTATTTTTTTCCCTTGCCTGCCTCATGTTGTTCATGTGCTTCTTACCCTTTGTACATGGTCTTTGTTAAGCTATTTTTATGCCAAAATTCTTATCCACCATTTCTACGTGCATTCGGACCATACAACTTTTACTACTAACTTATATCACACTTTGCAATACTCCCTTCACATTATTCCACCCCACACTAAATCAGATGTGTGGTCCTCTGTGCATACACAAAATTTTGAATGTAATGTGGTTATCGGTGTACAAGGTAGAAAAAAACACAAATAGAAAGGAACAAGAAACAAGAAGGGGATACACAAGGAAAGGAAATTGCATAAAGGGAAATCCTACGCTAACTGGCAATACCACCTTCTTTACAAACACAAGGAATGTTTATTTATAGTAGGGCTTCTTACTACTCCCATTGAAATGGCCAGGTAGTTTTATCCCATCCAGTGCTTGTAAATAACATGTGCTTGACTCAAGGTATGTACAAGAGGATGTATGGGCTCAACCAATGGACTTTCAACTTCCCAGGATGTCACAGAAACTTGGAATCATAAGAAAAAACCATCTACCCATCCTCAAACTACTTATTCTTGATATGATGATCATGCCATCTCTTTTGTCTAGCCTTTTCAGTCTTCTGAATCCATCTAGCAAGTGATAACCTTTTTTCTAACTACATTAACTTGTTAATCCTTTCCTCGAGTGCTTTCTCATCATCCAATCCTCTTGCACTCGCTATATGTAGTGATGGTAATATGAATTCAACCAGTAAAATAACCTCCATGCCAAACACCAATTGAAACGGTGTGGCCTTGTTCAACCTCTTATATGTTGTTCTGTATGCCCATAGAATGGGTGATACATTGTCATCCCAGTCTTGTCTTCCAACATCACAAATTTTGGTCAATGTGTGACTTAGTATCTTGTTAAATGCCTCAACTATTCCATTAACTTGAGGGTGATAAGAGGTATTCTTGTGATGGTCCACCATGAACTTTTCCAACAAGATCATGCTCATTTCATTCAGAAAATGGGTTCCCCTATCACTAGTTAAACTCAACAAACATCCATATTTGTTGATTATATTTTCCCATAAGAATCTCACTGCGATCACTGCTGTAAAATCCATTATAGGTGCTACCTTTACCCATTTCGTCAAGTAATCAGTACAAGTGATGATGTAACATGAGCCAGTCCTTTGCGCGCTAGGTGAAATTGGTCCTACAAATTCAATTGCCCATTTTTCAAATGGTTCAACATTGACTATTGGTCGTAAGGGAATTTCATCCATCCTTCTAGGTTTGCCAAGGTGCTGGAAGTGGTCACAGGCCTTGCAAAATTCAATAAAATCTTGGTAAATACTCTCCCACCAAAGCCTTACCATTAGAATCTTCCACGCGGTGGCATTTCCTACATAATGTCCTCTTGCAATCCCACCATGTGCTTCTTTCATAATTGTAATGCACTCATGTTCTAACACACATCGGCACATAACCTCATCACATCCTAACTTGTATAAATCCCCACTAATCAATATATAGGCCACGACACATATAGCCAACTGATTCCTCTCCAAATCCTTTGTTCCTTCCAGCACCACATATGTTTTAAGAAATACTGCAATATTCTCCAAGAAAGAGGGTACACACCACAACCTAAATAGTTGCACATCTAGCATGGTATCCTCAATGCTCTGTGCATCCTCCCCTGAATTAATTCTTGATAAGTGATTAGGTCCTAAGTTACTTTTTCCTAGTTTTACCACAGCTGAAAATTCAAAATTTTGAAACAACAGGACCTAATGACATATGAACCCTTGCAAAATAGGCTTATTTACCAAATAATTTAGTGCCATGTGATCTGTGTAGAATATAAAAGGTGTTGCCAAAAGATATTATTTGATCTTATGCAGTGTGTAGATCATTGATAGTGCCTCGCACTTAGTATTTATGTAATTTTGTTGTGCTAGTATTAACTTCCGACTTACAAAACAAAGGGGGGTGATAAAAAATCCCCTCACTAGGTTGTGCTAGTATTGCTCCAATGGCTGTCCCTGAGGCATCAACATGAACATGGAAAGGCTTATCCCAGGAAGGGAAACATAGTATGGGTGCAGTAATAAGCCTATCCTTCAAATTTTCAAATACCTTCTACTACACTTTTCCCCATTGAAAGGCACTCTTGTGCTTAAGAAATATACGCACTATGCTCTGACTAGTAGGTATTCCTAATCCCATAATAACAACTTTGGCAGGATCCATTAATAATCCTTCCTTACATATAATATGTCCTAATAGGGTTCCAAATGGAGTAGCAAAGTGTTTGCGAGAAAATTTGTCTTGTGGACAAATTGGTGAGTTTCAAGCCAACGCTATAGGAATCTAAGTCCCTCTACTTGAACGGTGTAGCTTCCGTATGTTCATTCATGAAAACGTGGATTTCAATGGTGGCCTTTCGACCAGAGATCCAACAGGGGCACTCCACTAAACTTGTGGAAAAGCTAGTAATTTCTCACTAGAGAAGAACTTTGTCTGAGAAGGGAAAAGGGAGTGAGAATGGAAGTAAGAGAAACTAATGTTGCAAGTATAATATTAGATGCCCACACACATTAATTAGAAATTTCATTCACATGCATTTATAGTTAGAAGAAAACACAAATCCATAGGAGAAGCTACAAGACCAAATGAAACTCATTGGTCACAAAGTACCAATTAATTCCTCAATCAAGGAGGTAAAAATTCCTTCTTTTCTTATTGAAGCTTGAGTAGAGTTTGTACATAGCTTGAGAATGGAAGAAATTTGAGGAAGAAGAGAAAATAGAAGAAAATTGGAATTTTTTGTCTTTTCCCGGTACAAAGCACTCTGGTCTTTTATGAAATCAATCACCAGCCTTTGGAATGACATCGAGGAGCCATTATATCCTTTGCCAAAATGGTTACAATATTTACAAATCCTTTACGCCTCTTCAAATTCCTCCATTGCGAAGAAAATGCTTATGGCAGGTTAAAAACTAGATCTTGCAAAATGACAGTTACATTCGATTTGCCAGTTTAAATATAGACCATTTGATTTGCTCCTCAAACTTTAAAATCAAGCCGTCCATGTGGTAGGAAGGGATTGGAGTGGTTATGGTGGAAAGCCCTTTGCATTTTTTGATTTTTAAGAGATTTGGCAATTTTGAAAAAATTGGCCCGCACCCTTGCTTTGACTTTTCAACTTAGACATGTGGCACATTCTTATTGGAAATGGGATCGCAACCCATTTCTCTAGATTTTAAGATTTTTTGGAAAAAGGATAAAAAACTCAATTTCCTCTGCCGGCCCACTGCTCTGATTTGACTAGGACATGTGGCACCTTTTGATTGGAAATGGGGTCGCAGCCCTTTACTCAACATTTTAACCTTTTTTGGAAAATGGCTCAAAAACACAATTTCCTCCACCCACCCGTTGCTCTGATTTGACTAGGACATGTGGCATGCTTTACCTTTTACTTTTTCCCTGCGGGCTTCAATCTTGATTTTTTCCCTTCAAAGTATGATTGGGGCTATGGGTCACTTTTTAACTTTTCACTTTTTTGCAAAGGGGCTAAAAAAATGAATTCCTCCGATGGCTTGCTCATCTGCTTTGACTTTTCAACGACGGTCTTTACCTCTCCAATGACTCAGACCACATGGTGATCTGGCACTGATTTGGTAATTGACCATTTCTGCCCCACCATGGAGTTGCACCATTGCGACACATGGAGCCATCTGCTGAGGTTAGAATTTTCAATGATGATTCAGCTTTTCGGGTCCACAGGGAAAATTTACCATTTTTGCCAAAAGTGACCAAACATGTTAAGTTCGCCAAAAAGCCTGTTCCTCCCCATCCAAAAGGATCTGACCACATGCATGCATTCATTGGGGCCAAAATTTGATGGGGAAAAGACACCCATTATCCCAATTGTGGGAAAAATACACAGAGGAAGAGAACTTCATCAGTTTGAGTCTAATTTTTGAATTTCCTTCATGAACCAAAGGCATGGAGGAAAAACAATGATTTGACGACCCAGGCCATATAATAGGTGAAAAATTTCATTCACAAAGGATATTGTAAAGAGGATATTTCGTGCACAGATTGGGAGATGGAGAATTTCTCAAAACGAGCAAAACAGAGATTTAAACAACACTAGGGCACGAATTTTGCTAATTTCTTAAATCTCTAACTTGGCTTAAACACCAACGGAGGGCATGAGCTAAAAAAAATTAAATTTGGCTATGGAAACGCAGAGTAGTTTTTAGGATAAAATTGTTGGCTCTAGCTTGGGGACATTACGTGAACTTGGTATGGCTAGGGCATGATATGAGGATCTAGAATCTTAAGTTTCAAAACATATTACATTGACCAGTTCCTTATACATTGGGCCTTGTAGAGTCATGTACAATTCTGAGAAATAATGGAAGAAGGAGGAAACACACAACAAACCAACATAAACTAGAACCACACAACAGAAAAGGGAAACACACCAGGAAAATACCTATGGTACAAGGCGGGGGACAACCCAGTTTCACTGAAGATACAGTTTCAAGTATTGCCCACTTCAAGGTAATTCCAATGGTGTTCCATCCAAGTATGAGAGGAGAAAAAATTTCTCACCACAAGCTCCATGAATTTGGAATGGGCCCAACCACAATGAATCCAACTTTCCATGGCTGCCCTTTGGTTCTCTTCTCTTGTCCTATAGCAGGAAAAATCCTCCAACCTTGAATTATCTTACCTTTTTCTTCTTGTCAAAGATCTTCTTCAATTTCAACCGGTGCAATTTAATTATATCCACCACTTGGCATCTTCTTTCTTCCAGCTTTTCCAGGAAGAGGATACTCTTGTCAATGAAGTCTTTGTATTGACCATATTCTATTTCTCGTAGCAACTTGAGAGATGACATCTCAATTGTGAGGGGAATCTCTACCTCAACTCCATACAAAATTTGGAAATGTGACATACCTATTGCCTTATTAGGAGTGATCCTATCAGTCCACAATGCATCATATAAATTCTTATGCCAGTTCCTTTGATTCTCATCTACTAGCTTGCAGACAATGGTCACAATGTTGTTGTTGCTTGACTCAGCTTTCCCATTTCCCTATGGGTAGTAGTTAGAAGAGTGAGATAGGGAGATTCCAAAGAAATAACAAAAATTTGTGACCTCCTTGGAAGAGAAATAGGTGGTATTGTCTACAATAATTTTATGTGGTATTCCAAAATGAACAATGATATTCTCCTTGATGAAGTTACACACTGTTTCAGAGTTGGGTTGCTTGGTTGGGATGGCTTTCACCAATTTAGTGAAGTAATCAGTTGTAGTGAGTATATAAGTATTCCCTACAATAGAATGAGGATTCAAAACACCAATAAAATCTATCCCCCATTGTTGAAAAGGTTCTTCAGTCACCATAGGCCTGAGTGGCAATGCAACTAGTTGTGGCTT
This sequence comes from Taxus chinensis, assembly GCA_019776745.2. NCBI lineage: Eukaryota > Viridiplantae > Streptophyta > Pinopsida > Cupressales > Taxaceae > Taxus > Taxus chinensis. The sequence goes on from CM034150.1 coordinate 257,687,132, forward strand.
TCCAATAAATTATTGGCATGCTTTGCATTTGGAAACCCAATCCTTAGTGTCTAAAAATATTGAGGGCCAATAATATATCCCTCTGAGGATCTTATGTGTGGTGACCATTGCTAAGAAATGTCCACCATAAGCTTGATCATGATATGCCCTGAGAAAATTTTCTTGCTGCTCCTTATCTACACACCCCAGGAAACAACCATCTAGGCCTCTCTTGTAAAATGCATGATTCCAGATCACAAACTTGGCTGCCTTTAGCTTGAGTGTCCTTTGTTTGTAATCAAGATGAGGAGGTAATTATCCATAAGTGAGATAGTAAGCAATGTCAGCATACCACTCATCAGTAGTGGTGAAAAAGAACGCTTGTGGACTGTCTCCTAGACAGGTTGAGAAAACACCATATTTATATCCCTGCTAGGTTTTGAGAGCTTCATCTTTAGAAATCAACTTGCACAAACCATTTCCTCTTACCAGATTAGATGGTCTAATCTCCAAGTCATACTCTTGGGTCTTTGTAATCCAGCTTCCTCTCTTAGCCCTAGGATCTTGTTGAGTCAAAATGGACTTGATTACACTTCTAGGGACCATCACCACTATATGGGAATTGAGAATGTAGAATCTAAAAATTTTAATAGCTTTGACCACTGTGTAGGCATGTTTCTCTAATTGGATGTACTTTAGCTCATGATTTTTCAAAGGATAGCTCATGAAAGCAGTGGGTGCTTCCAAACCTTCATCATTTTTCTGAACAAGGACAACATACAGTGTATGTTTTAATGCATAGCAATACATGATGAAATCCTTGTTAAAATCTGGAGATACAAGAGTTGGAGCTTTGGCGATGGCTTTCTTGATCTTCTCAAATGTTGTTTTTCCTTCCTTATTCCACTTGAAACTTACTTAAGGCTTCATCATGGAAGTCATATGCTTAGTTAGTTAAGAAAACTTAGGCACAAAATGATGAAGGAAGTTTACCTTTCCAAAGAATGAATGAACTCCCTTCTTGCTGGTTGGTAAGGCTAATGCTTGGATAGCTCTGAACCTCTCAGGATCAATGTGTGCTCCATGTTTTTTCATAATGTGCCCCAGCAGCTTACGTTTTGTGACTCCAAAAATGCACTTCTTTGGATTTAGAAAAATTCCATGTTTCCTACACCTTGCAAGGACTTGTGCCAAATGACTGATAGGGTATCTCCTCCTCTTTGAAAAAACCGTGAGGTCATCAAGGTAAATGACAATACAATGTTTCAAATCTTTGAAGGCCAAGTCCATTTCTCTCTGGAAAGTGGCTCCAACATTGATCAAGCCAAAAGGCATTCTACTGTAGGCAAATGTGCCCTAAGGTGTTGTGAAGGTTGTTTTATTGCAATCCTCTTCTACCACCTTAAATTGGTTGTACCCTAAGAATCCATCAAGTAAAGAGAGAATTTTAGATCCAATGAATGCTTGCAAAATATGATCCATGATTGGAAGAGGTTAGTTGTCCTTGAGAGATGCCCAATTAAGATTTTGCAAGTCTACACAAATCCTTATTTCCCTGTTCTTCTTCCTTACTGGCACAAAGTTAGCCACCCATGTTGAATGGTGGATTAGGAAAATTATTCTAGGATTGAGTATCTTTATCACCTCTTATTTGATAACATCAGAAATATTGAGATTGTAGGGCCTTTGTTTTTTCCTGAAGGGCTTAGCTCCTTGCTTCAAAGGAATGGATTGATGCATTTCTTTTAGATGGAAATATTTGAGTTCATCATAGGAGTAGGCTAGGACATCTGACTACTTTGTTAGCAAAGAAACAAACTTCCTCTTCTCTTCTGGTGAGAAACATTTACCAATGTTAACCATCCTTGGATTCTATAAAGTGCCAATGTTTTCTTGATCAAAATCAGATGGACACCAAGAAGACTATTTTTCTTTCTCTTGGATAAACCTGTCATGCTTGTCAAAGAGGTCTTCCAAAGAATCTAGGCCTTTGGGGATTTTGTTTCCTTTCAATTTGATTACTCGCTCTTCATCAATTCCCTCAATTCCTTCCTTCTCTTCTTTGGGGATTAATTCATGGTGTGGGTTTTCACTTCCTTCAAAGAACAAATTATTGAATTTATCCCTTTGTTATAAGAAGGATAGGATCCGATTATCATCATTGAAGACCTGCCAGTGATTTGTATTGTCTGGTATGATAAGTCTGAACACCATTTCAATGGTCACTTTATCCTTGCCAAAAGAAGGATGAGGTATCACTAAGGAAGATGACACTGCTAGAGAATCATCCTTTTCATTTTCTTCCCTATGGATAGCTTCAATGTAGAATACATTAAAGGATTCAATGCAGTCCCACACTCTATTTCTATAGTGCCTGAGCCTTGGATTTTTAACCTGATATTGTTGGTGGACCTGTTTTACCACAACCTCGGCATCACCTTTACATCTCAACTTCTTGATTCCCATGTCCCCTGCTGCATTCATTCCTAAGAGAAATGCTTCATACTATACAATATTATTTTTATTATCAAATTATAGCTTGTAGGCAAAAGGATATACCTCATTGGAGGGAGAGTATAATACTACACCAGCTCCTGATCCTGCTCTAGAATGAATGCCATCAAACTCCATTGTCCAAATCTGATCTTCTTCTTCCTCCATGAGGAGTGGTAAGTTCTCCTCTTTTTCTGATGTGAGGAAGTAATTTCCTAGTCCACAATCTTGAAAGAGGATGTTAACTCTTGGATCATTAGATTTCCTTACTATGAATTTCATTTTCTTGACTGGCAGTAGCTTCTTCATTTATCCTTTCACTGGGATAGTTGCATATTACCAATCCATTTTTATTTTTCCACTTATATCTCTGTAAAAACTTCTACTCAACAACATACCAAAAGATGGTGGGATATCTTCCACCAAAATGGTCAAGAGTATCTTCTTGTCAGGGTAATTAGCTAGTGCAACCCGAGCATCCTTAATCCTTCCCACCAATGGAACTTGTTCGGATCCCATTGAGTAGCATGTGCCATTTACCTTGGTCAGAGTGAGGCCAAGAGTATTTGTAACTTTTGCTGGCATCACATGCTCTAAGGCCCCAGAATCTATAATGCAATTGTTCAGCTGGAAACCTTTGATGAGAAGTGATAGGTAAAAAGGCTCAACTCTATTGGTGGTGGAGGCACTGAGGGCTAGCATGTTTTGAGAAGGTGGTATGGATGGTGTGGGAAGTAAGCCTTTAGAATTAGAGATTTGGGATGTAGAGTTACCACCCCAGACTACCTTGATGAATCTATCAAATTGGGTAGGATGTGTTTGTAGGCATTCAATCTTAGAGAGTTGAACTTTGGTTTTGCTTGCATGCTCCACAAAGTCAAATGGAGTTATGGTAGATGAGGAAGAGGTTCCAGCAGTGGGAGAGGATTTAAATGGTAGAGATTTCATTACTTTTGGTGTTGGGTTATCCTTTTCAAATGTAGAAATTAGCTTGGAAGGAGGTGAGGGTGTATCTCTTGACTAAGATTTAGATGTTCTTGCAGAACCAATATTTAGAAGATAATTACTCTTAAAAAATTTTGAGTTAAGAGAATAATTAGATAACTTACTTGGCACAACAGTGTGATCCTTAACAACTGGTGAGTCTTATTTCTCTCTAGATGATTCCATGGAAGGTGGTATTGGTGATCCCCTGCTAATGATCTTGTTTAATGAAGGCTTTGAGGAGCTATTCTTTGTTCTTCCTACTCTCAGTTGTAACTACTGAGGATGAAACACCATTCTTGGAGTGTCCATGAGTGAAGACAACACATGAAAAACTTGGAGCTTCTTCATCAACTTCCTCCTCATCATCAACGTATTCAATCAGGCCATTGTGCATGTTGAACTCTTCAATTTTGAGATAGTTTTCATAGTCATCCATGCTTTCTTCTTCAGTTTCCTCAATGTCTATTCCTTCTTCTGATTCCCTAGTGTTACAGATGGCATTGACTAGTGGTACTTCAAGAGAAAGCGTATGAGGAGGTGGAGCAATTCTTGGTATATCAAGAGGATTTAGTCTCCTTGGAGCATTCCTCATTGTGATTTGTGATAGCTTCTTCTTCAAAGCAACTAGGTCATTCGCCATTTTTTGGAACATTGGATCAGTGGTGACTGGATTTGAAATTTGACCTTTTTGCTTTCCATTTGGTACTTTCAATTTTCTAGAAAGTATTAGATCATCATCAGTATCAACTGCAAATTCTTGAACTTCCCTCAATGTTCTTGGTTGGGCTCTTCTAAGGAAGAAACCAACTTCTGGTGGCAAAGCACTGATGAAGAACCTCTTCAAGTTGTTTTCAGGGGGTACCACATCTTCTAGGATCCTTCTTGTCAACCTATTATACCTTGCTATAAAATATCTCATTGATTAAGAGGTCTCATTCCTCATCTGAACCAATTGGACCAGCAGATCCTGAAAATCTTCTGTGCTCTTGAACCTATGTTTAAATGCACTTCTTATATCTTCCTAGCATGTGAAAAATCTTGGGGGAAACATGTAGAACCATTCAACAACCTTTTCTTGGAGTGACTCCACAAATATCCTAATTGAGACATCTTCATCTTCAACTCCCAACACTCCAAAAGTAGTGATGAATGCTACTACATGTTCTTCCTGGAGCTGAGAACCATCCCCTTTGAATTTTGGGAAGTTCTTTCTTGAGCCTATTGGAAGGTCATGAAGTGGTTGTGGAAGAGCAAGTTGACTGGTATTTCTTCCCCCTAGTATGTTATGCCTGTGTTCCTCACGCTCATGATCACCCATTCTATTCTTTTTTCTATCCTCCAGTCTTGCCAAGGTTACTTTTGTTGTTGCTATTTCTTGTGCTTCAATTTGGAGTCTTTTTATTTCTTCAAGTTGAGCCCTTATCTCCTCTTCAGCAATTGCCTCTCTTTTAAGCTCTTCAAATGTGGGATTGATTTTTCCTCCAAGACTCAGTTTCTAGGTGTAACTTCTATCAGCCAACTTGAAAGTTTATGCTCTTCTCTTGGGTGCTTGAATTTGTCTCTGTCTTTCCAATTTGACAGCAGGATCCTCTTCTAGGTATAGAATCCTTATGGAAATGAAGTATTGGTTGACACTTTGTCTATTATGCCAAATAGCTTCTCTCAAATCAGAAGCAATGTCTTCTTGGATGTGAAATATTAAATCAGGTATCTCAATAAGAGGATTTCCTAGAATAGCCATGATTTACATCCATGAAGGTTGTGTGATTATTCAATCTCTAGAAACTTTTCTTCTAGAATCATTTTTGTATTTTATGACCCTGAGGTCGTTTTTAGGTGCAGATGCTACAAAATTTGCCCCATGGTGGGTGCCAAAAACTGTTGGCGAGAAAATTTTTCTTGTGGACAAATTGGTGAGTTTCAAGCCAATGCTGTGGGAATCTAATTCCTTATAGTTGAATGGTGCAGATTTCGTATGTGCATGCATAAAAAAGTGGATTTCAATGATGCCCTTTTGACCAGAGATCCAACAGGGGCACTCCACTGACCCTATGGCAAAGCTAGTAATTTCTCACTAGAGAAGAACTTTGTCTGAGAAGGGAAAATGGAGTGATAATGGAGGTAAGAGAAACTAATGTTGCGAGTAGAATATCAGATGCCCACACATATTATTAGAAATTTCATTCACATGCATTTATAGTTAGAATAAAAAACAAATCCGTAGGAGAACTACAAGACCAAATGAAACTCATTGGTCGCAAAGTACCAATTAATTCCTCAATCAAGGAGGAAAAAATTCCTTCTTTTCTTATTGAATCTCAAGTATAGTTTGTACATAGCTTGAGAATGGAATAAATTTGAGGAAGAAGAGAAAATAGAAGAAGAATGGCATTTTCTATCTTTTCCAAGAATAGAGCACTCTGGTCTTTCTTGAAATCAATCACCAGCCCTTCGAATGAAGTCAAGGAGCCATTATATCCTTTGCCAAAATGGTTACAATCATTACAAATATTCCTCTTCAAATTCCTCCATTGTGAAGAATACATTTATGGTGGGTTAAAAACCAGATCTTGCAAAATGACCGTTACATTCAATTTCATAGTTTAAATATAGACCATTTGATTTTCTCCTCTAACTTTGAAATCAATCTGTCCACATGGCAGGAAGGGATTGGAGTGGTTATGGGGGAAATCCCTTTGCATTTTGTGATTTTTTAGAGATTTGGCAATTTGGAAAAAATTGGGCTGCAACCCCTCTTTGACTTTTTAACTTAGACACGTGGCACGTTCTTATTGGAAATGGGATTGCAGCCCTTTCCTCCACATTTTTACCTTTTTTGGAAATAGGATAAAAATCTCAATTTCCTCCACCAGCCCGTTGCTATGATTTGACTAGGACATGTAACACCCTGAACTGTTGTTACTTTCTCCTGAGCATACAAGTGTTGATATGTGATTTCTTGTATAAGGATGTGTTCCTTGATTAAGAAATCATGATTGATATGTACTGTAATTTCTTTGCAGATTGCAGATCTTGACTGAGTCAGAATATGATTAGACTCTTTTATCTATTTCATTTTGTATCTGAGTTTAATCTGATCTCGGAATAAATTATAGAGTTATCCATCTATAAGATCTAGTCTTGGATCAGTGGAATTGATCCAAGTATTGCTTTAAATTTGTTCGTGATGAATTAGATCACAGACCTTGAATAGGTTGCAAGGTATGGAAGCATTGATTAAGCTGGTCAGGAGTATGACTCAGGCTGATCTTGTGAAATAAATTGGTTCCCGATATGGAAGTATATCTGGAAGGTCTCGATCGTTGACCAGGTAATAATTCGTTTACATACGATTCTGCAGTAGAACAGGAGCTAACCCTGTTCAAGAAGGTATGATACAGGTCTTTTCTGAGTGTACAGAACGTAGACCTAACTGGAATTATTAATGGTTAGTAACCTAAGACTAAACCTAACCTAGGGGTTAGATTAGTGTTAATCTAACCTAGACCTAGGCTATGTGTTAATGTCCTAAGTTAGTATCTATGTGTAATATGGTTAGAATATGTGTTACCCTAAATTCTAACCTAAGATACTAACCTAACTAATGAGGAGAATGGAAAGGGGCCTATGGAAGGGGGTGCGAACCATGGGCGGCGTTTTCTATGACATTTAATGCATGGATAAGGATGAGGGACAGGTCATGGCGAAGGTTTAAGCAGCAGCTAACCTGTTCTGACGTGGCAGGTCGCTAAGTTTGGAAATGAACTTGAGTTTTCGTTGGACTGTCGCCAACTCTGGCGGTCGGTGGAAGTGGAGTCTTAGTGGGAAAGTTGGTTTAATGGCATTCAATATTCTCGGTAGACGAGCTCGGAACTCGCGAGAAGGCATGCAAATGGGAAGCTTGTGGGGTTGTTTGGCTTGTCGCAATTTTTGGATTTCTCTCTGCTTGTTTACTGGTTCTTCACACCAGTCCTCTTTATGTTGCATGGCAAGTATGAACTTATCCAGATCTTTTCTCTGTCATGGAGGATATATATATGATGGAGATAGCGAAATTTTGTTGGTCACTTTAACTTGGAAGAAGAAAAGGAAGTTTGAGCTCTTCCAGTGGTCTGCTTCGGAAATTTGATTAAAAATCCAGGCATGTTAGGCGCTAACCTTTAAATATCTTGTTGTTTTTCAAGTGATTTCATTAGAACAACTCTGTTCAAATGTTATGAGTAAATAGATAATTTTCGATGGAGGTCTTGTTTGATTTTTGGTACTGTATCTCCTCTGGTTCGATTTTTCAATTTCCTCTTGATGGGTGTTTATTAAAAATCGAATTGTGGCTCTATTTCTTGAGTATTCATTCTGGCTTAAATATGTGAGATATTTATTTTTTAATGAGTATGAATGCTCGGCCTGTTCGGCGTGAGCCCATAGAATATACCTGTGTTGGATATAGACCACTGTTATGTTGTTGATTTGTGGTCGCCGTTCTTGTTGTGGGAACTGTATGAAGGGATACTGATGGATATCGTATGATGGATCAATTTTATTGATCCTTTGGAAACTCTGTCGTGGTTTTTGGGTGACAGTGGCTAATGATGCTTTTTGGGTTTCGTCTTGTCTTTAATTTGTTTGGAAATAGGTAACTGTTGTGTTACCGTAGTCTATACGACCCAGTGGAAGTTGTTCTTTCTTGTTATTGTGGTAACGGGATTATTTGTTGACTGTATACATTATTGATATATCTATGATTTATTTGAACGACTCAGTGGAGTCCTTGATCGAGTCGTATATTACTATCCACTGCTGAGAATATAGATTCATCCTTGAGTTTTGTTATTTGTTTTCGTGGAAGCCTTGTAGAGGTAACAGGTCTTTTGTTCAATGCCATTTGTAATGATTAATGGATATAGATTTCCTGGGTATGCATTTGCATTTCCTTGTGTAAGCTGTTCGAGAGTTTTGAAGAGGCTCAGTTGATTTCCTTGCCTTGAAATGGGTATTCGATTTGCTTACACTTGTTTTATTCTGAATGATTGCCATAGTTGGCATAGAAGGATTCATCAACTAATTTCATCTTACGCTGTTGTTGGGTTCAGCGGTTATGGGTATAAACCCGTTAACAGTATACAGTGTGAATATATGGATTTATAATGGTTGTAATCTGCACGACTCTGAGGAGTCGATTGAATGATTTATATTTGTAATTGAGCCGTTGTTCAAGTTGAATATATTAAATAGTTGGTGATTGATGAACTTGGAACTTGAAGGAATAACACGTACTAAGGCCTCTGTTATTTTCTAGAATTACTTTTGTATTGCATGGATTTTGTTGTACAGATTCTTGGGTGTAATTTTATGTTCATTCTTTGTAATCTTGTGCGAAAAATTGGCAAGACTTAGTCGGGTTTCTTGATTTGAAATCGGTAAATTAAAAAGTTCTTCCTAAGTTTTATTGTGTACACTATTTACTTGTCCCGAGGGAAACATTGGCAATCATTTGTCAATCCACTGTTGTTCGGGTTTAGAGAATTGTGGAAGTTAACCTGTATCTTCTATTGTCTCAGTTGAAACTTGACTTGATATACTGTTGTTTGATATTGGACATTTTGTCTGAGTAATGGTCTGTATCAAGTAACGTGACTCTGTATAAGTGAATCGTGAGTACTTTTTGACCAACTCCGATTTAGCATAGATGTATATACAGGATGATATGTTCCTTTCTGATTTCCTAATAGGATGCGGTAGTGTATATTACGACATTTGTAAGGTAATCTTTGTATGGTCTTATAGAAGCATCAATTGCTTAATGTAAATAAGTCTGTTGTTGACAGCGATATGCTAGAGGTTCCTGACTTCAAACTTGGTTCGAAGGCCTTACTGTGTTTAAAAGGAACTAGTATTGGGCTTAAGGTTAATATATGGATTGTTGATGTGATAGTTGCTGTACAAGAGTTTTGCTGTGTTTCTATTTCTTGATTTAAAACAGTGATCTTTCTTGTGGCTTGTCTGTCTTGTTCATATACAAACTGGTTGAATGTTTTCATATGTGAAAGCAGTACAGTAATGAACTAATGTGAATGGAAGTATGAATGATTTGGTTCTTTCTCTTCTTTTGCTTAATTGAGGATATCTGTCTTATAGTGGGAATTGTTTTGTAACATATTGGAGGAATCCCGAATTGTTATGATATTTCCCTTTTTGGATGAATGAAACAATCTGACCAATGTTGTGTTTTTGGATTCAATGATTGTTTGTGTACATTCGTTCCTTTATTTCTTTTAATATTTGATGAAATATTAGAAAGTGATTAAGACTATTTTGTAACAATGTTAGAGTTACATATTTGTAATCATTTTGTATTACAAGGGCATAGTCTGAATATGTTTACTTATGTGGATATCTGATCTCATTTAAACAGGGTGTTTAATGAAAACAATTGATGGATTGCAATTGTTTTAAAAGTTAGTGCTTATCATGCTCAGTTCATTGAACTGACTCATGTTGACTATTTTTGCAGATGGTTACCGTAAGAGGTAAAAGCAATGCAGATCTGACAGGCTGATCAGATTGTTTAATTGATTTGTAATGAATTATAGCTTGATTTTATAAATGTACTATATGTGAAAAGATGTTTCTTTTCTGTTGAGCATTGTATCAAGTATGCTGTTGCATAAAATGTAATTGTATAGTTTTGAAGGAATGAAAATAAGTGTCTGATACTTATGTGTTGTATTCTATTTCTGATAGTTGACCTTCTCCGGTCTATAAACCAGAGTGGTAACGTTATCTTTGTGTAATATGGATGCTTTTGTGATTGTCAATGAAAGCTTGCAAGAAAATGAGATTGAATTCTTAAGAGTGTTTCGAAGTTCTAATTTGTTCTAGTGAAAGCAATATTGGATTTAAATAATTGTCTTTCTAGAAGATAGGTTAAAAATGAGCCTAAAGAGAACGCTAAACAAGCTGGATTAAATTACTAATCCCTAGTCCTAAGTATAACAGGACAATATTAAATTGGATTCTTAATCTTTTATATCTTTATACTAATAAGTATGATATAAATTCAGTTAAGAGAACTGATATACAATCAAATGGAGTTCAGATGGCAATCTCAAGTAAAGGTTATGAGGTTTTTGTCCAATTCTGTTGCTTTAGAATCAGATGTATTCTAATGACTCCTTGATGAGAACTTGACCTTAATACCTCTACCATGTAATGGGTTTTATAGAGGAGGGTCGTCTTAAGACGAAGAATCCAGGGATCGGGAAAGGCTAACATTAGGGAAAAGTCTTTAAAGTAATTTAAACTCAAGTGCGTAACGCATGTTATTAACTATATCTTTTCGAGGCGGATTTAAAGGTTGACGACACAAGACAACTGCAGGGTTGTACCTCCGAGAAGATTAGGATATTCTCGAAGTTACAACAATGCAGATGACTTATGGCGACACCATTTGCATTGATCGCTAAGATTTACAGTTGATTTCACACGAGTTACTCAGGGTCCGATTAAGAACGTGGTCATGTTATAAGGCTGCCTAGGAGATTCGGGGTATCATGACACACTGGTTGAACTGCAAGGTTGGACCAGTATGTCACCATATCCCTAATCCTCGTGGGCACCCATATAACATTATCACCTTGTTAATCTGCCTCCGAGTGAATCAGTTGTGAAAGGAAGGACTGGTAGTAGTCAGTGTAGGACATTCTATATAACATATGAATGGGGTGAAGGGCGTATTCCAGATTGACGAGTATGCCGTTAAGGAATACAAGACATAAACAGTATGTTTCAAATCTTTGGCCAAAGTATCGCAAGCTGTTGATTGCGTTGTCCTAATTCACCTAGTCTAAGGGATGAGATGCCGATGAATAATAGTAACAATTATTCAGTTAGATTCCTTGGAGAGAGCATTTTGAATCCCAGATTAGGGAAGAAAACCGCAAGAGTAATGTGTTAAATAAAAACACCAACTCTTATTACTCATGAATAGATCGGTAGATTACCGAGTCATGGAATGAATAGATCGGAGGTGCTCCGAGTCATTACAGCTGCATATGGTTTTTTTTTATATGAATGGTTAATGATTTGTGAGTTCTAAATTATGTATTTAGAACCAGGATGCAATTATCAAAAAAAATAAAAAAATTCACTTGTTCTAAAGTATAAAATGAGGATGTTACATCTTGGTATCAAAGCTGAAGGTTGCAGCTCTTGGACCTATTGAGTCCATAATCTGATAAAAACCTAAATTTTCTTGTAACAGAAAATGGTTAGAACAAGGGGGAACGTTGCGGATAATGCTCCACCTGAAGGAGGAGCGGCATCAACCTAGAAACTTGATGAGATCCTTGCTGCCCTGTTAGACACAAGAGATCGCTTAGCTGTACTTGAACAGCAGGTGATGGGAAATGAGGAGGATGAAGAAGCTGATAATAATAATCAGCAACCTCCTGAGGACAACCCCGACATGGGTGTTGATGTTAATGCTGGAAATGCACCTGTCCAACTAGAAAACAAAAAGACCAGATTGGCAGCGGAACTCACTAATGATATAAAAAGGATAAGTCCACCTAAGTATGATGGCACCACATTAGGAGATGGAGCTGAGAACTGGCTCAGCGAAATGGAGAAGTACTTTGCAATAAGGAACTTCTCAGAGGAAACCAAAGCTATTTGGGGAGCCTATCAGCTTTCTCACGAAGCATCTTCGTGGTGGGATAGCCGAAAAGCTGAGCTAAACATTGATGAGACCAATATTACTTGGGATCAATTTAAAGGCTATTTTAGGCAACGTTGGCTGCCACAACTTTTCTATGATCAGAAAATGACAGAATTTCAGAACTTAGCTCAAGGGAAGCTAACGGTAACTGAATTCTGGGAGCGGTTTACAAAACTCCTTAAATATGTATCGCAGTATCAAACTGACGAGAAGTTCAGAATACGGAAATTCATCATGGGATTGAATCCCGTGATAGGGGGAGAGGTCGATGTTCATAGTCCAACCACTATGGAAGGAGTTGTTGAAAAGGCCATAAGGCAAGAACAGAAATTAAAGGCTATTTCTGCTCATAAGGAGGAAGTGCGGAAGAAGACTGCAAACCCTTCTTCAACCTCTCTTACACCCAGAAAAGGACCGTGGAAAAAGTTTGGAAAGAAGAGTAAGTTTCTAGGAGATAACAATAAGAAAGCAGCAGTAAATAAGCCTGCTGGAAATGTAAGGGATAATTTTGTTAAAAAATATAACAATGGGCAGAAGCCCTATGGAGGACAGCGTGACAATTACAAGGCTGGAGGTATAAACTTGCTTCTAAACTTAAAAGAAAAGCTGGGAAAATGGATAAATCTTGGACTGTAGAGTATGGTAATAATTCTGTTCATACAGTGAGTATGTGTCTCTTTGGAGCAGTCCTTGATTTACCTAACTTCTCCACGGAAGTTGATCTCTATGTTGCACCTTTGGGATCGTATGACATTATTATTGGTGTCAATTGGTTAGCTGACCATAAGGCAAAGGTAGATTGCTATGAAAAGAACATAAAATGTTTAGATGATCAGCTGGAATCAGCAGAGATTCAAGGTGTGAAACGAGAAATTTCAGTTAGAAAACTGTCAGCTATGCAGCTTAAAAAGGCTAAGAATAAAGGATGTACCCTTTATGCAGTAAAGATATCTGAATCTTCAGAAGAAGATGGTGATTACATGAAGCAAATTCCACTGTTACAAAGTTTCAGGGATGTTTTTCCTGAGGAATTACCAGGGTTACCACCCAAGAGAGAATTTGATTTTACCATTGAAATCAAACCTGGAACTAAACCTATTTTCAAGGCGCCTTATCGGATGACTATTACTGAGTTAGTCGAGCTTAAGGCACAATTGCAAGAGATTTTGTCTAAAGGATTGATTAGACCAAGTGTTTCACCTTGGGGAGCACCTGTGATATTTGTGAAAAAGAAGGATGGAACACTAAGGCTGTGTATTGATTATCGGATGTTGAACAAAGCAACAGTCAAGAACCGATATCCACTTCCTAGGATCGATGATCTGTTTGATCAGATGCGTGGAGCAGCGGTTTATTCTAAGATAGACCTTCGATCTGGTTATCATCAGTTAAGGATTAAAGAGGAAGATATTCATAAAACAGCTTTCCGAACAAGGTACGGACATTATGAATTTACAGTTCTACCCTTTGGGTTAACTAATGCACCCGCAGCCTTTATGAATTTAATGAACAATATTTTTCAAGAATACCTGGACAAGTTTGTACTTGTATTCTTGGACGATATTCTCATTTATTCTAAAAGTGTTGAAGAGCACAATGAGCATCTGAAGATAGTTTTGGGAATTTTGAGAAAGAGAAAGTTGTATGGTAAGTTATCCAAATGTTCTTTCTTTGATTCAGAAGTTCACTATTTGGGTCATGTCATAAGTAAAGAAGGAATCGCTGTAGATCCTTCAAAAATAGTGGCAATAACTGAGTGGCCTGCACCAAAGAATGTGCACGAAGTAAGAAGCTTCATGGGTCTTGCAGGTTACTATAGAAAATTTGTAAAGGATTTTTCTAAGGTAGCTGCACCAATAACTTCATTGCAAAAGAAGGATAAGAAATTCATGTGGAATGACAAGTGCGAAGCGGCTTTCAAAAGTCTGAAAGACCAGTTGACTTCTGCACCTATATTGGCTGTACCAGACCCTAATGGGAATTTTACTGTTGTAACGGATGCTTCTGGGGAAGGCCTTGGAGGTGTTTTGTTACAAAATGATCAGGTCATAGCTTATGAAAGTAGAAAACTTAAGTTACATGAGCTGAATTATGCCCCTCATGATTTGGAACTTGCTGCCATTATTCATGCGCTTCAAGTCTGGAGACACTATTTACTTGGAAAACCTTTTGAGTTGAAAACTGATCACTTGGGACTGAAATATATTTTTACTCAGCCCAATCTGAATGCCAGACAAAGAAGGTGGTTAGAATTTTTATCACAATATGACTTTGATATTAGCTATATCAAAGGGAAGGAGAATAGAGTAGCTGATGCTCTAAGTCGTAGGAGGCACATTTCTGCTCTTATAACATTGAGAACTCAGTTTAAAGACGAGGTAAAAAGTGCCTCAGAATCAGATGCATACTTCCAGCAAGTAAAAGCAGCGCTTGCTGCAGAACCTAAGGATAAAAGGTATGAAGGTTTTCATTTTGATAATGAAGGAATCTTGCGTTATGAAAATAGGGTATATGTACCTGTGCTGAATGATTTGAGAAAGAAGTTGTTAGTTGAATTTCATAATTCACCTTTCTCTGGACACCCAGGTATCACAAAAATGCTAGCTGATTTGAAACAGCAATACTTCTGGAAAGGTATGAAAAAGGATGTGATAAATTTTGTGACTCATTGCCTGGAATGTCAGCGGGTGAAGGCAGAGCATATGCACCCTGCTGGACTGTTATATCCTCATAGCATACCGCAGTACAAATGGCAAGTAATAACCATGGATTTTGTACAAGGACTACCTATGTCCAGGAATAAGCATGATGTTATCCTGGTAGTTGTAGACAAACTGACTAAGGTAGCTCATTTCATCGCTGGAAATCTAAAGGATGATTCACCAGTGCTGGCCAAGAGGTTCGTACATGAAATTTTCAGATTGCATGGTGTGCCAGAATTGATTATATCTGACAGGGATCCTAGAATGACGTCAAGGTTTTGGCAAACGCTTAACGCAGCCCTAGGAACAAAACTGAACTTCAGTTCTGCATATCATCCAGAAACGGATGGACAAACTGAGAGGGTAAATCAAGTGTTGGAGGACATGTTGCGAATGTATTGCATGGATCAACAGTATAAATGGGAAGAATATCTTCCATTAGTTGAGTTCGCATATAACAACACTTATCACTCATCTCTAAAGATGGCACCATTTGAAGCACTTTATGGAAGAAAGTGCAGAACCCCTGTAAGTTGGGACAGTGTTGAGGATAGAGTGGTAATTGGACCAGAGATTCTCACAGAAATGGAACAGCAAGTTAAGCTGATTCGTGAACGATTAAAGGAAGCAGCGGATAGACAGAAGAGCTATGCTGACCTTAAGCGGGTTGATAGAAAGTTTGAGCTTGGTGATAAGGTTTTCCTGCGTGTTAAACCCAGAAAGAGTTCTATAACTTTTGGCAAGGCTGCCAAGTTGTCACCACGATTTGTGGGACCTTTCGAAATTGTCGAAATAATCAATCCTGTAGCGTATCGTTTAGCATTGCCACCTGCTTTATCTCGCATGCATGATGTTTTCCATATTTCTTTGCTTAAGAAGTACGTTTCAGATCTGTCACATGTTTTAAATTGGAATTCCTTGCAGGTCCAAGACCCAGGAATAATCGTGGTTAAACCCACACGAGTACTGGAAACTCGCCAATTGCACTTGAGAAATCGTGATATTCAGCAATGTAAGGTCCAGTGGGACCAGTTTAACGAAGAAAGTGCAACTTGGGAAAACCTGGAAGAGATGAAAATTGCTTTTCCTTCTCTTTTTGCAACAGAATGAAAACTGTTGACAAAGATATACTTTTATGAACTGATTGTTTTAAGTATTTATGAAAGCCAGATTAAGGCAGACTTTATTCAGGTTGAATAAATGTGTTGTGACATTGATTTCTGAAACTATTTAATATGGAAGTAGTCACATTGTTTGTGTACTAATAAATTGATTGACCTGAAGGTTAATTTAATATGAAATTCATCGGGACGATGAATCTTTTTAGGAGGGAAGCATGTAACACCCTGAACTGTTGTTACTTTCTCCTAAGCATACAAGTGTTGATATGTGATTTCTTGTAAAAGGATGTGTTCCTCGATTCAGAAATCATGCTTGATATGTACTGAATTTCTTGCAGATTGCAGATCTTGACTGAGTCAAAATATGAATAGACTCTTTTATTTATTTCATTTTGTGTCTGAATATTAATCTGATCACGGAATGAATTATAGAGATATTCATCTATAATATCTAGACTTGGATCAGTGGAATTGATCCAAGTAATGCTTTAAATCTGTTTGTGATAAATTAGATCACAGACCTTGAACAGGTTGCAAGGTATGGAAGCATTGATTAAGCTGGTCAGGAGTATGACTCAGGCTGATCTTGAGAAATGAATTGGTTCCCGATATGGAGGTATATCTGGAAGGTCTCGGTCGTGGACCCAGTAATAATTCTGTCATGTATATTTCTGTAGCCTAACGGCTGTAGAGTAAACCCTGTTCGGAGATGCATGATTTTAGGTCTTTTCCTTGGCATATAAAATGTTATACCTAACAGGAATTATTAATGGTTAGTAACCTTAAACTAAAACCTAACCTAGGGGTTAGATTACTGTTAATCTAACCTAGACCTAGGCTATGTGTTAATATCCTAAGTTAGTATCTATGTGTAAATTGGTTAGTATGGGTATGACCCTAAATTCTAACCTAAGATACTAACCTAACTAATGAGGAGATTATGGAAAAGGGGCCTATGGAAGGGGGTGCGAACCATGGGCGGCGTTTTCTATGGCAATTAATGCTGGGGATAAGGATGAGGGACAGGTCATGGCGGAGGTTTAGGCGACGGCTAACCTGTGCAGACGTGGCAGGTCGCTAAGTTTGGAAATGAGCATGAGTTGTAGTTGGACTGTCGCCAATTCTGGCGGTCGGTGGAAGTTGAGTTTAAGCGGGAAAGTTGGTTTAATGACATTCAATGTTCTAGGGAGACGAGCTCGGAACTCGCGAGAAGGCATGCAAACGGGAAGTTGAAGGTTTGTTTGGTTTGTCGCGATTTTCGGTCTTCTCTCTCTCTCTCTGCTTGTTTACTGGTTCTTCGCACCAGTTCTCCTTGAGTTGCATGGCAAGAATGAATTTCTCTGGCTCTTTTCTCTGTCTTGGAAGATATATATGTGATGGAGACAGCGAAATTTTGTTGGTCGCTTTATCGAGGAAAAGAAAAGGAAGTTTGAGCTCTTCCTGTGGTCTGCTTCGGAAATTTTATCAAAATACAGGCATGTTAGGCCCTAACCTTTAAATATCTTGCTGTCTTTCAAGTGCTTTCATTAGAACAACTCTGTTCAAATGTTTTGTGAAAATTAGATGAATTTTCTATGGAGATCTTGTTTGATTTTTGGCACTGTATCTCTTCTGGTTCGATTTTTCAATTTCCTCTTGATGGGTGTTTATTGAAATCGAATTTCGGCTCTATTTGCTTTGAGTATTCATTCTGGCTTATACATGCGAGGTATTTAATTATAAAAGTTTGAGTGTTCGGCCTGTTTGGCGTGAGCCCTTAGAATATACCTGTGTGTAGTATAAGACCACTGTATGTTTTTGATTAGTGGTCGCTGTTTCTTGTTATGGAAACTGTATGGAATGATTCTGATGAATACTGTAAGATTGATCAGTATTATTGCTTCTTTGGGAACTCTGTCGTGGGATTTGTTGACAGCGACTAATGATACTTTCGGGTTTCATTTGTTTTCAAATTTTTGGCTTGGAACAGGCAACTGTTGTGTTACCGTAGTCTTTACGACCCAGCGGAAGTGTTTTCCTTGTTATTGTGGAAACGGGATTATTGTTGACTGTGTATAATATTGTTACATCTATACTTTATTATAACGACACAGTGGAGTCCTTGATTGAATTATATATAGCTATCTACTGTTGTGGATGTAGATTCATCCTTGTGTTTTGTTATTTGATTTCGTGGAAGCCTTATAGAGAAAGGAACAGGCCTTCTGACCACGGTTATTTGCAATAAATAATGAGTATAGATTTCCTGGGTATGTATTGCATTTCTTTGTGAAAGCTGTTTGAAAGTTTCGAAGGCGGCTCAGTTGATTTCCTTGCTTGAAATGGGTATTCGATTTGCTTCACTTGTTTCATTCTGAATGTTTGCCATGAATGGCATAGATGGATTTATCAACCAATTTCATAGTACGTTGCTGTAGGGTTCAGTGGTTATGAGTACAAAACCATTAACAGTTTACAGTGTGAATATATAGATTTATACTGTTGTGAATTGGACGACTATGAGGAGTCGATTGAATGATTCTTTTTATTTTTGAGCCGAGTAAAGTTAAGTTGTTGGTATTTTATGTGCCGGCGACTTAATGGAATAACATGTTTTTCGATCTTGTTATTGCGATTGGAATTCCTTCGTGTTTTAGGGATTTTGAGGTACAGATTCTTAGGTGGACATGTACGTCTTCAACCTGTACAAATTTGTGTAAAAAGGTTGGCAGAGTTCAGTCGGGTTCTTGGTTTGAAATCAGAGATTAATCTGTTCGTCTGATTCTTATTATGCTTCGTTGATGAACAACAGTATGAATTCATATGCATTTGCTTGAATTGTTACCTCCGTTTGAATCAATTAGAATTCTGGAAAGGTAGCTGGTACTTCTGTCTCTTTCTGAACTTGACTTTGGACATTGTCTTTGTCACTGTTGAGATCCTTGAGTATGGATGACTGTTTCGTGTTCCGACCTTGTTTGGGTAAGTCGCGAATATCACACTAAGACTTGCATGCGCCAAGGTAAGGATCGATTGGTTGTATTCATTTCTTTTACTTCAGTCTGATTTTGACTGAGCAAGAATAAGTATGCTATGTTCCTTTCCATTTATTCAGTCCGATTTGACTGAGCATGATTTGGAAATACTGTGTGGTCAACATAGCATAGTTCCTTGGAAACCTTAAATTGCTTGATGCAATAAGGTTGTTGTTTTCAGCGATACGCTTGTAGTTTCTTGTTTTCAACTTGTGTCAAAGCCTTACTGTGTAAAAGGAACTAGCATTGGGCTTAGGGTTGATACATGAATTGTTGATGTGTTAGTTGCTGTACAGGAGTTTTGCTGTGTTTCTATTTCTTGATTTAGAACAGCGATCTTGCTTGTGGCTTGTTTAACCTGTTCATTTATATGCTGGTTGAATGTTTTTATATCTAAGGACGGTACAGTGATGAACTTATGTGAAAGGAAGTATGAATGGATAGGTTCTTTCTCTTCCTTTATTTAATACTTGTTGATATTTATCTAACAGTGGGAAATTGTTTTGTAACATATTGGTGGAATTCCGAATTGTTATGTTGTTCCCTTTTGGAAGAATGAAACGATCTGACCAATGTTGTGATTTTGGATTCAATGATTGTTGTGTACATTCGTTCCTTGATTCTTTTAATATTTGATGAAATATTAGAAAGTGAATAAGACTATTTGTAACAATGATAGAGTTACATATTTGTAATCATTCTGTATTACAAGGACATAGTCTGAATATGTTTACTTATTTGGATATTTGATCTCATTTAAACAGGGTGTTTAATGAAAACAATTGATGGATTGCAATTGTTTTAAAAGTTAGTGCTTATCATGCTCAGTTCATTGAACTGACTCATGTTGACTATTTTTGCAGATGGTTGCCGTAAGAGGTAAAAGCAATGCAGATCTGACAGGCTGATCAGATTGTTTATTTGATTTATAATAAATTGCATCTTGATTTTATAGATGGACTATATGAGAAAAGATGTTTCTTTTCCGTTAAGCATTGTATCAAGTATGCTGTTGCATAAAATGTAATTGTATAGTTTTGAAAGGAATGGAAATAAGTGTTTGATACACATATGTTGTATTCTATTTCTGAAAGTTGACCTTCTTCGGTTTATGTAACGAAGGGGCATTGTTATCATTGTATAATATGGATGCTTTTGTGATTGACAATGGAAGCTTGCAAGAAAATGAGATTGAATTCTTATGAGTATTTAGAAGTTCTAATCTGTTCTAGCGAAAGCAATATTGGAATTAAATATTTGTCTTTCTAGAAGATAGGTTAAAAGTGAGCCTAAAAGTGAACGATAAACAAACTGGATTAAATTACTAATCCCTAGTCCTAAGTATGACAGGGCAATATTAAATTGGATTCTTAATCATTTATATCTTTATACTAAAAAGTATGATATAAATTCAGTTAAGAGAACTGATATGCAAACAAATGGAGTTCAGAAGGCAATCTCAAGCAAAGGTTATGAGATATTGTCCGATTCTGTTGCTTTAGAAACAAGTGTATTCTAATGACTCCTTGATGAGAACTGACCGTAATACCTCTACCATGTAATGGGTTTTTATAGAGGAGGGTCGTCTTAAGACGAAGAATCCAGGGATTTGGAAAGGCTAACCTTAGGGAAAAGTCTTTAAAAGTAATTTAAACCCTAGTGCGTAACGCTGGATACTGAGTAGATCTTTTCGAGGCGGATTTAAAGGTTGACGACATAAGTCAACTGCAGAGTTGTACCTCCGAGAAGATTAGGATCTTCTCGAAGTTACAATAATGCAGATGACTTATGGCGACACCCTTTGCATTGATCGCTAAGATTTACACTTGATTTCGCACGAGTTACCCTGGGACCGATTAAGAACGTGGTCATGATATAAGGCTGCCTAGGAGATTTGGGGTATCATGACACACTGGTTGAACTGCAAGGTTGAACCAGTATGTCATCATATCCCTAATCCTCGTGGGCATCCATATAGCATTATCACCTTGTTAATCTGCCTCCGAGTGATTCAGTTGTGAAAGGAAGGACTGACAGTAGTCAGTATAAGACATTCTATATAACATATGAATGGGGTGAAGGACGTATTCCAGATTGACGAGTATGCCGTTAAGGAATACGAGACATGAACAGTATGTTTCAAATCTTTGGCCAAAGTATCGCAAGCTGCTGATTGCGTTGTCCTAATTCACCTAGTCTAAGGGATGAGATGCCGATGAATAATGGTAACAATTATTCAGTTAGATTCCTTGGACAGAGCATTCTGAATCCCAGATTAGGGAAGAGAACCGCAAGAGTAATGTGTTAAATGAAAACACCGACTCTTATTACTCATGAATAGATCGGTAGATTACCGAGTCATGGAATGAATAGATCGGAGGTACTCCGAGTCATTACAGCTGCATATGGTTGTCTGTTATATAAATGGTTATTTGAATTGTGAGTTCTAAATTATGTATTTAGAACCAGTATGCAATTATCAAAAAAAAAAAAATTGACTTGTTCTATTGTCTAAAATGAGGATATGGAGAAGTACTTTGCTATAAGGAACTTCTCGGAGGAAACCAAAGCTATTTGGGGAGCCTATCAGCTTTCTCACGAAGCGTCTTCGTGGTGGGATAGCCGAAAAGCTGAGTTAAACATTGATGAGACCAACATTACTTAGGATCAATTTAAAGGCTATTTTAGGCAACGGTGGCTGCCACAACTTTTCTATGATCAGAAAATGACAGAATTCCAGAACTTAGTTCAAGGGAAGCTAACGGTAACTGAATTCTGGGAGCGGTTTACAAAACTCCTCAAGTATGTACCGCAGTATCAAACTGACGAAAAGTTCAGGATACGAAAATTCATCATGGGATTGAATCCTGTGATAGGGGGAGAGGTCGATGTTCACAGTCCAACCACTATGGAAGGAGTTGTTGAAAAGGCCATAAGGCAAGAACAGAAATTAAAGGCTATTTCTGCTCATAAGGAGGAAGTGCGGAAGAAGACTGCAAACCCTTCTTCAACCTCTCTAGCACCCAGAAAAGGTAACCTGAGCCAGAAGGATTATAAAATCCAACAATTCTTCATTGAAATCAGCCCAGAAAAGAGTCTTGGATAGATGAGATGCTCCCTTCTTAGGGTTCTTTAGCCAGGACTTCGCCACCCCCGCCTTGTATTTGTCACTGTCTTGATTGAAGAGGGCCTGTGCTTGATTCTGGGAAACAACTATGGCATTATCCATTTCTGGAATCCTCAGTGCAGTGTTAATGGCGGCAGCATCTAGTTTGGCGATGAGTTCCCAGTGTACGTTGGTCAATTCACTTGAATCAGGGTCGAAGTGAGCTCCACATGAAAGCACTGTATCAGCACATTGCACTGAGATTGGGAAACCTCCAGTAAAAGCCAAATCGCTATCGTGAATCATCTGCGCCATTGGTGTAGGGTTTGCATCTGCCATCCTTGCCCAAAAATTACCAAAGTCAAGATGACGAGCTTCACTGTCCCCAATATTGGGAACGACAGACTCTAGTGGCGAGATTTGTTCCTGTCCCTGAAATTTGATCTTCATATTGATAGTAATTTGGAGGGCAGAGCCGTAAGCTAGACTTGGGAAGGAATTACACAGGGAAGGGATACACGCGCAGGAATTTAGATTGCAAGGGTTTGAGCAAAGGATAGCATGAAAGCAGTGTGAAAAATGCGTAGGGGGTCGCTTGTTATATAGCCAATTAGGAGAGAGAAATATAATGAATGTGCATTTAATACATACCTACCAATTTGAATAAGCAAGATATTCGGGTAGAGCGGGAAAAAATAAGCACGAATGGCACTTGGTTCATTTGGGACATGTGGGACGTGAATGAGCGAAACACGCGGCTCGGCCGATTCAGGTGAAGCGGGGAAAAGACGCACAAATTCCTTTTGGGACATGTGGGACAAAAGTGCGCGAAGTACGTGACTCGGCCGGATCAGATGAAAATGTGACAACAGGTCCAGGTGAACTTGGGACATTTGGGATGTGAAAGCATGAAGTATGCAGTTTGGGTGATTCGGCCGAAAATGGAACAACTTTCCCAATTGAACTTGGGACATTTGGGACAAGAAGTTCTGACGGGCCCAAAAAAGACAAACTTAGGGGAAACTGGCTGATTGAGGAACAGAGTGCCCGTTTGAACTTGGGACACGCGGGACAAAAATGTCTGACAGGCCCGAAAAACACACCAAATGACCCAAAAATGTAGATTTTCTCAATTTCTCGACTTTTAACATTAATTATAACAGAGAAGACACTTAAACTCAAAATTTTAAATTTCACTTTCTTTAGAGCAGGGGAATTTTGAGTGGACAACAGCTGGCTCCTTCTGGGGATGATTTGGCATAAATTCAAGGAATGAGGCAAGGTAAGAACTTAGACAAACTCGAGGAAGCAGACCACTACCTTATCCATTGGGCCACGGAGTCAAAAATCAAACCAATACAGAGGACAACACACCAAAACAAAAAGGAAAGAAAAACAAAACGCTGTACAGAATATACAAAGGACTCCCTAATCACCTATGACTTGAACAATTTAAGGTACTGCCCACTATAAGGAAGTGGGAGAGGAGAACCATCCATGTAATCAAGATAAAAAGAATTCTTACCAGCAAAGTGTCTGATCTTGAAAGGTCCGAGCCAAAGGGAATCAAACTTGCCATGACTGCCGCAAGGTTCATGCCTTTTATCCCATAACAAAACAGTGTCTCCAACTTGGAAATCTCTGAACCTAGCTTTCTTATCAAACATGACCTTTACCTTCTGCTGGTGAACAAATATCCTATCAGCAACCTCCAATCTGTCCTCATTCAATTTGTGAAGGTACATAATTCTCTTATCCAAAGCGTCACTGAAACTAGTATCTTCAATGGCCTTCATTAGATGCAAGGCTGGAAGCTCCACTGTTACTGGCAATTGAGCTTCTACTCCATATACCACTTGAAAAGGAGACATTCCAATAGCTCTCTTTGGTGTAATCCTGTCTACCCAAAGAGCATCATAGAGCTTCTTGTGCCAGTTTCGTTGAGACTCATTGACTAATTTCCTTATAATAGTCACCAAATTTTTATTAGTGGATTCTGCTTGCCCATTTCCCTGAGGATAGTAATCTGAGGAGTGAGCCAAAGAGATGCCATACCCATAGCAAAAATCCATTATCTCGGTTGAAGAGAAATTTGAAGCATTATCTATCACAATCTTGTTAGGTACACCATACCTTACCAAGATGTTCTCTTTGATGAAGCTACACACCACTTCCGAAGTAGTACTCTTTACTGGAATAGCTTCTACCCATTTGGTGAAATAATCTGTGGCAGTTAATACATGAGTATGACCAGCACTAGAAGTGGGATTAAGTGTTCCAATGAAGTCCAAACCCCACTGTTGAAAAGGTTCTTCAATTACAACTGGCTTAAGAGGTAAAGAGGCCAATTTAGGTCTACCCACGAAAGTCTGACAAGCCTCACATTTATCAACCCACTTGGATGCATCTCTGAACAAGGAAGGCCAGTAATATCCTCCATGAAGTATCTTATGAGCAGTGACCGTTGATGAATAGTTCCCTCCACATGCTTGATCATGAAAAGCTGAGAGTAACTTTTTCTGTTGTTCCTTGTCCACACATTTCAAAAATCTTCCATCTAACCCACATTTGAACAAGGCATTTTCCCACAACACATATTGTACCAACCTTAGTTTAACAGTCCTCTTTTCTTTAGCAGTTAAATGAGAGGGGCATTCTCCATAGGTGAGAAAATGATCAATATCAGCATACCATTCATCAACTGAGCTAAGAAACAGAATGGTAGGAAGGCCAACTTTCTCCTCCAGTAACTCATGTCTAGCTCCTTCAGCAATGAGCTCACAAAGGACTTTTCCACGAACAAGCTTGGTCGGTTTGATATCAATATCATATTCTTGGACCTTAGCAACCCAGTTCCCTCTCTTGGATCCAAATTCCTGTTGTGTGAGAATTGACTTAACAGTTGTATCTGGAACTAACACCATGGAATGAGAGTTGAGGATGTAAAAACGAAACTGCTTAACAACTTTGACCACTGCAAAAGCATGTTTTTCCATCATGGTGTATTTTAACTCATGATCTTTCAGAATATAGCTTATGAATGCAATAGGGAGTTCGTGCTCATTAGAATCTTCTTGAGTCAAAACAACAGCCAAGGTATTATCTGTGGCATGGCAATAGATAATAAAATCTTTGCTGAAATCACGACATGCTAAAACAGGAGTTTTAGCGATAGCTCTTTTAATACCTTCAAAGGATTCTTTTCCTTCAGAAGACCAACCAAACGTTTGTTTTTCTTTCATCATTTGGGAAATATTCAAAGTTAACTCTGCAAAATCAGGGATGAACCTTCTTAAAAAATTGATCTTACCAAAGAAAGAGTGCACGCCCTTTTTGCTAGTTGGGAGAGGAATTTGCTGGATAGCTTGAACTCGCTCAGGATCAATCTTAATACCATCTTTGGAGATGATGTGCCCTAATAATTTCCCCTCTATGACACAAAAGACAGATTTTTTAGGATTCGAAGAAATCCCATGTTCTCTACATCTTAGCAGAACTATCTCCAGGTGGTCAAAATAATCCGCCCTTGTTTTAGAAAACACAGTCAAGTCGTCAAGGTATATGACAATACACTTCCCTTTCAAACTTCCAAAGGCCAGATCCATAGCTCTCTGAAAAGTGGCACTAGCATTAATGAGCCTGTTGATGCAAAATCACAGCACCCCTGGATATTGATCAGTTTTCTAGGTTGATCATATTAATATCCAGTGTGATCGCATAACATTGAATCCTTTCTCCAAGTGTGGGACTTGAAGAGTGAGAAAGGAATCTCCAGAGAAAGGCTGGTTCCTTGTAACACCCTGAACTGTTGTTACTTTCTCCTAAGCATACAAGTGTTGATATGTGATTTCTTGTAAAAGGATGTGTTCCTCGATTCAGAAATCATGCTTGATATGTATTGAATTTCTTGCAGATTGCAGATCTTGACTGAGTCAAAATATGAATAGACTCTTTTATTTATTTCATTTTGTGTCTGAATATTAATCTGATCATAGAATGAACTATAGAGATATTCATCTATAATATCTAGACTTGGATCAGTGGAATTGATCCAAGTAATGCTTTAAATCTGTTTGTGATGAATTAGATCACAGACCTTGAACAGGTTGCAAGGTATTGAAGCATTGATTAAGCAGGTCAGGAGTATGACTCAGGCTGATCTTGGGAAATGAAATGGTTCCCGATATCAAAGTATATCTGGAAGGTCTCGATTGTAGACTAGGTAATAATTCGTTGACATACAATTCTGCAATAAGAACAGGAGCTAACTCTGTTCTAGAAGGTATAATACAGGTCTTTTCGAGTTTTCAGGACAAGGACCAAACTGAATTATTAAGGGTTAGTAACCTAAAACTAAAACCTAACCTAGGGGTTAGATTATTGTTAGTCTAACCTAGACCTAGGCTATTTGTTAATATCCTAAGTTAGTATCTTTGTGTAAATTTGTTAGTGTGGGTATTACCCTAAACTCTAACCTAAGATACTAACCTAACTAATGAAGAGATAATGAAGGGGCCTATGGAGGGTGGCGAACCATGGGCGGTGTTTTCTATGGCAATAAATGTAAGGGATAAGGATGAAGGACAGGTCACGGCGGAGGCTTAGGCGACGGCTAACCGGTGAGGACGTGGCAGGTCGCTAAGTTTGGAAATGAACATGAGTTTTAGATGGACTGTCACCAAATCTGGCGGTCGGTGGAAGTTGAGTTTAAGCGGGAAAATTGGTTTAATGGCATTTAATTTTCTCA
Source organism: Taxus chinensis (assembly GCA_019776745.2). Lineage (NCBI taxonomy): Eukaryota > Viridiplantae > Streptophyta > Pinopsida > Cupressales > Taxaceae > Taxus > Taxus chinensis. The sequence continues at coordinate 257,713,997 of CM034150.1, forward strand.
GAAAGCGAGCTCGGAACTCGCGAGAAGGCATGCAAACAGGAAGTTTATGGGTTTGTTTGGCTTATCGTGATTTTCAGTTTTTTCTCTGCTTGTTTACTGGTTCTTCGCACCAGTTCTCTTTGAGTTGCATGGCAAGAATGAATTTCTCTGGCTCTTTTCTCTGTCATGGAGGATATATATGTGATGGAGACAGTGAAATTTTGTTGGTCGCTTTATCGTGGAAAAAGAAAAGGAAGTTTGAGCTCTTCCTGTGGTCTGCTTCGGAAATTTGATCAAAATACAGGCATGCTAGGCCCTAACCTTTAAATATCTTGCTGTCTTTCAAGTGCTTTCATTAAAACAACTCTGTTCAAATGTTTTGTGAAAATTAGATGAATCTTCTATGGAGATCTTGTTTGATTTTTGGCACTGTATCTCTTCTGGTTCGATTTTTCAATTTCCTCTTGATGGGTGTTTATTGAAATCGAATTTCAGCCCTATTTGCTTTGAGTATTAATTATGGCTTATACATGTGAGGTATTTATTTATTAAAGTTTGAGTGTTCAGCCTGTTTGGCGTGAGCCCTTAGAATATACCTGTGTGTAGTATAAGACCACTGTATGTTTTTGACTAGTGGTCGCTGTTTCTTGTTATGGAAACTGTATGGAGTGATTTTGATGAATACTGTAAGATTGATCAGTATTATCGCTTCTTTGGAAAATCTGTCGTGGGTTTTGTTGACAGTGTTTAATGATACTTTATGGGTTTTCCTTGTCTTCTAATTTTGTTAGGAGTAGGTAACTGTCGTGTTATCGTAGTTTATACGACCTAGCTGAAGTTGTTTCCCTTGTGATTGTGTTAGCGGGATTACTTGTGGACTGTGTATAATATAGATACACCTGTACTTTATTGTATCGACTCAGTGGAGTCCATGATTGAATCGTATATTGCTATCTATTGCTGGGAATGTAGATTCATCCATAAGTTTTGTGAATGGAATTTCGTGGAAGCCTGGTAAGAAGAAACAGGTCTTTTGGCTACTGTTATTTGAAATAATTAAAGGGTAAAGACTTCCTGGGTATGCATTTTCATTTCTATGTGAAAGCTGTTCGAAATGGGTATTCGATTCGCTTCACTTGTTTCATTCTGAATGTTTTCCATGAATGGCATAGATGGATTTATCAACTAATTTCATAGTACGTTGCTGTAGGGTTCAGTGGTTATGAGTACAAAACCATTAACAGTTTACAGTATGAATTCATATGCATTTGCTTGAATTGTTACCTCCGTTTGAATCAATTGAAATTCTGGAAAGGTAGCTGGTACTTCTGTCTCTTTCTGAACTTGACTTTGGACACTGTCTTTATCACTGTTGAGATCCTTGAATATGGATGACTGTTTCGTGTTCTGATCTTGTTTGGGTAAGTCGCGAATACCACACTAAGACTTGCCTGCGCCAAGGTAAGGATCGATTGGTTGTATTCCCATCTTTTACTTCAGTCTGATTTTGACTGAGCAAGAATAAGTATGCTATGTTCTTTTCCATTTAGCTGTCCGATTTGACTGTGCATGATTTGGAAATACTGTGTGGTCAACATAGCATAGTCTCTAGGAAACCTCAAATTGCTTGATGCAATAAGGTTGTTGTTTTCAGTGATACGCTTGTAGTTTCTTGTTTTCAACTTGTGTCAAAGCCTTACTGTGTAAAGGAGCTAGCATTGGGCTTAGGGTTGATACATGAATTGCTGATGTGTTAGTTGCTGTACAGGAGTTTTGCTGTGTTTCTATTCTTGATTTAGAACAGCGATCTTACTTGTGGCTTGTTTAACCTGTTCATTTATATGCTGGTTGAATGTTTCTATATCTAAGGACGGTACAGTGATGAACTTATGTGAAAGGAAGTAGGAATGGATAGGTTCTTTCTCTTCCTTTATTTAATACTTGTTGATATTTATCTAACAGTGGGAAATCGTTTTGTAACATATTGGTGGAATTCCGAATTGTTATGTTGTTCCCTTTTGGAAGAATGAAACGATCTGACCAATGTTGTGATTTTGGATTCAATGATTGTTGTGTACATTCGTTCCTTGATTCTTTTAATATTTGATGAAATATTAGAAGGTGAATAAGACTATTTGTAACAATGATAGAGTTACATAATTGTAATCATTCTGTATTACAAGGGCATAGTCTGAATATGTTTACTTATTTGGATATTTGATCTCGTTTAAACAGGGTGTTTAATGAAAATAATTGATGGATTGCAATTGTTTTAAATGTTAGTGCTTATCATGCTCAGTTCATTGAACTGACTCATGTTGACTATTTTTGCAGATGGTTACTGTAAGAGGTAAAAGCAATGTAGATCTGACAAGCTGATCATATTGTTTATTTGATTTGTAATGAATTCAGCTTGATTTTATAGATGTACTAAATGGGAGAAGATGTTTCTTTTCCGTTAGCATTGTATCAAGTATGCTGTTGCATAAAATGTAATTGTATAGTTTTGAAAGGAATGGAAATAAGTGTTTGATACTTATGTGTTGTATTCTATTTCTGAAAGATGACCTTCTTCGGTTTATGTAACGAAGGGGCATTGTTATTATTGTATAATATGGATGCTTTTGTGATTGACAATGAAAGCTTGTAAGTAAATGAGATTAAATTCTTATGAGTGTTTAGTAGTTCTAATTTGTTTTAGCGAAAGCAATATTAGAATTAAATAATTGTCTTTCTAGAAGATAGGTTAAAAAAAAACGAGCCTAAAGAGAACGCTAAACAAACTGGATTAAATTACTAATCCCTAGTCCTAAGTATGAAAGGACAACAGTAAATTGGATTCTTAATCACTTATATCTTTAAAATAAAAAGTATGATATAAATTCAGTTAAGAGAACTGATAGACAATCAAATGGAGTTCAGATGGCAATCTCAAGCAAAGGTTATGAGATATTTTCTGATTCTGTTGCTTTAGAATCAGGTGTATTCTAATGACTCCTTGATGGGAACTTGACCGTAATATCTCTACCATGTAATGGGTTTTAATAGAGGAGGGTCGTCTTAAGACAAAGAATCCAGGGATTTGGAAAGGCTAACCTTAGGGAAAAGTCTTTAAAAGTAATTTAAACTCAAGTGCGTAACGCTTGTTATTGGGTAGATTTTTTCGAGGCAGATTTAAAGGCTGACGACATAAGTCGACTGCAGGGCTGTACCTCTGAGGAGATTAGGATCTTCTCGAAGTTACAACAATGCAGATGACTTATGGCGACACCCTTTGCATTGATCGCTAAGATTTACACTTGATTTCACACGAGTTACCCTGGGACCGATTAAGAACGTGGTCATGTTATAAGACTGCCTCGGAGATTTGGGGTATCATGACACACTGGTTAAACTGCAAGGTTGAACCAGTATGTCATCATATCCCTAATCCTCATGGGCAACCATACAACATTATCACCTTGTTAATCTGCCTCCGAGTGATTCAGTTGTGAAAGGAAGGACTGACAGTAGTCAGTATAAGACATTCTATATAACATATGAATGGGGTGAAGGACGTATTCCAGATTGACGAGTATGCCGTTAAGGAATACGAGACATGAACAGTATGTTTCAAATCTTTGGCCAAAGTATCGCAAGCTGCTGATTGCGTTGTCCTAATTCACCTAGTCTAAGGGATGAGATGCCGATGAATAATGGTAACAGTTATTCAGTTAGATTCCTTGGACAGAGCATTCTGAATCCCAGATTAGGGAAGAGAACCGCAAGAGTGTTGTGTTAAATAAAAACACTAACTCTTTTTACTCAAGAATAGATCGGTAGATTACCGAGTCATGGAATGAATAGATCGGAGGTATTCCGAGTCATTACAGCTGCATATGGTTGTCTGTTATATAAATGGTTATTTGAATTGTGAGTTCTAAATTATGTATTTAGAACCAGTATGCAATTATAAAAAAAAAATTTGACTTGTTCTATTGTCTAAAATGAGGATGTTACATTCCTATTCCTCTGTTCAGGTGCACACGAAATATGCAGAGGGTTTTCTCAAAATATAATCTAATCTGCCAAGGAGACAAGGTAAGAAAATACATAAAATAAATCTAAGCTAATAGAGGTGATGCACCGAGGAATGAAGAACATATGCTTTGCCACATTAAACACAGACCATGTAGATATAACACAACACCATGCACAGATAGCAAAAAATGCAATGAAAGATCAAGAATGACAGTAATAAATATGTAAGAGGGTTTAAAAACAACCACAGACACATATATATTGCTCAAGGATCGATTCAATACATTGCAATAGCCAGAAGGCAAAAAACAGTGTTACAGTCTATATGGGAGGTTTGAAAACTCCACAAATCTTCTTATGAACAGGAGAGAAGGGAGGGTGCAAAGCAGAAAATGTCCAACACTAGAAAGAAACCCCTCCTTACAATATATAGGAAGAATGGGAGAGAAAAGAGAGAGGAATTCGAACTGCCCCAACCACCTCTAGGTTGCATTTAATTCATCCATCATGGCAGAAGTGGCGGGTTCTGGAAAAGCAGCGGTTTGCCTAACAGAAGCGGCGGGTTGTCTGCTGCATTAAAGTTGTTAGTTGAGCATCACTTCTACTTATTATTTCACGCCAGAGGCGTCTTCTGATTTTCTTTCTTCAAACTAAACCAAAATGCAAGATTGACCCTAGAAACGCGTAGAGAATCTCACAAGCTTTCCGTTGATATCAAGAACGTGTAAATCCGAGCTCTGGATCGAAAGATATGTCAATCTAAAGATTTAGGACACGGAACAGGCGAAAACAGATTTTTGAATTTCTTCCCGCGCTCTGCCACTTGGATGACACGTGGCGTGCTCTGATTCGCTGAATAATTCTCTCTCCTCTACTTTTCGGTGGGCTTTCCTTTGAATTTTCCTCGTGGGTTCTTAAATGGGACACGTGGCACGATCCTATTTGTTCGGCTCGGTGCTCGAAAATTCGCCCTTTGACTTTTCTGACCTTTACTCCTATGAGGACACGTGGCAGCTTTTGATTAGTCCGCGGGCCTGCCAGCTCTTTCGCACCCTTCGCCTCTATTTGTCCCGGATGTCCCATTTGATTTTGGGCCCTTTGTGCTCATTTCGGCCGGTTCGGACATTTCACGCATTTTTGGCCCGCTTGTCCCACTTTCTTTTGGACTGCTTGTGCTCATTTCGGCCGAACCGGCCGGTTCAGGCATTTTTGTCCCGCTTGTCCCGAAGGTGATACTCTTCAGCAGTTAGCCAATTTTTCTCCTCGGCTGGATCGGCTTTTCACGCCCGTTGCGTACTTCTGTCCCACTTGTCCCATTTTCTTTTGGACTGCTTGTGCTCATTTCGGCCGAACCGGCCGGTTCGGGCATTTTTGTCCCGCTTATCCCGAGCAACACTTAGGACTAGGACTTAGCCGATTTTCGCGATTTTTTCTGGATTGACCTATTTGCCTTTCTGCAACCTTTGATGCATGTTATCGAAATTTTACCCTGGGGGGTGAAATTTTGACAACAATTTTGACGACTCAGCGGGGTTACCTGCCTACTAGGTAGAAGATCAGTGGCCTTTTAGCGGTCCATTGGGCATGGAGTTAAGCATTATCCTGAAACAAGCCTGATACTGCAACTTCCCCTCCAGCAACACTCTGAACTGTAGAAAACAACCTGAGAGCAGCAAAACCTATGCCAAAGCACTTAGGGAAATAGAAACCTAACTATAACAGGACAATGTGCATACGCACTTAGAGGAATTAAGAAAAATCTAAATTAATATTTACAATGGCAAAATGTTTCTCTTAGTAGCAATGTTTAAGATGGATTCCGTTAACCGGAATCAGAAGTTCCTCTCCATCCAATGCAAACAATTGGAAGGCATTACTACTTTTGCACCCCGTGACCATGTAGGGACCACTCCAGATGGCATCAAACTTGGAATGCCTTCCTGGTTTTGCCCGATCTGCATCCCATTTCAGAACTAGGTCCCCTTCCTGGAAGGTCCTTACTCTAGCTCTCTTATCAAACCATCTTTTTACTACGGCCTGATCCTTTTCAATCGTCTGAACCGCATGTTCTCTGATTTCTTCTAATTCCATCAATTCTGCATACCTGGCCTCCATTGGTTTGAATTCAGATAACTCAAGCTGCTTCATGAGCTCCAAGGCTGGCAATTCTAATGATATAGGCAATACTGCCTCCTTCCCATAGACCAACTTGTAGGGAGAATTACCTATAGACCTCTTTGGTGTTATTCTGTCAGCCCATAACGCTGATTTTAGCCTTGTATGCCATATTCTTTGATTTTCATCCAGATTCCTTCTGATGATTTTTAGAAAATTCTTGTTTGTGGACTCTGCCTGTCCATTACCCTGCGGGTAATAATTTGAAGAGGTGCTCAAATAGATTCCATTCTTGACAGCCCATTCTGTAATTTTTGAACCTATGAATGCTAATGCATTATCTGATATGATGGTGGCCAGCACACCAAATCTGGTTATTATCCCTTCATAAACGTCTAGTATGCTAGACTCACTTGCCTCTTTGAGCGCTACTGCCTCGGTCCACTTGGTGAAATAGTCTGTTGCTGTAAGAATCCACTTGTGGCCTTGACTCGAATTGGGATTGATGACTCCAATGAAGTCCAATCCCCATTGCATGAATGGATGATCTACTGAAATTGGACGAAGGGGAAGTGCTGCTAACCTTCCTTTCCCTGTGAAGAATGCACATTTCTTGCATTTCTTAACCCATGAGTAGCAATCATTGAATACAACAGGCCAATAGTAACCAGCTTTCATGATTTTGAGAGCTGTTACTCGTGGGGTGAAATGGCCTCCTGCCTCCCCGTCATGAAACTCTCGTAAGATCCTCTCGATCTGACCTGTCCCGATGCATCTCAATAGAACACCGTTGATGTCCCTTTTAAACAAAACATTATCAACAAGCACATAAGGAATTGCTTGTAATCTGAAGTACCTTCTTTTCGCTTTGCTCATTTCTGGAGGGCACATGCCTGTTTGTAGGAAATGTATCATATTCTGAGTCCAACAAGGGGTGAACACATCATTATTTTCCTGTTTTTGATCTTCTTGTAATAGCAGGACAACGTCTTCTTCATCTTTTGGGCTGTCTGGTTGTTTGGAAGCGAGCTGCTCACACAGACCTTTGCCTCTTACCAGCTTGGTGATCCTTATCTCAATGTCATACTCCATGACACGGGTGATCCATCCTGCCCTTTTCTCATTCAAATCTTTGTTGAGGAGGAAGTCCTTAACCCCAACATGTGAGACTAATAACTGGACCTTGTTATTTGAGACCAAATGCTTGAATTTCTTCAAGCTTCTGATTACTGCAAGCACATGCTTTTCAATAAAAGAGTACCTTAATTCGCAGTCATTTAGGCTCTGGCTGAAGAAAGCAATCGGCTGCTCCTCATTATATTTGTTCTGTTGTACCAGAATAGCAGAAATAGTGTCATCACCTCCAAACGCATAGAGGATGAAATCCTTAGAAAAGTCAGGGTTGATGAGAGTAGGTGCTTGGGAGATGGCTTCTTTGATTGCTTCAAAACTCTCCTTGCCTTCTGCCGTCCATTTGAAAACCATGCTTTTCCTTAGCATTTTGGTGATGGACTTGACTAGGGCTGCAAAGTTTGGGACAAACCTTCGAACAAAGTTTATCCTTCCCAAGAAACTCTGAAGGGCTTTCTTGTGACTTGGCAATGGTAGAGCTCTTATGGCTTCAACCCTCTCTGGATCAATTGCTAATCCCTCCTTTGAAACAATATGGCCAAGGAGTTTCCCTTCATGTGCAAGAAAGATGCACTTCTTAGGATTCAAAGACACTCCAAACTTTCTACACCTCTGAAAAACTTGCCTGAGGTGAAAGAGATGGTCTGCAGCATTTTTTGAGAAGACACTAATGTCATCTAAGTATATCAGTACTGCCTTGTTGATCAAGCCTTTGAATGCCATATCCATAGCTCGCTGGAATGTTGCTCCAGCGTTCGATAGTCCAAATGGAATCTTCTTGTAAGCATACGTGCCCCATTTGGTTGTGAAGGTTGTCTTGAATTGGTCTTCCTCCTTCACCATAATTTGATTGAATCCTGAGTAACCATCAAGTAGTGAAAACATTTCTGATCCAGCTACGACCTGCAATATTTGCTCCATGGAAGGGAGTGGATAATGGTCCTTGAGAGATGCCCTATTGAGGTCTCGAAAGTCAACACATAGCCTGATCTCTCCACTTTTCTTTCTGACCGGAACCAAGTTCCCAACCCAGCTTGAGTGCTTGATAGGGAATATAATTGCTGACTCAATCAGCTTGTCCAGCTCCTTCCTCATGAGAGGCTCCATGTGTGGATTGACTGGTCTCTGTTTCTGCCTGACAGGCTTAGTATTTGGATCCAACTCGATGGTATGCTGAGTTAAGTTAGGATTGAAGCCCTTCAAGTCTTCATAGCTCCAAGCAAACATGTCAGGGAATTCTTGAAAAAGCTGTATGAACTCATATCTCTCTTGCTCAGTTGTCATTTTTCCAATTTGCAATGGCTTGTTCTCTTTTACCAAGATGGATACCGAATCTTCCCTCTTGACCTGAATATTTGCTTTCTCCTTTCTAAACTGATCATTGGGGTTAAAAATGGACTCCAAGGTGACAAGTCCCTTGGGCAGCTTTTCAGTTCTCAGCTGTATCACCTGGTCACCATATTGCTGTTCCAACTTCTCTTGATTCTTAGCTGAGAACTCAGCTTCTTCCTGCAAGAAGTGGATGATTTGTTGATCATTCTCAAATACCTGCCAACTGACATCGTTATCCGGCACTGAAGGCCTCACAATCACGTGGATGTTTGGTTATACCTTGTCTTGTTGAATGTTTTCTACGATGTCAAAGGCTGCCCCTACTGTTGCAAGCCTGTCAGCAGCTTGATTTTCTTTCCTAGGGATGGCTTTGATGCCAAAGCCCTCAAAATCTTCCATGAGGTCCCACACCCTGTTCTTGTAGCACCTGAGTAGATCATTTTTGGCGGCATGCTGTCCCTTGACCTGATTTACAATCAGCTCACTGTCCCCAAAAACTTGCAAGTTCTTTATTTTTCTCTTTATTGCCCAATGCATCCCTTGCACCAAGGCTTCATATTCAGCAGTGTTATTGGAGCATGCAAATTGAAATCTAAAAGCTGAATAATACCTTACTCCTTGAGGTGAAACAAGCATGGCTCCACCTCTTGTGCCTTGTCTACTCCTTGATCCATCAAAAAACAATTGCCATACCTCGTTGTCATACTTGTGGTTTGGCTTGGTGATGCTAGGAATAGGTTGACTTTCTTCGTGTATACAATAGACTCCTAGTTCAGATTCTTCTACCTCTTGATAAGGATCAAAAGCATGTACCTTATTTGCCCATTCATCAAGAGTTAAATCTAGGATACTTCCAACCTTAGTGTCGGTTTCATCAGTGCCAAGGTGATCCTCTTGATCAAATGCTGAGCAATTGGTATTAATATGACTTGGAGTATAGGGCTCAATGTGAAAATCTGCAATAGGTTCTGACCTAATTGTAGCTTTAGTTCCATACCTCGTTCTGAACAGCATGTGTGACCAATCAGCGGAAAAATATCCCCCAATCTTGGCAGTAAAGTCCCTTGACAAGCATAGGGCAAAGAGTGGTGGAAGGTCTATGACTGAGACGTCTTGTAAGACAACAACATTTGGACATGCATGCAAGGTAAGACTTAAATTTCTAATCACTCCAACCGTTGCTATTGCTGTCCCATCTAATTGCACTACTCCCTTAGTTGTTATTTCATACTGGAGCCCTAGCTGATCAGCTATTTGTTTAGGCATTACTGAACTACTTGCCCCAGAGTCAATCATGCAATTATCTACCAATTTGTCTCCTATGATTAATGAAACATAAAATGGAGGGGGCTTCAACATTTTACCTTGTTGTGCTCCATGATTTCCTTCAGGCTGGGCAGCATTTGTAAGCACTTTGTCTTGCCTTTGAACCTGCTGATTCGAAATTGGCCAGTCCTTCATAGCAGCTTGTAGTAGATCTCTTTGGCCTGGGATGGATAGGGATTCCCACATAGATACATTGACGTTTGTTTTCTTCATCTGATCAATGATACTGAATGGTGATGAAGGATCTCTCTGCTGTCCCTTGATTTGCACATTTGCTCCTTGAATATGGGCAGCAACAGCTGGCATTTGATTTGGCCAAGGGGCTGTTCTTTGCTGCCCTCGTGCATTTGAAACTGGGTATTGCTTGCCAATCATTTATGGAGCTGTGGAAGGTTATGGATTGGCTGGGGCTAACGGCTGTTCCTCACCCAAATTTCTCCTTTTTTACCTTGTGTTGGCTGCAACACCTTGAGAGACTACCTGATTCATACCACAGAAATCCTCTGCCTGCCAATTTACCAATGTGGTGTCATTTGGGGCAGGTTGCTGTTGGAATGTTTCTTGTTGTTGGCTGTTTTCTTGACTACTTTCACCCTCCACACCAGCACTTGTTACCATTAAAGCTTGGGTTAAAGCATCATTATAGCACATGGATTGATTATGGGGTTCATTACATGGAAAACACCATTCATACTCCTGGGCAATATTGTTTTGTGCTGGTACTAATGCCTTAGAGGTAGATATGGCATTTGGATTATAAGGCTGGAATGGTCTATTGACAGGAGGCCTTGTTTGATTCATATTTGCAGCTGGATTAGGTGCCCTTTGAGGCTGATATGGCTGCCTATTAGGTTGAGCTTGAGGCTGATACGAAGGTCTAAAACCTTGAGTTTGCTGTCTCTTGAGTGTGACCAGCTCATTACCTAAATTTTGCAGTTGCTTCATGACTTCTTGAAGCTCATTTGGGGCACTGGAGATGAAGTGGAAGCTTCATTTGAACTCTGATTTCTAGGAGTGGGAGAAGGAGCTAAGACGGGTGCTTGACTAGTACTTGGGCTCTCTAAAAACTTTTTGGACTATAATTGCAATTGGAGGCTAGGAGCTAGCTTGCCAGCTTGAATCAGACAATTTTCGGCTCTAATGGCAATACTATAAGCAGCAGGGATAGTTGTGCCTCCCATGGATTGAATCACATAGAAATATCAGAATTTAAAGCTTTAAGGTAGTATAGAAAAGCACCTTCTGCTGTTGGTCGACTGCTACTGGAATTCTATCCCAAGATCTTTGAAATCTGAAGTTGAAGTCAGTTAGCTGCTCATTGGAATCTCTCTTGATGGTTTTCAGCTGCTCCAAAAGAGACAAGTTGTCTCCCTTCTCTCCAAATTGATTATGAAGTGCAATACACAGCTGATTCCAGTTCGTGATAGAAGCAGCTTCAAGGCTCCTAAACCATTGCAATGCTTTTCCCTTGAATGAAGACGCCAGCAATTTGACAGCTACTTGCATCTCATTAATCTCATGGATTGCACAAATGTTAGCAATGTCCTTGACATGATCACCAGGAGTGGTTTGGTTTTCTCCAGTAAAATATGGAATGTTCTTTAATGCTACAACTGGGATTGGATTTTGTGCATTGAGAGCAAGTGGGCTGCTGCCTGTGAAGTTGACATAGGGGTTTACTGGTTGCGCCATTCTGAGTGGTCTTAAAACCCTTGTATATTGAAAGAAAGGCCTGTCAGGTGGAGGAGTTGAGAGAGTTCTGTTTGGTGGAGATGGAGACCTTTGAATCCTTCTTCCTCTTTACCTTCTTCTTGGAGATAGTTGTAGGTATTCAAATGGCACTTCCTCTTCTCCAGCTCTTGACCTTGTGATTCTTCTCATAAGCTTTTAGGCCTGACTGCTGAAATTCTATTGATTCCTCCCTTTGGAGTCGCCAGATATGCAAATAATAGCTCTTTTTAAGCAAGAAAATTGCAGCAGATGCATATCAACCTTGCTGCAAAAATGAGACCTCTGCTCCCACCGGGCGTGCCAAAACTGTTGATGTAAAATCACAGCACCCCTGGATATTGATCAGTTTTCTAGGTTGATCATATTAATATCCAGTGTGATCGCATAACATTGAATCCTTTCTCTAAGTGTGGGACTTGAAGAGTGAGAAAGGAATCTCCAGAGAAAGGCTGGTTCCTATTCCTCTGTTCAGGTGCATACGAAATATGCAGAGGGTTTTCTCAAATCTAATCTGCCAAGGAGACAAGGTAAGAAAATACATAAAATAAATCTAAGCTAATAGAGGTGATGCACCGAGGAATGAAGAACATATGCTTTGCCACATTAAACACAGACCATGTAGATATAACACAACACCATGCACAGATAGCAAAAAATGCAATGAAAGATCAAGAATGACAGTAATAAATATGTAAGAGGGTTTAGAAACAACCACAGACACATATATATTGCTCAAGGATTGATTCAATACATTGCAATAGCCAGAAGGGTAAAAAACGGTGTTACAGTCTATATGGGAGGTTTGAAAACTCCACAAATCTTCTTATGAACAGGAGAGAAGGGAGGGTGCAAAGCAGAAAATGTCCAACACTAGAAAGAAACCCCTCCTTACAATATATAGGAAGAATGGGAGAGAAAAGAGAGAGGAATTTGAACTGCCCCAACCACCTCTAGGCTGAATTTAATTCATCCATCATGATAGAAGTGGCGGGTTCTGGAAAAGTGGCGGTTTGCCTAACAGAAGCGGCGGGTTGTCTGATGCATTAAAGTTGTTAGTTGAGCATCACTTCTGCTTATTATTTCATGCCAGAGGCGTCTTCTGATTTTCTTTCTTCAAACTGAACCAAAATGTAAGATTGACCCTGGAAACGTGTAGAGAATCTCACAAGCTTTCCGTTGATATCAAGAATGTGTAAATCCGAGCTCTGGATTGAAAGATATGTCAATCTGAAGATTTAGGACACGGAACAGGCGAAAACAGATTTTTGAATTTCTTCCCACGCTCTGCCACTTGGATGACACGTGGCGTGCTCTGATTCGCTGAATAATTCTCTCTCCTCTGCTTTTCGGTGGGCTTTCCTTTGAATTTTCCTCGTGGGTTCTTAAATGGGACACGTGGCACGATCCTATTTGTTTGGCTCGGTGCTCGAAAATTCGCCCTTTGACTTTTCTGACCTTTACTCCTATGAGGACACGTGGCAGCTTTTGATTAGTCCGCGGGCCTGCCAGCTCTTTCGCGCCCTTCGCCTCTATTTGTCTCGGATGTCCCATTTGATTTTGGGCCCTTTGTGCTCATTTCGGCTGGTTCGGACATTTCGCGCATTTTTGGCCCGCTTGTCCCACTTTCTTTTGGACTGCTTGTGCTCATTTCGGCCGAACCTGCCGGTTCGGGCATTTTTGTCCCGCTTGTCCCGAAGGCGATCCTCTTTAGCAGTTAGCCAATTTTTCTCCTCGGTTGGATCAGCTTTTCGGGCCCGTCGCGTACTTCTGTCCAACTTGTCCCATTTTCTTTTGGACTGCTTGTGCTCATTTCGGCCGAACCGGCCGGTTCGGGCATTTTTGTCCCGCTTGTCCCGAGCAACACTTAGGACTAGGACTTAGCCGATTTTCATGATTTTTTCTGGATTGACCTATTTGCCTTTCTGTAACCTTTGATGCATGTTATCGAAATTTTACCTTGGGGGTGAAATTTTGACAACAGAGCCCAAAAGGCATTCTCTTGTAAGCAAAGGTACCCCAAGGAGTAGTGAAAGCTGTTTTGTGTTGATCTGCAGTATCAACCTCTACCTGATTATATCCCGAGAATCCATCAAGCATAGATAACATTTCAGATCCTATTACTGCTTGCAAGACCTGATCCATCATAGACAAAGGATAATTATCTTTCAAGGAAGCCTGATTCAGATTCCTGAAATCAACACAAATGTGGATCTCACCATTTTTCTTCCTAACAGGCACAATATTGGCAATCCATGTTGAATGGTGAATGGGAAAAATGATTTTGGCTTTCAAAAACTTCTGTATTTCTTGAAAGATGGTGTCAGCTATTTTGGGGTTGTATTGCCTCTGTTTCTGCTTAAAAGGCTTAATTCGAGGTTTGAGATGAATAAAATGTTGCATATCTTTTGGTTTGAAAGCTTTTAAATCTTCATAAGAGTAAGTAAGAACATCCTTATACCTCTTTAAAAGATCAATTACTTTTTTCCTCTCATTTGCTGTGCAACATTTTCCAATGTTCATGAGCTTAGGATCAGTAGAACTCCCAATATTAATTTTTTCATACTCAGCTGATTGTTGAGGTCCAGTAGAAGCTCTAGACTTTACATACCTGTCATGTTTATCAAATAGTTCCTCTAAACTCACCAATCCTTTAGGAATCTTGTTTCCTTTGAGTTTGATGCATCCATCCTGATCTGTTTCTTCTCCTTAGGTGACTACTTTGTCAAAGGGCACATTTTCACGAGGTAAGTTGTCGTTTCCTTCAAAATACAGTTGTTCGAAATTACCCTTGAGTTCTAAGAAAGAAAGCAAGTGTTGATCATCATTAAAAACTTTCCAGTTATTGGTATTATCAGGTACACTAGGTCGATGGATCATCTCAATGGTGAACTTATCTTGAGAAAAATTAGGATGAGGAATCAGTAGTGACCCTGAGACTGCTAGTGAATCAGCCCTGTTGTTCTTCTCCCTAGGTATTGATTCGATGGAGAAAGCATCAAGAAATTCAATGGAATCCCAAACCTGATTCTGGTAATGTTTCAACCTTCCATTTTTTACCTGGAAAAGGTTTCTAACTTGCTTTACAATCAATCCCGCATCACCACGAGCCAGAAGATTCTTTACACCTTGTTCTTTGGCCACTTGCAGTCCAAGAATGAGAGCCTCATACTCTGTTGTATTATTTGTATTGTCAAATTACAACTTGTAGGAAAAAGGATATATCTCATTGAAGGGAGAGTATAATACTACACCAACCCCTGAAACTTCTTTGGAATGACTATTATCAAACAACATTGTCTAAATCTGATCTTCTTCTTCTTCCATGAGGAGTGGTAAGTTCTCTTCCTTTTGTGATGTAAGGAAGTAGTTTCCTAGCCCACCATCTTAAAAAAGGATGTTAGCCTTTGGATCATCAGATTTCCTTACTATGAATTTCATCTTCCTCACTGGTAATAACTTCGTCATTTCTCCTTTCACTGGGATAGTTACAGATGACCAATCCATTTTTATTTCTCCACCTACATCTCTCCAAAAAATTCTACTCAATAGCATACCAAATGATGCTAGGATGTTTGCTACTAGAAAGGTCAGGATTATCTTCTTGTCAGGGTAATCAGCTAGTGTGACTTGAGCATCCTTAACCCTTCCTACAAATGGAACTTGTTTGGATTCCATTGATTAGCATGTGCAATTTACCCGGGTCAAAGTAATACCAAGAGCATTTATAACTTTTGCTAGCATCACATTATCTAAGTCTCCAGAGTTTATAATGCAATTGTCCAGTGGAAACCTTTGATGAGAAGTGAAAGGTAAAAATGCTCAACTCTATTAGTGTTGGAGGAACTAAGGGCTAGCATGCCTTTAGAATTAGACATTGGGGATGTAGAGTTACCACCCCAGAATGCTTTGATGAATCTATCAAATTCAGTAGGATGTGTTTGTAGGTATTCAATCTCAAAGAGCTAAACCTTAGTTTTTCTTGCATTCTCCACAAAGTCAAATGGAGCTATGGTAGATGAGGAAGAAGTTCTATAAGTGGATGAGAACTTAAATAGCAGAGGTTTTGTTACTTTTGGTGCCGGGTTCTCCTTTTGAAATGTAGAAATTGACTTGGAAGGAGGTGAGGGTGTATCCCTTGATTGAAATTTATATGTTCTTACAAAACCAAAATTTAGAAGATAATTTCTCTTAACAACCTTTGAGTTGAAAGAAGAGTCAGATAACTTACTTGGCAGAGCACCATAATCCTTGGCAACCAGTGAATTTGGTTTCTCTTTGGCTGATTCCATGGAAGGGGGTAATGGTGATCCTATGGTGATGATCTTGTTTTGTTGAGGCTTTGAAGAGCTATCTTCTTTCCTCTTCCAATCATATGCTATAACTGTTGAGGCTGAAACACCATTCTTGGATTGTGCACGAGTGAAAACAACACATGAAAAACTTGGAGCTTCTTCATCACTTTCCTCCTCATCATTAATGTACTTAATTAGGCCATTTTGCATGCCAAACTCTTCAATGTCAAGATATTTTCGATGAGGCCATAAATTGGCCATAAATTACCATTATTTTGTCATTCCAGGTTACATTTGAATGTGGATTTGAGTGTAATCTAGAAACTTATAGTTTTCTTATGATAGAATATAGGATATATATATTGTTCATTCTTCAAAAATATTTTGTTATCTATTTTTTTGACTAATCCTATTGATTATTTGGGAAAAGATGTAATTTTTTATCTATGTAGGCCATAACGGAAAGATAATGCAAATATTGCGAAAAGTGTAATTGATCATGGATAGTATCTTTAAACTCAAATATAATTTCATATTCAAATTTCTCTTAGAAAATTATGCAAGTTCAAACAAATAATCATCTCAATTTGAGATCGTATGCAAAAGTTATAGTTGTTTTAAGTTCATAGGCTTAGTTTTGGAACTCACAGGCTTAGTTCCGAAACTCACAGAGTTAGTTCCGGAACTCGTAGAGTTAGTTCTAGAACTAAGCATATTTTGATAGTTTTTGAAGAATTGTGAAAGATCATAGAATCCAATGAAAAACCTGAAAGAATTTTTTGTTCATAGCAATGTGTTTAACAAAAACCTCATTCATATTTGCTACAAGTATTACCAATAAAGAGGGATCTAGCTTTTAGTGAGCTACAGTCTAAGGAAAAGTGTATCAGATGAGCACTAAAAGTTCCATAAACAAAAACAAAAAATTCAAATGGAAAATATGAGAGAGGTTTTTTTTTCATAGCAATGGTTTTAACAAAAACCTCATTCATATTTTCTACAGGTTTTACTAATGAAGAGATATCTAAATTTTAGTGAGCTGCAGTCCAAGGAAAACTATATCACACGACTGCTAAAAGTTCCATAAACAAAAAGAGAAAATATGAGAGATATTTTTTTCATAGAAATGTGTTTAACAAAAACCTCATTCAAATTTACAACAGGTTTTTACCAATGAAGATAAATCTAACTTTTAGTAAACTGTAGTCCAAGGAAAAAGTGTTTCAAACAAGTGTCAAAAGTTCCACAGTCAAAAACAACAAAGACCAATGGAAAATCCGAGAAATTTATTTGGTCAAAATCAGTTTTTGAGAGAAATAACCTTCCAATAATGCAGAGGAATATTATCATTACGATTCTTGTTAACAAAAAAGCAAGGAGAAGATTTAGGAGCAAATCTTCCTAAAATAAGTGAGATAAGACTTTGACATCAAGAATATATCTCTCTCCATATTTTGTGGAGATGGAGATCTTAGTTTTTAGGATTGGAATAAAGATAAGATCAGATTGTATTTTCTAAAATAAGGATTTGGTTGGACACATAAATTATAAATGTAACCTTCCACGCTCAGATATGTAATGCTTTTCTCCCAAGAAATAAAGATCTGTTCTTTCCTCTCAAATATTTTGTAGTTTTAAGATCTCAAAAGTATGATTTAAATCCTCTTCCAAGGAATGAGCTAACCACTCATTCCAAGGAATATGGATCTTTGTATTTATGTTTAAGTTTATTCATTTGTCTTTAATTCATTATGTTGTATTGTTTTTATCTTTGTATTGTGAAAGTTTAGTCTGTTGTAAACCTGCAAGTGTTTCATTTAATTTTGCTTATTTCCCATTCAGTAATTTAAATTTATGCAAGTGTGCATTTAAATTTTTGCATGTGTGCTTTTATTTTATGCAAGTTGGTTTGTATTTAAAGGAGTTGCTTTCCAAGATCTTCTTCTCTTAATACATACAACCATCAAACACTAGCCTTAGATTGACATTATTAATGGTGAGGATTGATGACCCTCATTAGTTTTCATGGTCATCCATGCTTTCTTCTTCATTTTTACCAATGTCTGCTCCTTCTAATTACCCAGTGTCACAGATGGCATTGACCAATGGTGCTTCAAGAGTGTTGGTCGTCAAATAGGACTTCACGAAGAGCAACAGTCAGGGGACAAGAAGTCCCTCCTCTTTAATGGGAGAGGTTCCCTTATTCAGAAACAAACCTATTTACAAATATACAAAACATGATTTTCTGGTTGAACTTGGATATTACGAAAGTGTTTACTATAAAGATCATCAATTACAAAAGGACTGAGGAATGAGAGTGCGAGAATGAGCAGAAAGGCAACATGCATAATTATAGATAACAAAGTAATTCTTTATGTATGTGAAGTTACAGTGAATTGAAAACAAGATCATTTGTATCGTATAAATAAGATGGGAATTTAAAGACACAAAGTTCTGTAAATAACATCTGCCAGAACACAAAGTTTCTTAACATAACACAGATTCATTAATCAAGGACACAAAGTTCCTTCTTAGTTATACAAGATCACCATGCTTGCAAAGTTGAAGAGTATGAAATCGGCAAGACTAACAAACTGGAGACAAATGATCTTCACAAAAATTAAATGAAAGCTTAGGGATAACAGAGATCAGATAGAAAAAGAATGGAAAGCCCTTCTGTATTGATTTCTTTATGATCTATTTACACTTTCAGAAAATAAACACCGTTCTTCCTCCCTTCAGAATGGCGTAGAGAGGCCATTATATAGCTTACAAATCAGTTACTCTTCGTAACCGCTTCTTTTAACCAAGAATAGTTAAGGACTGCCAACTGCAATACCTCAACTTTTTACAAAGAAAACGGAAAAAGAATGGGAAGAAGAGAAAATAATAAGGAGAAGAAGACAGGTGGTCAGTTACTAGGAGGGACCCACTGACTTCAAAATCCACTTCCTGAATCTTTTCAATGCCTCAGCTGTGTCTCTGCCATGAGGGACTGACGTGTTGGCTGTAGACTGACCCCAAAATCCGAGACACTTTTCCATGTCTTTATCAAACTCGACATGAGTATGATAATCTTTATTTGCTTCTTCAATGGCAGATTGAAGAGAGCAGATCTCCTTCTTCTCTTTGGAGATGGAGCTTTCCCTTGAATAGATTGTTTTTAACAAAAGCTCTGAATTGAGCTTTGATTTCTTGCAAGGAAAGAGGCACACCAGAAGTTTCATCCTAAACATGACAGTTTATATCTTTGAAAGTAGATACAACGAGCGTCTTGAAAGCCTCACCTTTCTGCCAGCTATTCTTCAGCTCTCCCAAAGCCTCCTCCAAGACATTGATCTTCCACTCCACGCTGTAAACCCAGGACTTTGACAGATTATCCTTTGCATCATCAAAAACCTTATTCTCCAATAAAATGTTCTCATCTGTCTGTCCCATGAGACGGAGGTCTACTATGCAATTGCTCCAGAGTTTGAGCTCTTTATCCATGACCCTGATAGTGGAGGAGAGCTTCTGTTGCAAATTATTGACCTTTCCATGGAGTTTGAAAGCTTCATCGATGAAGTTCAATCTTGCAACAAGCATATCTTCCACCATGGCCTCCATAGCTCTTCCATAGAAAGAATACTTGTGCATGTCTTTGATACTCTGTATTTCAATCTTGGCTCAAAAATACAGGAGGTGGAAGAGTAGTCAATGGGGTAGGGTCCAAAACTTTGTCCTTAGACAAAAGAGATTTGATAAAACTTGTGAGAAACTGGGCTTGTTCCTCCAATTGTTCAATAGTTTGCTGCCCTTTCTCTACCCTCCCAATGACTCTTCTGACCGTTTCCTGGAGGTTGTGGATCTCACCTTCAGGAGTAGATTCTTACCATTGGAATTCTTGAGAGCTCTAAGTCAGATGCCTACAAGTCCCGCTCCGATTTGTCCACTGTAGGCTTAGCAATCTCTAGGAATTGATGACCTTGAGCATCTGACACTATTCTGGAGGTGATTTTGGCTTTCTTGGCACAAGAAGGAGTAGTGCCCAACAAGGCTGTGACAACATCAAAATTTGGCCCTGAGCTCCGAGAGCAAGATTTCCTCTTTCTACTGTCAAGAAGAGGTTGAACCCATGCAAAAGAGGAAGAGGAAGTAGCAGGAGGTGCAAGAGGACCAAGAGACATAGAGCTCATGACGCTCAAGGTTTGCACCAGCTGTGGTCTCAAGTTGAGATGTGAGTGGGGCGCTGGAGACAATTGCTACAGAAGAATCAATAGCACTTGGAAGTTTAGTGCTCTGGACTTCCTTATCTTTATCTGCTGGATCTTCAGGAGCATTTGCAGGGGCTGGCACTTCACTCTCTTCACTTTCACTGAGAACAATGATGTTCTCTGGTCCCAAAGGCACTTCTACCTGTTTAATTTGAGGATCTTTTTCCACAAGCTCCTTCTTAACCTCTTTAAGTTTCTTCTGGTACACTTGAGTAGATGAAGGAGTGGAAGTTGCAGGTCCTTGTGTTGATGAGGGAGGAGCGGTTTGCACAGGTGTGTCTGATATGGGAATCGATGCTTCCCTCCTGGGTGTTGAAACATCCTTGGAAGAGGATTCTCCTGAGTGCCTTCTGAGCTCTCAAACTTTCCTGTCAAACCAGGCCTTAGTCCTGACTAAGACTGGAGCAAGGATCTCAGCCAGATCATCTTTTTCTTTCCCGTTCCAATCCAAGTCCTCCATACCAAAGAGGAGTGTGCTTAATCACATTTTCATACTCATATGAGTATAGATCAGAATTGTCATCTTGGAGTCCTTTAGGAACTTGGTACAAGCCGAGTTCTTGGATCAATTGCAGATAGAACCTACCACATTGCCCTCCTCCTAGCCTCAAAATCATCTGCATAGTCAGCCCAGTAGTCTTCTGTATCTGCCCTATGATGATATATTATCTTCATGTTCTTCTCAATGAACTTCTTCAAGTCGAAGCAAGTTCTTGGTTTGAAGAAATGAACAGTGATAGGGACCAGGGCTCTCTCTATATTCTGTACATCCAGGGCTGTTTTACAAGTGTAATTTCCCAAAGAGATGGGAAAGTGCAAAACCAGAAATCTTCCTATCTCTGCAAGTTCTGTGCAATTTTTCTAACTACCTGCATACTTCAATCAAATCCATCTTATCATTGCAGAACATGGGAAGCCTCAGAGGGGTGCTCTCATAGCCAGCAAGCCTGATATAAGAGAATTTTCTGAATTGAATAAAATAGGCACCATAGTGCGATATCAGGTTCATGGCTTCGTCTGAAAACCTTCTAGCAGTGTCACCCTCGAGCAGCCTGACCACATACATGGTGAAAGCATCATTTACTCTTCTGAAATTATGATTGCTAGTCTTTAGGGTGAACTGCGGGCAGTAGGCATATATAGGATCATCCTTGTGGGCATCAATGTAAGAAAAACCAAACCATTGTCTTGATGTAGCCAGAGTATACATTAGGTACGAAGTCATGTAGAAATTCTTTGTTTGCTGTACATTGGACAGCTGCTCTGCCAAATTCATGCTGATGATTTCTGTCCAGTTGATATTTTGAGTTCCCTTGCACACCATGCTGATGAGCGGGCACATCCAGAAATGGAACTCGTTAGTAGAAGGTAAGCCCATCAACCGAGCCAGTAGGATTATGAAATCTGACAACTCTTCATTGAAATCTACTTGGAAGAGAGTCTTCGATAGGAGAGATGCTCCCTTCTTAGGATTTTTAAGCCGTGACTTCGCCACCCGCGCCTTGTATTTGTCGCTGTCTTGGTTAAACAGGGCCTGTGCTTGATCCCGGGAAACAACTATGGCATTATCCATCTCTGGGATCCTCAAAGTAGTGCTAATGGCGGTAGCATCTAGCTTGGCGATGAGTTCCCTGTGTACATTGGTTAATTCACTTGAATCAGGGTCGAAGTGAGCTCTGCATGAAAGCACTATATCAGCACACTGTACCGAGATCGGGAAAACTCTAGCGAAAGCCAAACTACTGTCGTGAATCATTTGCTCCATAGATGTAGGGTTTGCATCCGCCATCCTTGCGCAAAAATCACCAAAATCAAGATGACGAGCTTCACTATCCCCAACATTAGAAATGGTAGATTCTAGTGGAGAGATTTGCTCCTATCCTTAAAATTTGATCTTCATATTGATAGTAATTCGGAGGACAGAGACGTGAGCTAGACTTCGGGAAAGAATTACAGAGGGAAGGGATACACGCGCAGGAACTCATATTGCAAGGGTTCAAGCAAAGGGTAGTGTGGAAGCAGTGTGAAAAATGCATAGGGGGTTCATTCATTATATAGCCGATTAGGAGAGAGAAAGACAATAAATTTGTATTTAATACATACCTACCAATTTGAATAAGCATGATATTCGGGTATAGCGGGAAAAATAAGCATGAATGGCACTTGGTTCATTTGGGACATGTGATACGTGAATGCGCGAAACACGCGGCTTGAACGATTCGGGTGAAGCGGGGAAAAGATGCACAAATGCCTTTTGGGACATTTGGGACGCGAAAGCGTGAAGTACGTGGTTCAGGAGTATTGGCCAAAAATGGAACAACTTGCCCGATTGAACTCGGGACACTTGGGACGCGAAAGTTCTGACAGGCCCGAAAAAGACAAACTTCGGAGAAATCGGCCGATCGGGGAACAGAGCACACTTTTGAACTTGGGACAAGCGGGACAAAAATGTCTGACAGGCCCGAAAAACACACAAAATGACCCAAAAATGAAGACTTTCTCAATTTCACGACTTCTAACATTTTCAGTACAACAGAGAAGACACTTAAACTCAAAATTTTAAATTTCACTTTCTTTAGAGCAGGGGAATTTTGAGTGGACAACAGGACGGTGAGGTGCTCAGAGTGGCATTTAGATTTGGCAAGGAGATTGTCAACATAATATTCTAATATATAGTGCATGATATCATGGAAGATGTAATTCATAGCCCGTTGATATGTGGCACCAGTGTTTTTAAGGCCAAAAGGCATGACTCGATAGCAGAAGGTTCCCCAAGGGGTGATGAATGTGGTTTTGTGTTGATCCTCTGGGGAAAGCAAGATTTGGTTATAACCAAAGAAGCCATCCCTCAGTAATAACATCTCGTGACCAACAATAAGGTCAACCAGCTGGTCAATACCAATTAGAGGAAAGTAGTCTTTTTGGCAAGTGAGGTTGAGGTCACATAAATTTGTGCAAATGTGAAGTCCCCCTATCGCCTTAGTGACAAGGACAATATTGGAAATCCATCGAGGATAATCAATGGGTAAGATGAAGGAAATGGAAAGAAGGCGCGTAAGTTCTTCTTTGAGTAGAAGAAAAATGCGAGGGTGCATTTTCCTTAGATTTTGTTTTACAGGTATGGCATCATGAATGGTTACAATATTGTGAACCACTATGGTGGGGTCAATACCGGGCATGTCAACGTAAGACCAAGTGAAAGCATGGTTATGATTTTTGAGAAAAGAAGTGATGGCTTCTTGTTCAGTAGCATCTAAAGATTGGCTGATCTTTAGAATGTGTGGGTCATCCTGAGTATGGATGTTGATCTCGATAGTCAATTCATTCAGCATGGTTTTCATCTCAGATTGTAAGGAACAATGAATATATGAGTCTTTTACATCAAGGTAGGTGAGTATAGATTCATCATCCTGACATTGAATGACGTTAATAGAAGGTCTATCATCATTGATCATTTTAGGATACAGGAAGGGAAGAGAAGAGGGAGCCTCACCCTCGCGTTGATAAGTCAGAGGCCCCAAGGAAATGGTTTTTATAAAAAAAAAGTTAGGATGAATGGATTTTGGATCCATTGACTCTATCGGTGAGGCTGGTGATTGTGGTGAAGAAGATGGAGCAGGTGAAGAAGGTGGAGAAGGGTTGATGTCCTCAATGAGTTCAATGCGGGCCTTCTTAGTAAGTGGTTCAGCAAATATGATACCACTATGGTCGTTATGTTTGTGGGTAGTACATGGAATAACAGTGTGATGACCTTTCTCATAAAATCAAAAACCAAAACCCTTCCACGCACATCGATGCAGGAAGGTGTGGGCAAAGCGATAGTTGGTAAGTGACTAGATTTTGGCAGAAAAGGGGCGGGTTTACGATGGTGGTTTAGGCATTTGAGTGGAAGTATCAAGTCCCCCATAGGTGATATTGGTGCAAAGATGGGAAGGAACATAAATGAGATGCTATCTTATGCAGTGATCATAGTTAGGGTGTTGGTGAAGGCTTCCATACTCTTGTGGAGTGAGGAATGTGTTGACATTATATAGGTGATACTCCCCAGAGTGAGGCATTGAAAAATTCCTTCCAAGGGATTAGTGGTCAATATGTGGGTAGTTAGGATAGATGATGTGTTATAGGTTGGATCAGAGGTGGAGCTAGCTGATTGGGAGGCATACTGGTTGGTTGTGGAAGTCATGGTAGCGGTAGGAATGGAGGATATAGGTGCGGTTGAGGTAGTGACAACATTGGTAAGTGGAGGTGTATGTGAAGAGGAAGTGGTCATGAAGGTAGACACCTTAATGGGTATAAGCACATCATTGGGGCACTAAAGCATGTTGCAAGTTTTGAAAGGTGACGAGTAAGTTAGAATGGTATAGGTGTGTCCTTCATGCTCAAACTTTACACAATGGTACAAAGTGGAAGGAACACAACCCATGGCATGAATCTAGGGTCTACCAAGCAATAGTTTATATTGAAATTCCCCCTCCAAGACATAAAATAACTCTAGAATAGTACGGGGGCCCACGCGAACATGGAGGATGACAGTGCCAAGTGTAGAAGTGATAACATCATTAAATGAATGTAACATGATAGGATGTTTATGCATACAATTTTCAGGTATGCGCATTTGAGTGAATGCATGGGAGGATATGATGTTAATGCTAGCACCCAAATCGATCATAACACGTTGTACATGTATATTGTCAATATGGACAGAGATGAAAAGGGTTGGATCTGGGTCATTGGTTTGGTGTGGTGTGATCTCTTCATCTAATAAGTTGAGGGCAGCTACTTGGTGAGTAGGTGGAGGTGTAGAAGAAGGTGGTAATTTGGTGAGAGAGGCTACATGATGAGGTGTAATAATAGAGGCCACGGGTGTAGGGTCATTGGGTAAAACCTCAATAGATTGAAGAACCTCCATGAGAGCTTGGCGATGGGATTCAGAGGTTTGGATGAGGTCATATAGGCACATTTTGAGGTAGGATTGGTGTAATTGTTTGAGCATCATGTGATGTGTAACCCCATTGGAAATAGGATATGTGGGGCCGCAAATATCGACTTTAGGTGTAGGTGTAGATGGTATGTTTGGTATAGGGTTGGTTGGTGGGTCGGTTGCCTTTTCCTTGCATTTTTCATTCTGAGCGTGGGTAGGAACATGGATCATGTTGATCTGAGGTGGAGAGGTAGGTGAAGTAGGTGAGCCATGAAAGGTGTAACGATAGGAAGGGCAAAAGCCAAGAGGTGGGAAGGAACCTTGTGAAATGTGCTAGGTAAACTTACATTTGGGTGGAGGTTTGGTGAGTTCTCAGATGTGAATCATGTTAATTTCAAATCTGGGGGTGGCTCTAAGTGTTGTGGGGGTGGAGGTCATGTTTGCTGAGTAGGTAATGAGGGAAGAACTATGGGAACTGGTGCTCGCGAAATGGGGTCCTCATCGAGAAGGTCACCATCGTCAAATTTTTCCTCCAAAGGACACAACTGGATCAAAGTGGTTTTCAAAGCCTTACATTTCTCTACATCGTGTCCTGACACATGATGGTAGGTGTAAATTTTGGTTTCATCAAACCATTTTGGTTTGGGTTTGAGTGGGTCGTAAGGTCTAAGAGGCGTAATTGATGATGGTTGAGGTCCAGTAGAAGCTCTAGACTTTACATACCTGTCATGTTTATCAAATAGTTCCTCTAAACTCACCAATCCTTTAGGAATCTTGTTTCCTTTGAGTTTGATGCATCCATCCTGATCCGTTTCTTCTCCTTGGGTGACTGCTTTGTCAAAGGGCACATTTTTCACGAGGCAGGTTGTCACTTCCTTCAAAATACAGCTGTTCAAAATTATTACCCTTGAGTTCTAAGAAAGAAAGCAAGCAAGTGTTGATCATCATTGAAAACTTGCCAGTTATTTGTATTATCAGGTACACTAGGTCGATGGACCATCTCAATGGTGAACTTATCTTGAGAGAAGTCAGGATGAGGAATCATCAGTAGTGACCCTGAGACTGCTAGTGAATCAGCCCTGCTGTTCTTCTCCCTAGGTATTGCTTCGATGGAGAAAAGCATCAAGAAATTCAATGGAATCCCAAACCTGATTCGGTAATGTTTCAACCTTCCATTTTTTTTTACCTGGAAAAGGCTTCTAACTTGCTTTACAATCAATTCCGCATCACCACGAGCCAGAAGATTCTTTACACCTTGTTCTTTGGCCACTTGCAGTCCAAGAATGAGAGCCTCATACTCTGCTGTATTATTAGTATTTTCAAACTGCAACTTGAATGAAAAAGGATGAAGGCTTCCTTCAGGTGACACCAGTAGGACACCAGCTCCAGAACCAGCTGAGGAACAACTTCCATCAAACTCTAAAATCCAAACACCATTAGGATCTTTAGGTGACACTTTGGGGAGTTGGATTTCATCAGGGGACATAATCATGTAGTTACCATGCCCCATATCCTCATAGAGTATTTGTGCTTTAGGATCATCCGTTTTTTTGTACAATATACTCAGACTGCTTCTCAGGCAGCAACTTCTTCATTTGTCCATTAACAGGTACGAGTGCATGTGACCAATCCATTTGAATTTCTCCACCCACATCCTTACAGAAGTTCCTACTTAGCAACATCCCGTATGAAGGAGGAATATCTGCTACTAAGATGGTAGCCAAAACTCTCTTCTCAGGAAAAGCAGCAAAAGCCACTTTTGCATCTTTAATTCTTCCGACCAGGGGCACTTCCTTACTCTCCATAGAGTAATAAGATCCATAAGTGCGTGTGAGGATCAAGCCTAAGGTGTGAGGATCAAGCCTAAGGCATGAGCTACTTTAGCAGGCATCACATTGTCTGAGGCTCCTGAGTCTATGACACAATTACTGAGCCTATGGCCAGCTATAAGAAGTGTTACATAAAATGGTTTGATTTTGTCATTAGGTGAGGTGACAACGGCTACCAGACTAGGCTGTGGTGCAGAAGAAGGAGTGGGTAAAAGGCCTTTAGAGGTGGTTTTAGAATGGGAATTGAAAAAGTGAATCATTTTAGCAAAAGCTTTGGGATGGGTTTGATAATACTCAGCCTCTGAGATTTGAACCTTAGTCTTTTTTCAGGTGATCAATAATGTCAAAAGACCCAAAATTGGATGGGCCATCATCACTTGAGATCCTAGGTTTATCAACTTTAGGGGAAAAAAAAGTAACTTTAATAGCAGGATTGACAGGACTCACCTTTGGTGTAGATGAAACGGGGATAGGAGATCCTCTTTTTGCAATTACGGGGATAGTTGTCGGCTGCTCCTTAGATTTCTTGGGGGGCTGCGTCACTTTTTCTCCCTCTGATTTGTCTGCTCTCGAGTCATGACAGCGAATGATTCGCTATTCATGTGTCCTACTACTTCATCATAATCATCTCCATCATCAATGCCCTCAGTGGTGAAGAAATTAACTCGAGATCCCTCAAGTTCATCTGCTTCATCATCAACTTCTTCCACAAATTCCTCGCAAGCTTCATTATATCCTCATCATCATCTGGTTCCTCAACTTCACAGGTTGCATTGACAGGAACTTTAACAGGAGGTCCTTCAAGCGCTAATCTTGTTTGAGAAGCAGGAAAATGATTTCTGGGCTGAAAATTCCTCCTTGGAACGTCTGCATAGGGAGCATGCTGAGCCAATTGTTTCTTTATGGCAATGAGATCATTCGCAAGTTTTTGAACCAATGGATCAGTATTAGGTCCAGGGGTGGAAGAGGAGAAGAAGAAGCAGACTTAGATTTGGAAGGGTCTCTCCTCAACTTCCCTGACATGATTAAATCATCCTCGACACTAACAGCAAGAGTTTGATCTTCAGCCAATGTTTGCGAGATTAGCCCTTCTCGCGCATAACTAACTTCAGGCGATTGGGCATTTAGGAAGAAACATTTTTGGATTTGATCAACAGGTCGAGAGTATTTGGTGGAATTTTATTAATCAACCTGTTGAATCGGGCCACAAATTCTCTCATGGGCTCTTGTGAATCTTTCTTTATCTGAGAGATTTGGGCTAGCAAGGCATGCACATCTTCTGCTGGTTTGAAATGGTTTTCAAACCTAGTTCTCATGGTGTCCCAGCTAGTGATAGCACCAGCCGGAAGGTGATAGAACCAATCAGCAGCATTATCTTGTAAAGTCTCAACGAAAAGTCTCACGGAGACGTCTTCATGTTCAACTCCCAGAACTCCACATGCAACTATGAAGGCTGCGATGTGTTCATCAGGATGCACTTGCCTTTACCATCGCCTTTGAATTTAGGGAAGTTTCTTCCGGTTACCTCTGGGTAACTCATGCAAAGGCTGAGGAAGGGCAAGGGGCCCCGACACGATGACCCCCAGGGCAATGGTACCACCATTCTTGAAAAAATGGCTTGGAGAGGAACTGCAACACCAGCAAGAATCAAAGCTCGAAGATTAGGACTAGCTGGCTCTGAAGGAATACCACCCGTAGGAATTCTATCTTGAACAGGTGGAGTGCTTGTCGAACGAGTCTTTCTTTTTGTTGAAGGGAAAGGAAAACCCTGCTGCTCCAAAAGCTGAAACTGAGAATCTTCAATACCAAGGGCCCTTCTCCCTCGAGTAAAAAACGCGGAGTCGCCAGATCAAAGGATGATCAAAAAAATTACAGAACTGGAATATGATTTTCCCCAGCGAGTCGCCAAAAACTGTTGGTCGTCAAATAGGACTTTACGAAGAGCAACAGTCAGGGGACAAGAAGTCCCTCCTCTTTAATGGGAGAGGTTCCCTTATTCAGTGGAGAGGGGATGGGTTACTGGAGAAAGATAAAAAAATGGAGGATAACATGGTTCAATTTGGGCAACCAGCTCAACTGATGCGATTTCAAAATTGGTTGCAGGGGCAACCTTGTCCATGGGAAGGCCCTTTTCCAAGACCACTACAACCCTCTAAAAAGATAGAATTCATGATTGAATGTTTCCCCAACTGACCAGTGGATGAGGATTGGGGCTTATGAGAAAGTGCGGGACAACCTTGTCAATGGGTAAATCAATCACTAGCTCCATAAATTTCATTTTTCCTCCCTCAATCTTTATCATTTTGATAGAGCGCAAGAGTCAAGCCCCTACTTGCTGCCCCAAATAGTGTTAGTTCATTTCTCCATCCCCTAGTCTTCCACCCACCTCAGTTCTCACCCTTTTCCCTTCCAAAACCCAATTCCGCCCTATAAGAACCAAAAGAAATTCCTTCCCTACGCCCCACAGAACAAGGAAAAAACTAGTGGGGACCCCCACCACCACTCCTCTTTGCCTTCCCACGTCCACATTTTTGGAAGAGACTCTAAAAAAACCAGCCAAGGAGAACATCAAATAAGGAACCCAACAAAGAAGCATGATAGAAAATCGAAGAGTGGGCTCTAAATTGAGTTTCAAAGGTTCCAACATTAGTTAAGACTATGGAGGAGACTGAGGTCGCAACCACAAAGTGGTTTGGATGGAAAATCTAAAACCTACAACACAAGTAGGGGAGGACAGGAGCTACTACTAACCAAAATAAGAGGAGTACATTTCTAGTTTGTGGAGGAGGACCTACATTTCAGAGGCCAAATACGGGAGCAGGCCATAGAATAACCTTTAGTTTTCCTTCCCACTTATCCCTTCAAGCTCTGATGTTGAGGAAGATTTTTTAAGCTTTCAAACTTCTGTTGAGGATGAAGGGAACCATGGTGAGTCATTTAGATTAGGAGGACACCATGAAGGAGGTTGGAAGCCCTGCAAGTAGGATGACAAGAGGTAGATTAATTGTTTGACTTGGAGGGATAGGATTGCCTTGAGGGAGGGGAACCATGGCGATCAATAATTTTTCCTCCATCATCTTTACACGCCATGAACCTGCGGCCATGAAGAGGATATTCAAGTGCAACATCCTGCACTCCATAATGGCCACTCGACCAAGGTTTGAAAGATCTTGATCTTCCATGTTCTTTAAAGGAGGAGGAGAGAAAAGGTGGAGGGATGTCATAGGGAGGATGTCAATCTCTATCACACCAATCCCACCCAAGCAGGGTCCACAAGAAGAGAAGATCATTTTGGATTTGAATTTCAGGAGAAATGGGCAATCCAAAGGATCAAGATAGTGCCGATCAGGTACTTGTCAGTGGAGCCAAGGAGAAGGTTTTTAATAAAACTAGTCAGCCACTCCAAGGCATGAGGATGAGCATAAAAGTACCAAGGGTCACCGTCAACACCTCCAGAAGTCAATGCAAAGTTAGCTTGAGGAGTATTTTCCCATTAATGATGATACCTTGATGATTTGGGTGGAGGACCGACTTATTGTTTAGTTTTTCACTCATACAGACAAATATATTTAGTGTCAAATCATTTGCATGGCTACCCCTCTTGAGAAAGGGAAGCTACTTCTCCACACTTGTAGTAGGCTTTGTTTAGCATTCTTTTTCTCTGATTAGTGTAGGAGTAGGAGTAGACTTTGTTTCTAGCAGAGAAGTGCTTATGCACGCTTTGCATGTCTCATTTGAGGCATGTATGATTTGGTATTTGTATATAAGTTTTTGTCCATTTTTCTCCAAGGGTGCATAAGGCCAGGCTCTTCAATATTCATGGCAAGAAGAATCATAGTAGTATACAATAGTTTCTAGCTCAAAAATGAACAAATCCAGAGAAACTTAAGACGTTTCGAAATAGTACATTTTAGGATAGGTGAAGGCCGGGTCAATACAATTTTCTACTCTCATAAACTCCATTTTAAGATTTTCTTATGAAAATTGAGATTACCAACGTGTGGGCGGATTCAGAGTTAGGTAGAGGTCAACGAAGTGTAGAGAGTCAAGGATTCCATTTTATAAGAAGGATGAGTTTCAAGCCATCATTCTTGACTCATGCCCAATGGATGCTTCAAGGCCACTGGTCTCTTCATCTAGTAGGCAGGTGTCCCTGTGAGTTGACAAATTGTTATCCTAAATTTGCCCCTAAGAAAATTGGTCAGGACAACTCCTGCACATAAGGAAATTATGAAGAAAATGACTTAGACCTATGAGATCACATTCCAAGATGACAAACAGGTTACAGGTGGGCTAAGAAATGAAGAGGAGTAGTGTTGTAGAGAGAGCCATGTATCCTAGCGGTGCTTCTCCAAAGTTGAATCCATAAAGGGAGGCTCAAACAAGCCCTGCACCTCATGTGTCCCGGGTTAAAGCAGGCCATTGGGGGGAAAGTTGTTTTTTTTCCCCTTGTTTATTCCAAAAGGGGTAAAAGTTACAAAATGGGCCATAAACTCCACCTAAGGGTAAAAGTAAACATTTGAGATCGAGTCAAGCCAAAGCCTGCCCTCCTATACGGACCTCATACAAAATTCAAAGGGGGCATATCTTTCAACTCAGGGCTTGAAGTATTGTAAATCTGACACCATTGGAAATATCTCGGCCTCACCAATGCCAGGAAGGTCTAAAACTTTAATTTTGAGGAGGTTAGGTGAAGAAAAATGAGGAGGAAACGTCTTTTGGCCTTCAATGCAGGATCCATCTGTCTCAACAACACATCAGATTCGATATGTTTCTGCCATTTCCACTTCTTTCAAGGTGCCAAACCAAGGATTGATGTAGTAAAGATGGATTCGGGGGTAGATTTTATCAGAAGCATTGACAACAATGGTTGAGTTCCAACCTGCTTTTCCCACTTCTCTCTCTTTATTCATTCAGGGTGAATCTATAAAAACAGGGGCATGATTCATTGTAAAGGGTTGTTCATTCTTCTTCCCTACACCCCTCTCTTTTCTTCCCCAGGGTTGAAAATGGAGTCTAAACCTCCTTTCACGGCTTTGTAATGGCATTCTCTTGCCTATTACCCACTAACAATGTACTGTGTGAACTTTTGGAGTAATAAATTATGTTCTATGATGAGTTTGTCCATCATTTGCTTATTTTATTGTCTCTCCTCACCTCTCGTCATTGTGGGGTATGCTGTGCATATTTTGATGTTTGTTGCAGGTCCTGGGAGTTGTGTTTAATGGGTTTTGAAGTGGTGTTCTATGTGAAATTTATCTCTGGTCTATGGTGCATATTTTCCACCCTCTCCTCTACTCACCTCTCTCCACTTCAGGCAGCTGAGATTGTGACCAACACTCCCCTTTCTTGGTGCTATCACCTTGTTAGTGTAGGATTTCCCTCTTTATGCAATTTCTCTCTCCCTGTCTCCTTAGCATTGTTAGGATAGGTATAGTTAGACGTCATTTCTGCATTAGGAGTAGTTTAGCATTAGGATTAGGAAGAAGAAGCTAGCTTTCTCCAGACGGCCATCTCAAGTCCTATAAGTCCCACAGCTTGAGAGATGGTCCAATGTTATGAAATCACACCAAATGAGTCTGCTTTAGAAAAGTAGATTTTTAGAGTTCATTTAGGGGTGCTGTGATTTTGTGTTAACAACCACAATGCAGACAACAACGTGATGAGGTAAGAAACTATTCCGTTTGTTTGTTTGTTTTGAGTAGGTAGAGTGTAGGAATTGGGTAGCATGGAAAACAGGGTTTATTTTGGGGGAAAACTTTTAAAATTTTAATGTGGGGGGTTTTATGAGAAAAGGGGAACAAGGGAGGGTAGATTTAGGGAAATGAGGAGTGGGAATAGGGTAGATTGGGTAGGTTGAGGTGGGGAAAATGGGTAAAAAGGAGGAGTGTAGATAGAAATAGGTAGAACATCATGGGTTTTTCACCGCGACAGTGACTGATGTTGGTTTGCTCTTAGTAGTCAGCGTCGGTGGGTTAAAACTGGTATCATTCATAGATGTAGTGAGTTATGCCGGTTATTGTTGGACCATGGTCAGTTGATGCTGACTTATGTCAGTTAGTAGGCTAAAGACGCAAGCCCTGAAGGAGCTAAAATGGATGGGTTACAGACAGATAGGTAAGGGGGAAGTTATGGGTATGGGTAGGTGGGTGGATAAGGAAGATTGGTGAGAGGGGGAAAATGAAAATAGGTGAGGGTCCGAGGCATGGGTAGATAGGTAAAATGAAAATAGGTGAGGGTCTAAGGCATGGGTAAGATAGATTGGTGTTGAGTTAGGGTATAAATATGGGTGAAAGGTTGATTTAGTAGAGGGGTAAGCGGTATAGTAGGGGGTGCCAAAGGTTGCATGTAGGTTTTGGTCAAGTTTTATTAATATGATTTGTTGTAATGCAGGCTCGGGACCAGCCACAGATGAGGGATAGAGTACCTCCCTTGATTTTCAAGATACGGGGGAGATGACACATAAGGAGTGGATCCATATGGCTGATGTGGGTCTGATTGGTGTGAGACGCTACCGGCATGCAATCTAGGAGGTGATTTTGATGGTTGCCCTCATCGATACATCAGACT
This sequence comes from Taxus chinensis, assembly GCA_019776745.2. Classification (NCBI taxonomy): domain Eukaryota; kingdom Viridiplantae; phylum Streptophyta; class Pinopsida; order Cupressales; family Taxaceae; genus Taxus; species Taxus chinensis. The sequence continues at coordinate 257,747,496 of CM034150.1, forward strand.
CGGTAACCAATACATTTCATTTACTGACGGGTGAGATCACAATCATGCTAAAGGATGTTTTACAGGATCCTGGGGACTACCTATAACAGGTACACATGTGTACTCGATCTCCTCATAGGCATCCGAGGAGTTATTGTTACCACTGTTTGGAGAGGGGTTAGCATTAGTTAGGATTCCACAGTGCCAATATGAGTTATGGGGAAATGTACCAAGCCTACCCTGAGGAGATGAGGTTGGTAGTACTTTTAATGGAGGTAGTATGTTCTTTTGCACTACCTGATACAGAGGGTGGGAGATTCCCGAGGTCACTGATGGGAGTCCTTCATGACATGATACAATAGACAAGGTTTACGTGGGCACCTGCATTATTGCACAAGTAAATAGAGAGCTATGGGCCTATGGGTGACTGCGGAGGTTCAACATCTGTCGCGTCATACTACTGCATTGTTGGGATTATGAGCACATTGTTTGTGTTTGACCAGTGGGAATGCCCATGGCAGATGCATTGCAACAGAGAGTTTTGAGCATTGGGTACAGGCGGTGGGTACCAGCCATGGGAAGGCCCGTGGTGCCAGAGATACTCATGACATAGCTTACTATAGGAGGTTGTTGGAGGGGTTGTCTAGGGCGGACATCATTTGGAGGCCATATATGGGCTTCCCCGCATACAGACAGATGGCCATGGAGGTAGATGGGATACAACTATATCAGTGGATAGAGGGGAGGAGAGTGGGAGAGCATGAGCAGATACCCGTAGAGTGGGTTAGGTGCCAGTTCAGGTTAGTCTAGGATGTACCACCACCCTTCCCATAGTACAAGAGAGATGACGTGGAGAGACCTATGTCCCCACCACGACCCACAGTGCCGACTGGATAGGAGGAGAAGCTAGTAGATACAAAGATTGATAATGATGCAGTTACAGATGGGTATAGGTAGTGGTGGGCCACATAGTTATGAGAAGTACCACCCAAGCCAGGGCATCCAGACTTAGCCACCATCATAGTTTAGAGAGATGTCTTATAGGGGCAGGTGGCTACTTTGAGTGACCCAGCTTAGGCATTGTGTAGGAGACAACTAATAGGTATACAAGCACAGGTTGCCACATTACAGGCATAGCACAGGTGGCCACTTGTCAGGCATAGGCAGGGTAGGGATAAGTACCTAGCATAGGTGGAGGCATGGGGAAATGGCAGAGGGAGAAGAGGTAGGTAGAGGTGGACAAAAGATGGGATGTAGGTATCCACCCTATCAGGAATAGGTTCTAGATTTACAAGGATAGTTGGCCACATCAACAGGGGACAGGTTACGGGTCTGCAGGGCCAGCTAACAGCAGCATAGACACAGATTACTGGTCACTTGTAGCCCCAGATACAGGCACAGGCACAGATTCCAGGGCCAACTTAGGATCTAGTAATAGCACAGGGCTTAGTGTAGGTTAAGGGATAGGGTCCCATTATTCAGGTAGTACATAGGGCAGGTAGTCGAGACCCATGTGCACCTCCACAAATAGTGCCCATGGCCAGGTTCAGAGATGCCCTAGGTAGAGGACATGATATTATCAGGATCATTTGTTAACTGGTCAGCTGGGTATATGTGACTTATCCTATGCTGAGTACATAACACAATAGGCCTCCAGTGAGAGGAACTATATCCCACACTCATAGTGTGGAGAGTACAGGGGGCCAACAAGTCCATAGATAAGGTCATGGTGAGGCCACTAGTGCATGTAGGCTAGCTCCAGAGGCAGGACCATGAGTGGTCATCAACATGAGGTGAGGTAGGTTTTGGGTAGGTCAGACTAGGTGCCAAGCTAGAGGGGTGGGGGAGGAGACAAATGAGATAGGGAGCATTCCCTGGACATCAGATGGGGAGATGATTGAGCTCCAGAGGGTCATGTATTTCTGATAGAAATATTGGCTTACTTGTCGAAGATAGTGAGGATGTATATGAGAGGTTTTGAGATTTTGTTATATACACTGTCTTGCGTGCCAAAGATATTTTAGAGTCCTATATATGGATACACATGTTTAGATGACTAATTTATAGATATGATGGTGATTATGGCATGATGTGTACATGGCTGTGTTTAACTTGGTATTTTGATTTGTATATGTGATGGAAACTAAGTAGTGTAAGCATGATAGAGCCAGGTCATATGCATGGATCGAGTCAGGTCATAGGCATGGATCGAGATAGGTCATAGGAATGGATTGAGTCAGGTCATAGGCATGGATGGAGTCAAGTTTGTGGTTTAGGCATGGATTGAGTTTGGTTTGTGCTTTTGGCATGGATTGAGTCAGGTCATAGGTATGATGAAGTTTAGGTTGGTGGTTTAGGCATGGATTGAGTTAAGATTGGTTGAGTTTGTAATTCATTAATTTGTGTAATTAATGATGATATGGGTCACATAGAATTTTTTTGTAGTAAAATGCATGATAATGGTAAAGAAATGGTAGACATAATGAATGTATGAATGATGATGGTAAAGATGTGAAGCAATTATTGTTCGTTTGGTTTAATTTCCAATTATCAATATAAAAAGGAAACTAACTAGGATAAAATGTGATTTGGAAAGGGAAAGGGGGAATTGGTTAGGATGTAGAGTGGCCGAGCTAACCTTCAAGGGCCCCATGCCCTTGAAGTTCTACCTACATAGTCCCAACGAAAGGGGACCTCAGGCCGCTGTAGTTCTCCCATAAGCTAGGGAAAATGCAAGGAGGTATACGAATGGGCTGGTAGGTTATAGGCATGGTTGAGTCGAGGTATTTTAGGGATGGTTGAATTGTGGGCAAATAGGTATGGGTGATATTATGGTGATTGTGGTGCAAGAGGAAAATTTCCCAGAGATAAGCACCAAGGATCTAGTCCTGTATAAGATGATCAATGTATAATGAAGAAGTTAAAAGATAAGAGGAGGTAAGAGAGACATCTGATTGGCGAGGATCATAACAGTTGGATCATACCTTAGATAGGCTAGTGAACATAAGAACCTAAAGAAATTGCATGATTGATTATGCTAAAGGTGAAGAATAGTCACATGATCACCAAATGTCACAGTTTCAGCAGGTCCCTTGAGGCGGTAGGAAATGAAGGTGAAAATGGTAAGAAGGTGAAAAATGGTTAGGTTATATGGCATGAGGTAGCATGCCTTTTTGTAAGAGATCCAATATCACAATGAGAAAGTCCATGCCAATTTTTTTTCTATTTTAACTTGTATTGGAGATAGACTAATTGATGTAGGAATTCTATACGGGATGAGGAGATTAACTCCTTGAGGTCTTCATGAAGCTGATCGATGCAGGAAGCTTTAGATTATATATATATATATATATATATTGAAGCGGGCTTTACATAGCTGTCCTTCGAGGGAGCAGTCTATTTATAGCAGCGATGTAGAGAGAAAGATGTCCTTTTAAGGGAGTCATCTTTTTATTGGAAGTTTGAATCAAGGAGTTGAATCCCGTGTGAGGGATTTTAAGTCATGGACAAGACTAAAGTGAAGAAATAGATTCGTGTTCAAAAAGCAAGGTGAAACGACCATGGGATCTCATATGAAAGAAGACGAAACATATCCATGAGAAGCATGCCATGTGTAGAGTCATGGTACACATATTTAAGAGAGGGTAAAAGAGTGATGGGTACCACATGATTATTGTTTAATCTTTGGGGATGGCATAGTGAAAGGAGGGAAGTGAATGGCACTCAAGGGACAAGCATGAAAAGAGGAAAAAGGTGAGATAGGGCTAAAAGTCAACAGTTGAATGGTCGAAGATACAAGGCATTAAGGGGCTTAGATTTTTGTTTACCATATAGTGAAGATAAATGATAAGCACTTGAGCCATAATTATGAGTCATGATGTATGGTCCAAGCCAATTAGGATAAATTTTTCCCCGTTTAATTTTTTCTGCTTTGGTTACATGTTGATTTTCCTTTGGGACGAGGTCACCAACTTGGAAGGTTCATTCATGGACACGTTTGTCATAGGCACGTTTGATACGTTTTTGGTAAACTTGAAGATGGTCAAAAGAGTTAAGATGGAATTCATCTAATAGCTTGAGTTGTGCTAAATGGTCTTGATGAAATTCATCATCATTGAGCATGTCATGGAGATAAATACGAAGTGATGGAATCTAGACTTTGAGAGGTAGAACAACCTATGTACCGTAGACTAGAGAAAAAGGTGTGGCAGCAGTGGAAGTGCGAATACTAGTACGGTATGCCCACAAGGCAAAAGGAATGTGCATATGCCAGTCCTTTCTAGTATCATTAACCACTTTCATGAGAATCTTGTTCAGGGTTTTATTAGTGGATTCGGATTGGCCGTTGGTTTGTGGGTAATAAGGTGACGAGAAATTGAGCTGAATACTGAAGGCGTCACAAAGTTTCCACAAGGTTTTATTTTTGAATTGTTTTCCATTATTAGTGATGAGGTGATGCAGGACACCAAAGTGACAAATAATGTGATGATTGATGAACTCACATATTTTCTCAGATTTCATGGAGATGAGAGGTATGGATTCAACCCATTTGGTGTAATATTCAATAGTGGTGATGATCCATTGATGTCACTAGGAAGAATGGGGATTGATTTCTCCGACAAGACCCAAACCCCATTGAGAGAAGGGCCAAAGGTCACGAGTGACTTGTAAGGTATGAATGGGTGTATGATGAATATTGGTATGTTGTTGACATTTTACACAACATTTAATGTAGTCACAGCAATCATAGTTAAGGGTCGGTTAGTAATAGCCTAGGAAAAGAATACGTTTAGTAACCACAAGATCACTAAAGTGGCCTCCACATATTTCATCATGAACTTCCTTAATGGTATAAGGAATTTTAGAACCCGTAAGGCACCATAAGAGAATACCATCAAAACCATGCTTATAGAGGAGGCCACCCATGATGACGTAACAAGAGGCCCTTTTGAGAAAGGCGCGTTGTGCATTATGACTGAGGTTGGGAGGAAAGATGGAGTATTGTTTATACCAAAGGTCACTCAGGTCGGTAGTGGTAGTCCCGATAGAGTAAAATTCATGAGGTAAATAAGAGGGTGATTGGAGTCTTTATACAATGAAAAATATTTTAGAATCGGCGGGAAAATCAGGTATTTGAGAAGCCAACTAGGCCATGGTATCTGCAAATTTGTTGGTAGAATGTGGGATGGTTTGAAGGGCGTAACGATCAAAGGTGGTCAAAAGTATGTCCACATGATGCTTGTACTTTTGAAGTATCTCATTATGACACTGGTATATACCATTGACTTAGTTTATGACCAATTGAGAATCACCAAAGACGTTGATTGTCTTAACATCTAACGCATAGGCAACCTAGAGACCCAAAATGAGTTCTTCATATTCAGCAATATTGTTTATACAATCAAAATCAAGTTTGAAAGACAAAGGCATGGGTTCACCATCAAGTGGAATGAGGATAACACCAGCCCCATCCCCATGCTGACACTTGGAACCATCGAAGAAGAGTGTCATTTGGTAAGTGGGTTCATCCAGGGAAAGGGTAGTAATTGAATCATATGGAAAGTCAAAGTTAGAGGGTTGATCCCCAAAAATAGGAGCATTGGCCAATTAATCGGTGAAATATTGGCCCTTGATGGACTTTTGATGGATGAATTTGAGGTTGAGGTTGGCCAAAATCATAAGCTAACGTGCGGCATGTTGATTTTGGTAAGGTTTGGCATACATGAAGTGTAAGGGGTCGATGTTGGTCACAACATAGGTTTTTTGGTTGAGTAGGTTATGTCAGAGTTTGGTGGAAAAGAAAACTAAGGCTAAGAATTTTTTTTTGGCATGTGTGTATCAGGTTTCATAGTCCAGAAGAGTACAACTTATGTAATAAACCTCTTACTCCCTATGTTGTTCATTGTGATGAGAGAGCATGGACCCTAAGGAGTGATTGGTAGCAGAGATGTATAGGTAGAAGGGTTGATCATCTTTAGGTGGAATGAGTACAGGTGGTTGGAGAAGGTATTTTTTTAAGGCCTCAAAATATTTGTGGTAGTCATCTTCCTATTTAAAGGAAACATCCTTTTTGAGAAGATGATGAAATGGCTAACATCGATAAGAAATTTGTGAAATAAAATGGTGAATAGACTGCAACTTACCTTATAGGTTACAAAGCTACTGTAGATTAGTGGGTGGAGGAATTTCAAGAATGGCCTTGACTTTACTAGGGTTAACCTCTATACCACATAAGGAAACAATAAATCTTGGGAGCTTTCCTGAGAGAATCGTGAAGACACACTTATTGGGTTGAAGGCGAACACAATACTTAAGGAGGTGGTAAAAGATGGTTTTTAGGATGTGTTGGTCGTCAAATAGGACTTTACGAAGAGAAACAATCAAGGGACAAGAATTCCCTCCTCTTTAATGGGAGAGGTTCCCTTATTCAAAAATGAACCTATTTACAAATATACAAAACATGATTTTTTGGTTGAACTTGGATATTACGAAAGTGTTTTCTATAAAGATCATCAATTACAAAAGGAATGAGGAATGAGAGTACGAGAATGAGCAGAAAGGAAACACTCAGAATTATAGATAACAGAGTAATTCTTTATGTATGCAAAGTTACAGTGAATTGAAACAAGATCATTCGTATCATATAAATAAGATGGAATTTAAAGACACAAAGTTCTGTAAATAACATCTGCTAGAACACAAAGTTTCTTAACATAACACAGACAAATGATCTTCACAAAATTAAATGAAAGCTGGGGATAAAAGAGATCAGATAGAAAAAGAATGAAAAGCCCTTCTGTATTGATTTCTTTATGATCTATTTACGCTTTCAGAAAATAAGCCAAGTTCTTCCTCTGTTCAAAATGGCATAGAGAGGCCATTATATAGCTTACAAATCAGTTACTCTTTGTAACCACTTCTTTTAACTAAATATTAGTTAAGGATTGCCAATCACAATACCTCAACTTATTACAATGAATTCGACAAAAAGAATTAGAAAAGAAGAAAAGAATAAGGAGAAGAAGACATGTGGTTATGAATGGGAGGGACCCACTGACTTCAAAATTTGCTGCCTAAATCTCTTCAATGCCTCGGCTATGTCTTTGCCACGAGGGACTGACGTGTTGGCTGTAGACTGAGCCCAAAATCTGAGGCACTTCTCCATTTCCTTATCAAGCTCGACATGAGTATGATAGTCTTTATTTGCTTCTTCAATGGCAGATTGAAGAGAGCATATCTCCTTCATTTTCTCTTTGGAAATGGAGCTTTCCTTGAATAGATTATCTTTGACAAAATCTCTGAATTGAGCTTTGATTTCTTGTAGGGAAAGAGGCACACCAGAAGTTTCATCTTGAAGATGACAATCTATATCTTTGAAAGCAGATACAACCAGTGTCTTGAAAGCTTCACCCTTTCTGCCAGCTATTCTTCAGCTCTCCCAAAGCCTCCTCTAAGACTTTGATCTTCCACTCCATGCTGTAAACCTAGGACTTTGACAGATTATCCTTTGCATCATCAAAAACCTTATTCACCAATAAAATGTTCTCATCTATCTATCCCATGAGACGGAGGTCTACTATGCAACTGCTCCAGAGTTTGAGCTCTTTATCTATGATCTCGATAGTGGAGGAGAGCTTCTATTGCAAATTTCTCACCTTTCCGTGGAGTTTGAAAGCTTCATCGATGAAGTTCAATCCTGCAACAAGCATATCCTCCACCATGGCCTCCATAGCTCTGCCATAGACAAAATACTTGTGCATGTCTTTGATACTCTATACTTCATCTTGGCTCAAAATTACAGGTGGCGGAAGAGTAGTCAATGGGGTAGGGTCCAAAAATTTGTCCTTAGACAAAAGAGATTTGATAAAACCTGTGAGAATCTGGGCTTGTTCCTCCAACTGTTCAATATTTTGCTGCCCTTTCTCTACCCTCCCAATGAATCTTGTGACCATTTCCTGGAGGTTGTGGATCTCACCTTCAGGAGTAGACTCTCCCATAGGAATCCTTGAGAATTCTAGGTTAGAAACTTGTAATTCCTGCTCTGATTTATCTACTGTAGGCTTAGCAATCTCTAGGAAGAGCATCAGATAATATCCTAAAGGTGATTCTGGCTTTCTTGGCACGAGAAGGAGTAGTGCCTAATAAGGCTGCCACATCATCAAAATTTGGCCCTGAGCTCCGAGAGGAAGATTTCCTCTTTCTACTGTCGACAAAAGGTTGCACCCATGTAAAAGAGGAAGAGGAAGCAGCAGGAGGGGCAAGAGGACCAAGAGACAGAGATCTCATGACGCTCAAGGTTTACACAGCTATTGTCTCAAGTTTATATGTGAGTGGGGTGCTTGAGAAAATAGTTGCAAAGGAATCAATAGCACATGGAATCTCAGCGCTCTGGACTTCCTTATCTTTATCCGTTGGAGCTTCAGGATCATTTGTAGGGGCTGGCACTTCACTCTCTTCACTTTCACTAAGAACAATGATGTTATCTAGTCCCAAAGGCACTTCTACCTGCTTTCTTTGAGGATCTTTTTCCACAGGCTCCTTCTTAACCTCTTTGAATTTCTTCTGTTATACTTGAGTGGATGAAGAAGGAGTGGAAAGGTCCTTGCATTGATGAGGTAGGAGGGGTTTGCATAGGTGTGTCTGATATGGGATTCGATGCTTCCCTCCTTGGTGTTGAAACATCCTTAGAGGAGGATTCTCCTGAGTGCCTTCTAAGCTCTCGAACTTTCTTATCAAACCAGACCTTAGTCCTGACTAAGACTGGAGCTAGGATCTTGGCCAGATCATCTTTCTCTTTCTTGTTCCAATCCAAGTCCTCCAAGGGAGTGTGCTTAACCACATTGTCATACTCATATGAGTATAGATCAGAGTTGTTATCCTAGAGTCCTTTAGGAACTTGATACAAGCCGAGTTCTTAGATCAATTGCAGAGAGAACCTGCCATGATGCCTCCTTCTAGCCTCAAAATCATCTGCATAGTCAGCCCAATAGTCTTCTGTATCTGCCCTATGATGATAGATTATCTTGATGTTCTGCTCAATGAAGTTCAAGTCAAAGCAAGTTCTTGGCTTGAAGAAATGAACAGTGATGAGAACCAGGGCTCTTTCTATATTCTGTGCATCCAGGGTTGTTTTACAAGTGTATTTTCCCAAAGAGATGGGAAAGTGCAAACCAGTAATCTTCTTGTCTCTGTAGGTTTTGTGCAATTTTTTCTAACTGCCTGCATACTTCTATCAAAGCCATTTTATCACTGCAGAACCTGGGAAGCCTCAGAGGGGTGCTCTCATAGCCAACAAGCCTGCTATAGGAGAATTTTCTGAATTGGATAAAATAGGCACCGTAGTGCGATATCAGGTTCATGGCTTCATTATAAAACCTTCTAACAGTGTCACCTTCAAGCAGCTTGACCACGTACATGGTGAAAGCATCATTTACCCTTCTGAAATTATGATTGCTGGTCTCTAGGGTGAACTGCGGGTAGTAGGCATATACAAGATCATCCTTGTGGGCATCAATGTAAGAAAAACCAAACCATTGCCTTGATGCTGCCAGAGTATACATCAGGTACGAAGTCATGTAAAAATTCTTTGTTTGCTATACATTGGACAGCTGCTCTGCCAAGTTCATGCTGATGATTTCCACCCAGTTGATATTTTAAGTTCCCTCACACACCATGCTGATGAGCGGGCACATCCAGAAATGGAATTCGTTAGTAGAGGGTAAGCCCATAACCTGAGCCAGAAGGATTATAAAATCTGACAATTCTTCATTGAAATCAGCCTGGAAAAGAGTCTTGGATAGACGAGATGCTCCCTTCTTAGGGTTCTTTAGCCAGGACTTTGCCACCCGCGCCTTGTATTTATCACTGTCTTGATTGAAGAGGGCCTGTGCTTGATTCTGGGAAACAACTAAGGCATTATCCATTTTTGGAATCCTCAGTGCAATGCTAATGGTGGTAACATCTAGTTTGGCGATGAGTTCCCAGTGTACGTTGGTCAATTCACTCGAATCAGGGTCGAAGTGAGCTCCGCATGAAAGCACTATATCAGCACATTGCATCGAGATTGGGAAACCTCCAGTGAAAGCCAAACCGCTGTCGTGAATCATCTGCGCCATTGGTGTAGGGTTTGCATCTGCCATCCTTGCCCAAAAATTGCCAAAGTCAAGATGACGAGCTTCACTGTCCCCAATATTGGGAACGACAGACTCTAGTGGCGAGATTTGTTCCTGTCCCTAAAATTTGATCTTCATATTGATAGTAATTCGAGGGGCAGAGCTGCAAGCTAGACTCGGGGAGGAATTACCGAGGGAAGGGATACATGCGCAGGAATTAAGATTGCAAGGGTTTGAGCAAAGGATATCATAGAAGCAGTGTGAAAAATGCATAGGGGGTCACTTGTTATATAGCCGATTAGGAGAGAGAAAGATAATGAATGCACATTTAATACATACCTACCAATTTGAATAAGCAATATATTCAGGTAGATCAGGAAAAAATATAGCACGAATGGGACTTGGTTCATTTGGGACATGTGGGACGCGAATGCGTGAAACACGCGGCTCGGCCGATTCGGGCGAAGTGGGGAAAAGACGCACAAATGCCTTTTGGGACATCTGGGACAAAAGTGCGTGAATTATGCGACTCGGCTGGATCAGATGAAAATGTGACAATAGGTCCAGGCGAACTTGGGACATTTGGGACTTGAAAGTATGAAGTATGCAATTTGGGTGATTCGGTCGAAAATGGAACAACTTTCCCAATTGAACTTGGGACATTTGGGACAAGAAGTTCCAACGGGCCCGAAAAAGAAAAACTTAGGGGAAACCGGCCGATCGGGGAACAGAGCACCCGTTTGAACTTGAGACACGCGGGACAAAAATGTCTGACAGGCCCGAAAAACACACCAAATGACCCAAAAATGTAGATTTTCTCAATTTCTCGACTTTTAACATTAAGTATAACAGAGAAGAAACTTAAACTCAAAATTTTAAATTTCACTTTCTTTAGAGCAGGGCAATTTTGAGTGGACAACAACTGGCTCCTTCTGGGGATGACTTGGCATAAATTCAAGGAATGAGGCAAGGTAAGAACTTAGACAAACTTTGGGAAGCAGACCACTACCTTATCCATTGGGCCACGGAGTCAAAAATGCAAACCAATATAGAGGACAACACACCAAAACAAAAAGGAAAGAAAAACAAAATGCTATACAGAATATACAAAGGACTCCCTAATCACCTATGACTTGAACAATTTAAGGTACTGCCCACTATAAGGAAGTGGGAGAGGAGAACCATCCATGTAATCAAGATAAAAAGAATTCTTACCAGCAAAGTGTCTGATCTTGAAAGGTCCGAGCCAAAGGGAATCAAACTTGCCATGACTACCACGAGGTTCATGCCTTTTATCCCATAACAAAACAGTGTCTCCAACTTGGAAATCTCTGAACCTAGCTTTCTTATCAAACAGGACCTTTACCTTCTGCTGGTGAATAGATATCCTATCAGTAACCTCCAATCTGTCCTCATTCAATTTGTGAAGGTACATAATTCTCTTATCCAAAGCGTCATTGAAACTAGTATCTTCAATGGCCTTCATTAGATGCAAGGCTGGAAGCTCCACGTTACTGGCAATGAGAGTATACTCCTATACCACTTGAAAGAGACATTTCCAAGAGCTCTCTT